>JAZKJV010007251.1:0-600000 GCA_037367405.1 Ottelia alismoides | reverse complement strand
CCATCGACGAGTACGATAGGCCATGCCGCTCTCTGATAATAGTATCACATGCAGTAGCTTTTTTTTAATGGTGGTTTGTAAACCGCTGGCGATATTTTGCTATCGACGATGATTCGCAAAACTGTCGCCTTTGTTGGGCACCAAGGTTTGCAACTACCCGCATAATTACCAACCACCGTCTTATTTGCTAGAAAGCCACGCTAGTTGCATTTTTGGCTATTGAAGCAGTAAGGATCCAAAGAATTATGCACAACAATGTCATAGTTCTCAGATCTATAAATGTTGTATTTCGAAGAATTAGATTTGTCATTCAAAGGGGATTGACAGCGCAGCTTGTTGCACGTCTCACATCTATCTCTCTGTAATAATTTTATACGTATCAAATGTTTTTCTCTAAAACTTTTAAAAAATAATGACCAAACCCTAAACACTAAATTCAAGTTCGATTTTTATTTTCTAACACATTGATCAATTAAGTTTAAAACTACAAATATATTGCGAAAATTATATTTAAAAAGAAAATGACTACAATACTAAATCACCAACGTTAGGAGTGGGTGGACCGTGAGAAGGGTTAAAGGGAAAAATGATCCACAAGGTGAATCATGTCTCGTCTACAACAACAAAGTCGTTCTCCCACAATTAATTAGGGTTAGAACCTTTTGTAATGATCTAGTGGTTGAAGCAGTGGGTTCTTATCACTCCAATGACGAGGGTTTCAACCCCATCCTCCCCTCACCCCCCCCCCCCCAACCATTAAAAAAATAGGTAGGTTCGGTTACGTGGATTTTTCGGCTCCATTCAGATCTATTTTAGGTTATTCTCGGGCTTAAATCCAAATAACTAAGATCTATTTGGATAGTCTCATTCCAATACTTATCGAACCTTCCTTGATCTCTCTTAATCGGCTCAACATCCCAAATCTCGCATCTTCTAACTGCTGCACCGACCTACCTCTTTTGAAAATGGCTAAAACATTTTAAGCGGTTTTCTCTCATCTTATCCTCTATCGAAATTACACCAACTTTTCTTCTGATCGTATTATTTTGAATCTGATCTTTTCGTGTATGACCACACATCCACCTTAGCATTTTCATTTTTGCTACTATCATTCTCTTCACATGTCTATGGTTCGCAAGCCAACATTCTGATCCATAGACATACCAGGTCTCATGGCTCGTTTGTAATACTTTATGTTGACTTTCAAATGGATTTTCTTATCACAGAGAATAGTAACCCTACTTTCCTTTAGTCTCTAAGACATGTGTCCAAACCTCCAGCATCTCATTCACTCCATCTCTTGTCTCATCAAATTAACCCAATATCATCGGCGAACTACTTAAAGGCATCTCATCCTAATTGTGACTAGTCAAGTCCTCCATAATCAAAGTAAAAATGAATGGACTCAAAGTTGAAGCTTGATGCAGACCGGTGCTGACGTTAAAATAGTCAGTCTTCTCAAACTGGATCTACAAGATGAAGCTCCATCATACATATCATTTACAAGGTTAATGCATATACAATGGTTAATTGTCTCTTCTCATAAACTCTCCACAATATCTTTCTTGAGACTGCATCATAAGCATTCTCCAAATCAATAAAGATCATACAGAGGTTCTTCTTTTTAACTCTATAAATTTCCATTATTCTCCTCAACAAGTGAATATCATCGATAGTTAAGCGATGTAACATGAATCATAATTGATTTTCAGTTAATTTGGAATCCACGATGGTCGATTACCTACTAGTGACGGTAATATCGTTGGCAATCGTTACGAATTCATGGTGGTCGGTTACCTGCTGTGGATGCATCTTTGATATTGGCGGTTGCCAATTATTTTCGGTGGTTTTACAGCCATCGAGGATGTTGGCATCTATGCCAAGATTATTTTAATCAATCGTCGACGGTGCATAAGAACCATCGATGCTAATGTTGTCATCGGCGATTGTGGTTTAGATTGACGGCAGTTGTTTACGACCACTGTGGATATACCATATTACCCTCGATGGTTTGTTGATCATCGTCAGGGTCGGCTTTACAGATATCTATCCCTGCAGGAAACATACAGGACATTTCAAGGCGGTTCACTAGCCGAGCTTATTTATTCTTGGATAGTTCTTTAAACTGTCGATGAAAGACGACTAGTCCACGAAACTTCTAATGAAAGAAAAGGTTATTTTTGCAATATGACAGGCATATGGATTACATGTATGTTATTTGGTTATGCTATATTGGCCATACAAAATCTATTACAAGTATATATATATATATATATATATATATATATATATATATGGAGAAACTTCAAATGAGACGGGGTCTCATTGTGATTTTGATGAGCCGCAATTTATAGCCGTTTGATTTGAATTGATGGACATGATTAAATCCGGTTTTGCAATAGAAAACCACCATCAAAACCGCCGTCCATCCTTTTTTTATGGAAATTCTTAACCGATTAACTACATATCCGACTATTTTTTCGATTTAGAATATTTATTATCATCAATTTTATTATGTCGATTTAATGAGGCGGGAATGTCGGAGGTGAACGTGGTCTCCCTTTTCGGAAGTAATTTATTACTTTCCTTGTTTTTAGTATTATCATAACCACCCGCCGATACATTCTCAGAATTAGTTAATTAATTTTTTCCATATTAAGCTTAATTTAAAATTTTAACTAGTAAAGTCGCAACATCTAATAGGAATTGTATTTTTTAATGCAACCAATTTTTGTAATATAGTATAAGTTATTTCAAAATATCTTCAAACATTTGTAAAATTCAAATCAAGTTTATCAAAAAAATAATTACAATTCAATCTTACAGAAGTACAAAATTTCAAAAATTTATAATCTTATTTTTATTTTAAAAAAGCGTAGTATACTTTGTTGAGGCCATCAGCTTTTAATAAATTCGATTAATTTTAAAATTTCAGTAGTATATGTTATTTCATTTTCTATTAGAATCTTTGTATTATTATACGTTCCAATTTCAAATTTGTGTCAATGTATTCAAATTTTCGACGTAACATTTTATTATTAAATCTGTTAATAAATTTTACAATACAAAACATATTTACATGTTCAATAAAAGAAATTGGTCGTAATGAAACATCGTTATCATAAGGATACAATTTTTTTATTCTCCTAAGCTATTTAACTAATCCTCATGACATAGATATACTATATATGCTGCTTTTAAAACCAACAAAATATGAACAAATTTTTGTAAATCGATTAGCTTTATTTCAAAAAAGTATCGTACAATAGCAAGTCGTTAAAGTATTATTCAATAAACTATCCCAAAAAAGTAATATTTTTTGAACTATTTGCTATTCACTATATAAATTAGCCGTCCTGGCATCTGTTTTTAAGAAAGTAGTTTTTCCTAATTTGTAGTTCCGCATTTTTCTCTACTATCCCATTAAAATCGCACGTTCGTTTTATCTATATATAGAAATGTTTTTTCGACAAAACCATTCCATATAATGATGGTGGTTTTGATCCCATCCATCGGATCTTAATCCAACCGTATTTATTGTTGGCTCACTATAATCTCTATGAGACCCCACCTCATTTGAAAGGGTCCCATATATATATATATATATATATATATATATATATATATATATATATATATATATATATATATTCTTTTCTTTCTTAAAAAGTAAATCTTTGTTTTCTTTTATTGTCGATTTTAGAATCGTGATTCAAAAGTCCAGGCAGTATCGACTTTCTTTGCCCAAGCAAGCCAGGAACGAGTGGCTTATTGTAGTTATCCAAAGTGGATCATAATATTCATCGACATATGCAAGGGTCAAGATAGAGAGTTTGCCCTCCCCTCATGCTACCCATATGTCTGTTGCGGAGCGAAAGTATAGGCACGAGCGGAGCGAAAACACGAGCCCCCTCACCTATGGAAGCAGAAGATGTCGTGAGCTATAAATTGAACATAGACCATGAAGTAATGATATCCTGATATCCAATGAAGTCACTAATCCGATGGAATGGACTGAATTGAATTAATATATTTAATGGATTGGATTGGATGAAACTAAAATCCATTAAGATTGGATTGGACACGAATTAAGCTAAAACCTGATCCAATCTTATTTATGTAAATTCATAAACCTGTTAATATTATATAGAAATTGAATTCTTGATTGTTTTGCTTTAAAATGTTAAAATTCATAAAAAAAAAATCAAAATCAAAATATAACATAAATAAAAAAATATAGATTCTAAAAACATCATAAAAATCTTCAAAAACTTTAAAACATAACAAGCATACGTACCTTCAATAACAAAAAGAGGTCAAAACTTATATCTAAAACAAACTAAAAGTAAAGATAAAATTTTTAAAAGGAGTATAAATACCTTTACAGAAAAATTGTAAAAAATAGTATAAATTCCTTTGCACTTTGTATTGTATTCTACAACTACCTCCTAACAACCGCAACCACATAGAACTTGTAATGTACTTTTAGCCCTCGAATTTTAGGTTGATTATGTTGCATCTATGGATTATTTGTATTGATGGTTGACTTGTATTAATCATAAATGAGATCAGTTTATGAATCTCGTTTTCAGTCTATTATGTAATCTGACCTCCAAGTGGAATTTGAACCCATCGCTTCCAATCAAGATTGTGTCCTCCGCATGCCATTATGAGCATGCTTAAAAACATGACCATTCCCCTCGTACCTATTTATATCTTAATAATACCCTCATCTAAATCATTCCATACTCGAGTATGATTCAATCCATATCTACAATCAGTCGTATTCCACACATTCACGTTTGACAAATATTCAATCCAGATCATACTCAAAAAGATGGAAGTGTTTTTCCAGCCCATATCTAATTACCAGTTGATAGTAATGAAGCAAATTAGGATAGGGAGATCACCATATCTGCGTCATATGCCTGCATCATTGATAATAATCCATGCATCAGAGGCTCCACTCCCCTCGTATACAAGAACTCTTAAGAGCTAGGTTAAATGGCTTCAGTGAAAAACCAAACTTGTTTGCTAGTTGTTCACGTAATGCATGTCTGTTCCTAATTGTACAGTTCAAGGATCAGGGCCCTGAATTTCAATACCAAGAACAATCTGCAGACTTACAACACAGGATTCCTCACTGCAAACCGGTTTGCTAGCCAATCATCACCACCAATATATAGCCTAAATAGCACCCTAGCCCTACCCCAAGAGAATCGCAGAATCTACAGACTGAAAAGAATGACCAATCCAGGCTAAGCCCAAAGACTAGAAAGGACAACCTGCTTCCCCCACCAATCAATGTTACAATTTATAAAAGAAGGCATCGTAAGATCATCCTAACAATAAGATAAAATCACGTATCCCGGGCAACAAAATGTTAATGTGAAAATCTGTCGAAAGCAAAACTACAAATAAAAAGGTCTAGATTTTGACTTCAAAAAACTCGTGTTAAACTACATCTGATGTCATAATGCATAACTTATCGGATCTAATCAAGTCAAACAAGAAGCAATTATTAATTAATATAGGCAACATGATGGGCAACCCACGATATTCTTCACTTTCTTGCATACATTAAAAATCTACACTGACCAAACCACCAAAAACCAAGTTTGGTCGATGTTAATAGTTGTATCTCAAACATGATAAATTAAAAAATTTCATAACGCAGTAACAATCCTCAGGCAACACCGCATGCACTATCAGATAATCTGCTAATGCAAATTGCAGCTCTTCGGACAGACAGAGAAAATATATTTAGCACGATCAGGGAAAGGCCGGGACTTTATGTATATAATAAATCAAATCCCTGCACAAACTATGAAACACATCAAAACATTGAAAATTTAACCATGATGACAATGATAATTTGAAGGATATTTCTACTCCCCCAAACACCAACTGAACTCTTGGTGTTAAAAAGATGCATCCTTTTGTCCGGAACCTTTTCTAGCAAGAAAATGGCATCTACAACTCACATTCCAAAGCTTTGAGACCATTTGGATGAACCGCGAAGAAAAGAGATACAAACACCAGGAGAAAAGGGAGGTAGAAAACAAGGGGAAAAAATACCGAACCATGCATATTATCCAGAATGGGCATTACATTATAGATGAGGCCCAAGACCTTATTGCAGGAAGCATATGCGAAATTCAGAGGAACTAGCAGGGTGAATAAACAATGCCATCAGGTTTATGACCACTTTCAATGACCTAAAACTAACGAGATGAATGGGACTCAATGCAATGTATATTACATGGTCAATCAATACCCTGAGCAGCCATCAAACCACTCAAAGGACCCTTACCAATGGACACAAAAATGATGAAGTTTGAGTACACAGGCTACGATGCAATGAGGGATTACAGGAGTTCTTCAAAATGAAAAGGAAAAATGCAAGACTGGGAAGGGGGAGGTGTTTGGGACATATAGTGAAAAATCCCGAAAATGAACAAAGTACATTTTATACTTCTCGGGAATGAGATGGCAAGAAAATTCTGGGATTGATTGTTGCGCACAACCAAAAATAGATGGAAGGTTAAGTCTCAGCCAGGGTGGCCCACAAGCTACACAGATCAAAGTTGCACATTTTCTTCCCAGGAGAGGGCGCACCTTGGTACAAATCAGTAGCATCCATGGCAATATACCATCACTAACCCATTTCTCAGAAGGAAGACCAACACCATGATAACATTACGAGGGCTAGCAATGGCCAGGGACTCCACCTAAAGTACCCATGTAAATGGCAATGCAGAAGACATGCATGTGATCCAGACTCGACCTCACACAAATGAATGCATGTGGATGAACTTGTAAGAAACCAGAGAGCATCAACCAGAAACAGCACGATTGACTGCTACTTTAACCCATTCAGCAATCTCTTTAATAAATTGATCATCAGACGATAAGCATTCGTCCAAAAAATCTTTCCTCGAGACGGACTGACTGATCAATGGACCAACACTACTACCAAGAGTATCAGCCAAGTCGCCCAGAACTCCAATTGCAGTCTTCATCACCACATCATCCCTAAGAACATGAATAAATATATTATATATAATATAATAAGAAATCAGCAAGGGAAATAATTAGAAATGCAGAATTAGTCCTAGACTCACATGTCTTTCTCCATATATAAACTATCCAGAAACTGTACCACGTGAGGTGCATAAGGCACTAGCAACTGTGCCTTGGGGGAGCTCTTAAAGCCTTGGAATATCCCAGAATATGCTTCCAGAATTCCATTTCTTAGAAGATTTGCATATTCAACCATCTCATCATCAGCCACAGAAGTGTGAACAGAAAGCTCAGCAGCACTCTGAAGCATGGGCATAGCATATATTAAATACTTCTCAAAGTTTTCTCCTATTACCAAAGCAATATCTCCAAAACATGAAAATATTGGGGGCTTCACAGAACGGTGCAGTTGACTGCTTGACAGATCCTTGAGCAACTGAGTCATAATTCCATCACAATAAGGTAGTATTTTGTCGTTCAGTACCCTGCACAGATCACTAACAACACCAACAGTAATAGCACAAACTTGGTATTCCTCAAAATTTTGGAGACCCATCTCCAAATATGGGTATAGTTCTTGCATATACTTCACGAAATTTGGTCCTGTTGCATATGCTAGGGCCCCAATTGCAAGCATGGCCTCCTCATGAACAGTAGCATTTCTACATGCAAAAACCCTCAAAAATAGTTCCACGAGCTGATCAGCAAACTGCAAAAAGGTATATTTTGTTGACTCTGAAGATCCAAGTTTCTGAATAATAACCTGTAAGCACCCGCAAAGAAGGCACTGCAAATCATTCTGCTTCTCATTTTTCTGACCCTCAATAGTTTGGTGGAGCTCCATCATAACAACAGGTACCAGTTGCATAATAATGGGAGCTGTTTCATCAGTGGAGCATCTGACAACTTGATTTAAGGCCTCGTAAGCTGTGGTGCGAAGACGGAATTCTGTAGCATCATCTCTGTGAGTAACTGTCAGGAGAGCCTGAACGATATTCTGGAGGAGGGGTGATATAGGCGAGGATGAACCTACATCCTCGTAACCTTGAGCAAGAAAATAAAGAGCACCACAGGCTTTCTCAGCAACATTAGGAACATCTTTCATGCTATGAAGAAGGACAGTAAGAATCTTTTGGCAGCTTTCATCAGTAATGACAGGTGTCTCAACAGTAGATCCATGAAGGAACTCGAATATTCTTCCAAGTGTCCATGCCGTGGTGTCTTTCACGTGATTATTGGGGTCATTCATCAATGCAGCCAGCATAAAATTGAGAGCAACATTGACTATAGGAGTAAGTTTATCGGGAGATGGGCCTTCCATAATTGAACCAAATGCATAAGTCGCAGCCTCACGTTGCCTCCAATCAGGCTGGTTGATGTTTTCTTCTATAAACGGCAAGACAAGGGGAACTAGATCATCTCCAACTGTCCGTGCCACCAAAGCCAAGCATGTTCCTCCTGCCATTGCAATATTCCATGCACCTTCATCCTGATCTTGTTCTTCTTCCTGCTTAAGAAGGGTTCCTAAAAGCAGAGGAACAAGAGCAGGGAGTGCCTGTTTAATAAAATAAAAACAAGGAGCATTGGATTCAGCTATAAAATCGCCCCCATATTCATCCAGAATATCGATCTCCTCATCACATATGGAACTCCAGAACTCAATAGCTTGGAGAGACACGGGTTCCTCGTCATCCTTCACAGCTTTAGCAGTAATATTGAATAGATCTTGCATATAAGGTGCTAGCTTATCATAGTAAGTGGTCGAAATAGCAACTAAGCACTCAAACGCTGCCAAACGCAATTTAACTTCAGAAGACAAAGTGGCTTCACAAACAACTCTCATTATGTAGTCCCTCTCCATGTCATTTGAAAAATTTGCATGAGCGAATCCCAGGGCATTGTAAAGTGCTCGGGTTGCAGCCAGCCTAACATCACTATTCGTCTCTGAAGCATTCATACCTTGAACAACGGCAGTAAGTATCTTGTTTACTTGGTCTTGTTCAACAACTTCAGAATTAACCTCTTCACAAACATAACCAAGCGTTTCAAGGGTTGCTTGCCTAACATGAGGATGAAGCTGATGAACATTTGACAGTAAAGACGTGATAAGTTCAGGCCATTGCTTATGAGGCAACTCAATTGCAGCAATTTTGGCAATGGCCTGAGATGCAGTAGATCGAGCATCTGGTACAGGAGAAGATAGTGTCTGCAACAGAGATCCTTTAACTTGGGTCTTGACACCCGAGTCCAGCGCAAGCCATCTCTGAACCAGCTCAAACTTTCTATACTGCTCCTTGGCATCCAATGTGTTTTTAAGAACTAGACCAGCCAATTTGCGGCTGTCCACTGGCTTCTCATTGTTAGCCAGTTCACTCGAAAGTGAAATCAAAAACCTGGGAAGGTTCTGCTCTAGAAACTGTTTCAGGCTTTCTTCAGCATGCTTCCTCACTGAGCCATCAATTGATTGGGCATTCAAAAGAATCTGAGTAACTTCCATGGCCGTTTTTATCTACACATTTGAACCATTTATCACATGAGCAAAGAAAGTCGGTCTTATAACCAACTGATAAGCAGAGTTCCACAGGACGCAATATGAATATAATATATTTGTTAGATGCTGCCTATAATACATTACCGAACAAAATATTTGAAAAGATCATTGAGCTGATGTCGAACACTTTAGTTACCAGAACATCTTTCAAAAACTTTCTCTAGTTATGCATGTGTAACCGACATAAACGACACAGAAGCAACAACTTTACACAAGCTTCAAAAATTTGTATTCAGTAAATAATTATATTTTAAAGTTGTCATGTAATAATACTGCATCAAATCTAAAGGACAACTGAAACAGCAGAAATGTTGAAACTTCCAAATTGTTTCTAAACAGAAATGCATACAAATTAAGAACGAAATGTCCTTCTCGACCTCATACTATAGTGATGAAAGACAACATATCCACTGCATCTTTGCATCGTTAGAATTCATATATAAAATTTTATGTTCATGACTCTAATTGATATGCAGAGTTCCACATGACGCTATACAAAGATAATATCTTCATTAGATATTGTCTTCAATACATTATCGAACAAAACATTTGAAAAGATCATTGAGCCGATGTTGCACATTTTAGTTACCAGAACTCAGTAACTTGATTTAGTTATGCATGTCTCACAAACAATACAGAAGCAAGAGTTTTTACACAAGCTTATAACATTTGCATTCAAATTACAAACAATACAGAAGCAAGAGTTTTTACACAAGCTTGTAACATTTGCATTCAAATTACAGAGGTATTAAGCTGATGAGTGACACTATGAGAATTTGGGAACGTGTGATCGAAAGAAGGTTGAGGCAAGTTTCCAAAATAAAAGAAAACCAGTTCGGATTCATGCCAAGTCGCTCAACCATTGAAGCCATCCATTTGCTAAGGAGAACAATGGAGATTTATAGAGCTAAAAGGAAAAAAACCTTCATATGATTTTTATTGATTTTGGAGAGGGCTTATGATTCTGTTCCACGTGAGATATTGTGGAGAGTTTTGGAAAAGAAACAAGTACATGTCCTATACATTAACCGCATAAAGGATACGTATGATAGGGCTTTATCTTGTGTAAGAATCCAGTCTAGGAAGACTGACTACTTTGACATCAACATTGGTTTACATCAATGTTCAACTTCGAGTCCATTTCTTTTCAATTTGATTATGGACTAGTTGACAAGCCATATTCAGGATGAGATACCTTGGTGTATGTTATTTGTTGATGATAGTGTTGATTGATGACACTAGAAATTGAGTAAATGAGAAGGTTGAGGTTTGGAGACATGCATTGGAGACTAAAGGAATTCGTATAAGTAGGGCTAAGACTGATTATATGGAGTGCACTTTTGACGGAAGCAATGGTGAAGGAATCGAGCTGAAGATTGGTGACGATAACATTCAGAAGAGAAATTCTTTTAGATACCTGGAATCTATTTAGCAACATGAAGGAGAAATTGATGGAGATGTTACTAATAGAATAAATGTAGGCTGGCTAAAGTGGAGAGGAGTCTCGGTTGTTCTCTATGATAAGAAAATTCCTTTGAAAATCAAAGGAAAGTTCTACAAAGCAACCGTGAGACATGCTATGCTCTATGGATCTGAATGTTGGCATGTTAACCATAGATGTGTGCAAAGAATGGCAGTAGCAAAAATGAAAATGTTAAGGTGGATGTGGGGACATACACGTAAAGATCAGATTTGGAATGATGCAATCAGACTGAAAGTTGACGTAGCTCCGATCGAGGATAAGATGCGAGAAAACCACTTAAGGTGGTTAGACCATTTGCAAAGGAGATCAGATGATGCACCAGTTAGGAGATGCGAGTTTTGGGATGTTGAGCCAGCTAAGAGAGGGCAAGGAAGGCCCATGAAGTGTTGGAATGAGACTACACGAAGAGATCTTAGTTTTTTGGATCTAATCCTGAGAATGACCCAAGACAGATCTGAATGGAGGCAAAGAATTCATGTAGCTGACCTGCTTAATGTGGGAAAAGGCTTTGTTGTTGTTGTGTAGTTGTCCTGTAATAATATTGCATCAAGTCTCAAGTACAATTGAAACAACCAAAATGTTAAGACTTCTAAATTGCTTCTATTAAGAATGAAATGCCCTTTCAGACCTCGTACTATAGCAATGAAAGACAACAAATCCATTGCAACTTTGCTTTATGTTCATGACTCCAATCATTCCGTCGGACTTGTCCAAAGTATACAAACCAAATCTATTGCATAAGTCCTAACTGAAGCCAGTTACTCCTAAAAGGAGGTGAAGTAGGGAAAATGAACAAATTCACGCACATTGAAAATTCAAGCTTAGTAACGGCAAGGCTCTGATAGGAGACGAATTTCAAAAATTGATTGACAGGTGACTCTTATGAAGAAAGGACCAAAACACCAAGGAAACAAATAATAACCCTAGAACCATAAATATGTATATAGAAAATACATTAACTGTGAAATCCACCATAGTCAGGTGATAGACCACATTCCCATGGTACTATTAGTGTTCTTAATCTCAATGGGTAATAGCAAAGACAAAAGGGATCGAATAAGATTCATCCAAGCTCGTAAGCCACATTCTCACGATCCCCTCTCCGCTGACTAAACCACCCAAAGACATAGAAAACTCACTAAATGTGAATGTCCAGCATATTCAGGTGAGAAAACCACATTCCCACAATACTATTATTGTTCCCAGTCTCATAAATGGTCATATCGATATCGTATCGGCCTTCCCGGAAAAGGATGTATTACCGATATATTGACAATAACGGTGGAAATGTCGGAAATGACTCAAAAATGGCATTTTGCCATTTTTTCATAAATTAAGATCATCCAAGATATTAAAACAACAAATAACATACAAATACACATTTATATCACACATATCGATCATTTATACCCGATATATATTGCACATACTGGTCATTTTGAGCATATCAATGTTAATGTTGATTCTTGAGTTATAGATATTGAAAATGGAGTCCGTTCAAGTTCTTATAACACTAAGTAACTAACAAATATACTCTTAGACCACACATATCGATCATCTATGACCCTTATATCTCACATATCAATCATATCGACATATCGTTGGTACTGTTAATTCTTGTCCTAGACATTGGAAATGGAGTTCGTCCAAGTTCTTAGAACTTTAAATAACTTACGAATATACTCTTAGATCACACATATCAATTATTTATAACCCTTATATCGCATATATCGATCGTATCGAACATATCGTTGTAACTGTTGAATGCTAACTTGTGGATATTGGAAATGTAGCCCATCCAAGTTCTTATAACACTAAATAACTTTCAAATATACACTTATATCATACATATCTATCATCTATGGTCTTTATATTGCACATGTCTGTTATATTGAGCATATCATTGTTAATGTTGATTGTTGACTTATAGATATTGGAAATGGAGTTCATCCAAGACTTATATTGCATCACATATTATGTATAAACAAAATTTTGGAGCTATTTTTTGAACCAAACAAATAAAGAGCATAATAGCATTTTTTAAAAGAGACATAATTCATAATAATATTTTTGAAAGGAAAAGAAGTTGAATTAAAATCGATTGGATACCTCCAAGTTGAAGAACCATTGTATGCACCCCTCTGTCACACCATATCCTACATGATGGGGATCTAAATAAAATATATTAAATATGATGTGTTTTAATACTAAGAGTGGCAAAATAAGTACTAAAATCAAGATTACAAGGGTATTACTCATCAATATATAGATGTCGATGAAATTTTGACGATATTGATCGATATCTGAGAATTTTTGTATTGAATCTGGTCATCTTTTACTGATATGGGTCGATATGGCGATATATCGCCGATATATCGGTCGTATATAGCCGATATCCTGGTAAATAGATATGCACCCTGATATCGATATCCCTTGCCCCCTCGATACCGATATAGTGGTGATATATCACCGATATATCACGATATGGCCTTCTATACTCGATCTCAATGGGTAAGAACGAAGACAAAGGGATTGAATAAGAGTCATCCAAGCTGGCAAGCCACATCCCATGATCCCATCTCCCTCTTACCAAACCACCCAAATGCAAATCAAACACTCACCCACCCTTCCAACTGGTCCAAATTCCAAAAAGCAACAGGACCCATATAACATAAAGTGCTTGCCAATTTTATTGTACTTGTATTAATCTTGGAAGTAGAAATATCGAATGTGAAAAACACCAAGCATCAAATTATCAAGAACTGCAAACATGATAATTGCTGCACCATCTGCATTCAAACGGAACTTCTGGAAAATGTATTTTGAGCTACGGCTCCCTAACAAGTAATTAAAGGTAGACCAAATAAAACAGAAAAAAGTACAAGCTGTAATCCTTTACATATTCCAAATAATAGAACGGCACTTTGAGTGTCTACGCTCTCAATCTTACCACATAACTCAATTTCCTTAAAACTCATTCCAACATCAAATCATAAAAAATATGAATCCAATCTACCCACCCCGTCCACTCCAAACCATCGGATCTCTTCGTGCCTAACACAACTCTTGCAAGCAAAGACTTCTTACCAACGACCTTACCCAAAAGAATCTCCGAAACCTAAAACTCTGAATCTGACAAATTGACGTAAAATTCACGAAATTTTCAACCGTACACTCATCTAAATGACACGACATCCCGCCAGCAGATCCCAAATCACCAAAAGTCCCCGGACTCTTCTAGCAATTTTAGGAGATTCTCGAGAAAAACACTAGCAAATTCAACTTCAAACAGTAAACAGTCAAGCTTTCTGACGATATTTTTTACCCCAAAAAAGGTGTTTTGGCGGAATACATAACCATGCATGAGACGATCAAAAGCGCGTCAGATCTCTGCATATCTGACAAAGAAACAACAATAAAATACCCACCAACATCTTCAAAAAGTTATTCTAAGTCCGCACCAAAAAATCAACTTTACTAAACTCCAAGATAACATCTCAAAGCCCCCCAATTTCCATCTCACCGCGAACTAATAAGAACACCCAAAAACCCTAATCTAAAACTCCTCCAAGCCCAAATCTCCAACTGGCGGCCCAAAACATTGCAGGAAAAGCACGAAAAACTCGCGATTGCGGAGCTTTAAAACAATCATCGATAAATTTCGCCTTCCAGATGGAGAAAAAGGCATCAAATCGGATGATACGTACATGGAATGGAGAGATCTGCTGGAGGGCTCCCACGAGAAGCGGCAACGAAGTTTACGAACCCTAACCGAGGGGAGGGGGAGGGACAAGCGAGCAGAGGGGGAGGGGGGAAGTGCAAAATGTAAAGTCGGATGCGGCCATTTTCGGGGTATTCTATATTTGGGTGTATTATTGACGCAATTATTCGCGATATTTATTATGGGGTGTGTCAGGTACACAGTGTGCCATCTTTTCTCTGTGGGGAGAGGCCTTTTTTGCCTTTTAATTCATCCAACTTTCGGAATCCCTTTCAACAAGTTTATTTACTTCAAAATGTTTAAATAGGATAAGCTCTCTTTTGTTATGAAGATTTTATTTTTCACAAAAAATAGTGATGAACCGGCATGTTAGTTACACATGTAAATGGTTGTGACGCATGAACCGGCAACATGCATGAACCGGCATGTTGTGACGCATGAATTTGGATATTCCCTTTTAAAATCAAGCCCAATTACGTAGATTATATTTCATCAATACTAAGATAACCTTTTAGGATTTGATAGGAAAGTTTTTTAGAAAACATTTGATGGATCTAGTTAGTCACATATTCTAAATGTTATTGGACCTAAATCAAGCAAAAATCAAACTTAAGTTGCATGTGTTTGCCCTCAATTGAGTCGTAATTCACATGAATCTATTCATACATTTGCTCTAAAATAATACTAAAAAATATCACAAAAACATAGATAATATTTAACATCCAAAATATATGAACATATATGTGTATAATACTAGTACAAACACAATACATAAAAATCCTAGAATTAGCAAATGCATGCTAGTCCTAAGCAAGGCATGGGTGAGCAGCAAAGAATGGGGCACATGCAACCATCAAGCAAGAGGCTAAGCACATGCACCATATAGGGTCTCAATGACCAGAGTAGAGCAACAAAATCTAGGAATAAAGAAGGTCCTAAACTTTATCTCTAAACAAGGATGAGTCGAACAAGACATGAGTAAAACATGCTAAAAAAAATCAAAGCTTGCTACCTAGACAATAAAGAACACTTGACATGTCAGACACAAATCATGCTAAACTAGAGATGCAACCGACATCTACATTTAATGGGAATTACAAAAGCATAAAGCTCAAGAGACATGTTAGCATAACGAAAATATGAGAGGAAGCATGAAAACATACAAATGGTTAGGACCAAAAATGTATTGTCAGGAGACACACGTGATGGAGGCGATGTCATTGGTCTTTAGCATAAATAATAGGGAGAAACACTCCTAAGGAAGGCCTTTGACTCCATGATGATATCTTGATTTATCCATTTTATGCTTGCATTTAATTCTAAAATCATTAACAAATGCATATAGTAGTTGTTAACATCACACTCTTGAATACATATCCTCATGAATAGGAATCCAATATTAACCTTAAAAATAGATAAAAAGAAGAAAAATATAAAAGAAAAGAAAGAATACCAAGGAAATGTGTACCATATGTATATGTGTACAAACTGAAAGAAAGAAGAAGAATAATAAATACGATTGTAAATATTAGTTACGGCATAACTATTGGGAATAATCAATCCCACTGATATTGCGGAGGCGTTAACGAAACAACCACTTAACGAATTAACTATAAATCAAATGGTAGAAGAACCACGAACAAACCGAATAGCAAGCAAATAACTGCAAATGCAAGAACAAAAGCAATCACAAGTGCACGGAGAATTTTAACGTGGAAAATCCTCAGTATGAGGGGAAAAACTACGAGGTTGATCTCAACTCAAAACCAAGCACTATAATCGGAATAATCTCTCGTGAGGGGCTTACACAATACCGGCACTCTATATGGTGCTACAAATCACCAGACAATGGAGAATAGTAGAGAGGAGAAATATCACCAAAACGATGAATCCGTCACTAAACTGTAGGGAAGAATGCTGGAGAAGAATTGCTCCAAGGATTACTCCCGCCAAACTTCGCGAAAACCATGGGCCTTATTCTTCTCTCTCTCTTTCTTATTTCTTTCTTGTACTAGGAGAGCTTGTTTTGGGATGATCCATATATGCACCCCATAGTCCCCATTTATAATCCATGGAGAGGAGCAAATGAGGAAACATGAACTCGTACATCCAATAGGATTAGGAAAAAATGACTCCTAATCCTAAAAGGTACTTGATCTCTCCTCCAATCAATAATTGATTTTTTCCTTTTCCAAATAGGACTACCATGTCCTATATATATGGACTAGATTCCCCCAAGGAGGGGAACCTATCAAACAAATCTCCCCCTCACCAATGATGTGAGAACTACTCCAAACCTTCGAGGGAATAACATCTCTCGAACTTTCCAAGCGGTAAAGTCTTTTCATCATATCAAAATCGTTGTCATCTGTGTGGATCTTGTCAAGTACAAGCTGCTTCGATTCTAACACATCACGTATCCAATGATATCTGACATCGATCTGCTTCGATATTGCATGGAATGTAGAGTTCTTGCTAAGGTGAATAGCACTCTGACTATCATAGTATAGCACGTATTTGTCCTGATGAAAACCAAGTTTTGAGTCTTCATCCATAACAACTCCTTGATGCTTCTGTAGCTGCAATGAATTCAACCTCTGCAGTTGATAGTGCCACATACTTCTGAATCCTGGACTACCAAGAAACTGAGCCACCTGCAAAGGACATCAAGTATCCAGATATTGATTTTCACCCATCAATGTCATCTGTCATGTCTGCATCTGTATATCCAAAAAGTATAGGCTTCTCTTCTCCAAAGCAAAGAGAGTAGCTACTAGTGCCTCGAAGATATCTCAAGTTACACTTGACTGCTTTCTAATGTTGTTTCCCTGGATTTGAGATGAATCTACTAACAACTCCAAATGCATGAGCAATGTCAGGTCTCGTACAAACCATGACATACATAAGACTACATGTGACGGATGCGTAGAGAATCTTCTCCATATCTTTCTTCTTTTCATTTGTCTTTGGACATTCCTTGGATCTTAGTTTGAAATGTGCTCCCAAGGGTGTGCTAGCAGGCTTGGCCTTATCCATGAAGCACCTTTGAAGTATCTTCTCACTGTACTTTTCTTGAGAAAGCTGAAGTTTCATTGCTCCCCTGTCTTGAGTGATCTTCATGCCCAGTATCTGACTTGCATGCCCCAAGTTCTTCATAGAAAAGGACTTTCTCAACCCCTTCTTCAAGCCAGAAATTCTCCCCCATGAACAAGTCAAACTTCTTATACCATTGCCTGGGCACTTGCTTTAAGCCGTATAGACCCTTCTTCAGTCTGCAAATATAGTCTTCCTTGCCTTCGATTGCAAAGCCCTTAGGTTACAACATGTAGATTTCCTCCTCAAGATCACCATGGAGGAACGTTGTCTTCATGTCAATCTATTCAACCTCCAGGTCAAGGCTAGCTGCCAAGATGAGAACCACCCTGATATCACAACAGGAGAAAAGATCTCCTCAAATTCAACTCCCTTCCTTTGGTTAAAACCTTTCACAACCAACCTAGCCCTCTGTACTTTGGGTTTATAGAGTATTCATCATGTTTCACTCTATAAACCCACTTTTTTATTAATGCACGCTGCCTTTGGGCAACATCACAAGCTCAAAGGTATGGTTATTATGAATGGACCCCATCTCCTCTTTCATAGCTTCTGCCTATTTCTCCTTATTTGGATCTTGCAAGGCTTCTTCATAGCTTTCATGCTCACCACTATCTGTCAGCAAAATATATTCAGTGTAGGTTATCTGGTTGAGGGTCGCCTCTCCCTCACAGGTCTGTGTGGTGAGAGAGATTCAGAAGAAGAAGAGCTCCCATCATCCTGCCCACTACCATCATCATCTGCATCATCATCATCATCATCATCAAGAGTAGAGATCTGTGGTACATCCTCCTCATCTCTTGCATCTGACACCTATTCATCAGCATCATTTGGCAACACATGTGGAGCACTCTGCAGTGGAACTGACTCCACATCATTCGGCTCATGGCTGCTCGAAGGAGAGTCCTTAACTACCTTCTAGATGTCCTCAGTAGTTTGATCTTCAGAGAAGACCACATCTCTACTCCTCACCAACTTATTCTCAACTGTATCATACAACATGTAACCAAACTCATCTTGGCCATATCTTAAGAAAATACATTGCTTCATCTTTGCATCTTACTTGGACCTTTCATCCTTTGGGACATGGGACAAAAGCGTGACATCCAAAGACCCACAAATGATTAAAAGAAACATATTTCCATGCTAAACCCTGTGAGGAACATCACCATCCAAAGGCACATGTGGAGATAGGTTAATAACATGAACAAGAGTATAAAGTGCTTCACACTAAAAAGAGTTAGGAAACTTAGCTTCAGAATGGAGACATCTGACTCTCTCCATCAAGGTTTTGTTCATTCTCTCTGCTATGCCATTCAACTGTGGCATCTTGGGTGGAGTCTTCTGGTGCCTGATACCATGAGATCTGCAATACTTATCAAATGGTCCAATATACTCACCACCATTGTCATTGAGGATGCACTTAAGTTTCTTCCCATATTGTTGCTCCACTAGCGCATGGAAGTCTTTGAAAACACGAAGGACTTGATTCTTCCTCTTTAAGTACTAGATCCAAAATTTTCTGGAGAAATCATTAATGAATATAACAAAATAAAGTGCACCACCAAGATAACTCACTTTCAAAGGACCACAAGCATATGTATGAACAAGCTCCAATGGTTGCATCTTCCTCGAAGGTGGATGGCTCTTGAAGGAGACTCTAACCTGCTTCCCAGCCAAGCAGTGTGTGCATCTCTCCAACTCCTCTTTCTTGACATCTACTGGCATATTCTTCCTCATCAAACACTACAACCCTTCTCGCTCATGTGACCCAATCATCGATGCCACAACTCAAAGGATTTTGCATCTCTAGTCACATGTGCAATACCATGGGAAGTGGATACATTCATGATGTAAAGATTGTTGTTATACTTCTTGCCACAAGCAACAACCAAGGATCCTCGAGTAAGCTTCCATTGACCGCTACCAAAAGTGTTGAGGTATCCTTCATCATCAAGCTTGCATGCAGAAATGAGATTTAAGGTCATGTATGGTGCATGCCTCACATCTTTGAGCGTCAACACCGCTCCATTGGCATTCTTCAATGCAATATTGCCAATGCCAACAACAGAGGATAAAAAACCATTCTCCATCTTCAATGTGCCAAAATCACCAGTTGTATATGAATAGAAAAACTTTCTCTAAGATGTACCATGTAAAGCAGAAGCACTATCAACAAGCTAAGAAGTACCATCTTGTGCGTCATTCACCATCTCCTCATCACAGACAATGAGGAGCTCATGTTGTGTAGTTGTAGCAACTTGTTCATTCTTTTTCTATTTCTTGTCGTTACCATTCTTGTTATCTCTCTTGAATTGTAAACATTACTTCTTGGTGTGTCCTTTCTTCTTGCAATAGTGGCAGTCCATATTCTGGTATCTAGATCTGGACTTGCTCCTGCTATTATCTATGCTCATATCAGTCTTGATCCTGCTTCTCCCCCTATTCTCTGTGACAAGAACCTCTAATTGTGAAGAGCTTCCTTGGGTTTTTCTTCGCATCTCCTCATTGAGAATGTCAGAATTGACTACCTTTAAAGAAACAACCCCGTTACCTGCAGAGTAAGTAAGTGAGACTCTGAAAGTCTCCCACGAATCTGGTAGAGTAGCAAGCAAAAATAGTCCCAATATCTCATCTTCAAATTTTATTCCCATACTCGCTAGATAACTTGTAATTTCTTGGAATTCATTTAGAAAATCTAGTGAAGAATTGCCCTCCTTGAATCTCAAGTTCACTAATCTTTTGAGAAGAAACAATTTGTTACTTCCGATCTTGGAGGCATAAATATTTTCCGACTTCAATAACAAGCTTCTAGCATGTCTTGGATGTGATTGTAGACATTCTCATCAAAAAACTATCTTATAAGTCACAAACTTGATCATGTTCAAATTCCCATTCCTCATCGATTTTGGCTTCGGGCTTCTGCGTGGAGAATACCAGAAGGTGCATAGCCTTCACATATAAGAGATCCTTCATCTTGTTCTTCCACAAATTGTAATTAGTCCCATTAAGATTGATCATCCGGCTCAAACCAAACTCCATATTATAATCCGCCATTAAACAAGCTCTGATACCATTTTTTTGGGAACAATCAATCCCATGGATATTGCGGAAGCGCTATCGAATCAACCACTTGACGGATTAACTATAAATCGAATGGTAGAAGAACCATGAACAATCTGAATAGCAAGCAAATAACTACAATGCAAGAATAAAAGCAATCACAAGGGCATAAAGAATTTTAATGTGGAAAACCCTCAATGTGAGGGGGAAAACCACAGGGATGATCGCAACCCAAAACCAAGCACTATAATCGAAATAATCTTTTGTGAGGAGCTTACAAAATGTTATCCTCTATACAGTGCTATAAATCACCAAACAATGGAGAATAGTAGAGAGGAGAAATAACACCAAAATGATGAATCCGTCGCCCAACTGTAGGGAGTAATGCTGGAGAAGAATTACGCCAAGGATTACTCCCTCCAAACTTGGTGGCAACCACGGACCTTCTTTCTTCTCCCTCTCTTTCTTATTTCTTTCTTGTACCAGGAGACCTTATGTTGGAATGATCCTGGTATGCACCCAGTACCCCCTATTTATACTCCATGGAGATGAGCAAGTAAGGAAACACAAATTCCTACTTCTAATAGGATTAGGAAAAAATGACTCCCAATCCTAAAAGATAATTAATCCTCCTCCTCCAATTAGCAATTGATTTTTCCTTTTCCAAATAGGACTACCAATGTCCTATATATATGGACTAGATTCCCACAAGGAGAGGAACCTATCCAACACTAACCCTAGAAACCAAATTAAACTTACTTGATCAACAAAATAAATAAGTGGACAAAATCCAAAAAATCGATGGTTTCTAACTTCTAGTAACTAATATTCTTTCACATGCCCAAGAATAGTTTCATCACATTGAGAAAATAATAATCAATCATTTCTCCATGCATTAAGCAGCTGTTTTTTCGTAATTTCATTGCTTCTGATTTGATTTATCTCAATCTATAGAAAAGTTAGCAGAAAGTAGGCAACAAGTTTTTTGCTTGTTAGCTACACGGTAATATGGCAGATCTAGTCTACTTTTAATTGCGAATGTGGTACAAGGTATGTCTAGTGAAGGACACCTTCAAGAGATCAACAAGGATCGACAGAGTATTGCTTTGATAAATACCATGTATAAACTTCACACTAGCATAATAAATCCATTTGAAATACTTTTTCTTAATTCATTTTCCATCATTTACATAAAAATAAGTATAAAATACAAAATTTCCTAAAAGCATCACCATAAAAAATGGGAAGAAAACACAAAATTTAATTATACAAACGTTCTCTTCTTGAGATCATAACAATTTTTTAGGAAACTCCAAATGATTCAAACTCACATTTAAACTTCATCTTGCACTATATACTTGTTTATAATAATATATCAAAATGCATAGTACAAAAGGTTGATATTCAAGTTCTGGAACCCTTTATAGAATTTGTCGTGAATAAAGGGAGATTTTAAATATTTTCTGCAATTTTTATTTCAAATCATTTTGACATGATTCTTTTTTTACCCTCCCCAATAAAATGTATAGAGAAATAAAAAAAATCAACCAATACATCACCTTGTAATTATACTAATAAAAATAAACACTATTTCCTAATATGCTTATATTCACAAACCAATAATCCATGCATATGATCTCTATATCTACTCTGCACATTGTTGACTCGGATTTTGCGAGGATCTGGTATCCCAACAAGGTTGGAACACGTCGTTGAGGCGACCACTCACAAAACCAACAAAGTTAGACAACAATCAACCCACACAAAATGAAATAAAGCAATCAAAGTGAAGTGAGTCAAAATTTATTTTATTTTAACTCTACAAAATATGTGTATATGGACAAGTACGTAGAATGTCAAACCATAGAAAGCAAAATGGAGTAGAGACAAAGGAGCAACCTACTTTATGTGTTTTTGTGTAATTTTATTTTTACTTATTTTGCGGGTTTTAATTATATTTAATTTTTATGGATTTTTACATTTTATATTTATATTTTTATTTTTTTAAATTTATTTTTAAATTTTACATTTTTAATTTCCTTTTCTTTTTAAGATATAAGAAGTACATATATTTATATGTGTTAATATGAATGAGATAAATACTATATATGGTATATATATATAACAAATATATATAAATTCAAAAAATATATGTAAGAACGGTCCTTTTTATATATTTACGGGTTTTAAAATATATATTAGGTAGTTATAATTATCATTAATAATATAATACGTATACAAGTAATATATAATATATAGTCCTAATAGGGTTTTGTTTTTATAAATATAACTATATATACTCAACAATATAGAAAATAAAATATTTTTTGTTTTAAATATTTATCTCTATTTTTATGATTTTCTTATAATTTTTGCTAATTTTTAGGTATTTTAATTGATTTAAATATACAAAATAGGAGATATAATAAATAGGATGTATTATTTGGATTTTAAAAATAGATAAATAGTTCGAAAATTCCTAAAACTATTTTTAATACACACTATATAATATAAATAAAAATAAAAATAAAAATTTTTGATTTTATAGAATGTTTGCTAATTTTTATAAGGCTAGAAGGGGTTTTTAATTTTCATGGTTTTCTTTTTATATTTGTTTGTGATTTTTGGTCTAGAGTTGTAATATATAGTAATATATAATATATAATTTTTGGAAGTTTTAGATAAGATTTTATATTTTTGTATTTTTATATCTAAATAGGGAATAGCTCCTAAATGATTTTTAATAAATAAAAAAATGCAGCAAAATGCTAAAATAAAAATGTGTCGTGAACAAGCATATATGAAGAATTTACCACCAATTTTCCAAAATTTAACACGCACAAAAGCTATTTAAACAAAATAGAAATCCATAAATAAAATAAAGTGCTTGACAGGGGTATATTTGCAATAAAAACAAAGCCTAGCGTTCTTCATTTAAATTACCCCAAAATATTGCACTATTTTACAAATTTATAATACTAAACTGAAATAACAAAACCCAAGAGGGGCTCCTGCAAAATCCCACCTCACGTGAGCGAACTGGACCTAAGTGTAATATTCAAAACATCCCATGGGTCAATGCAATTTTTACACAAAATATAAAGCGCACTTTAATAAATACAGGACCTTTTAATAAATACAAAAAGGTGGGAGTCGGATATGTAATTTACCCAAAGGTGCACGGATGGACTACTAGATGGTCTTCGCTTATCCACACATCCCTCCGCTGATGACCGATACCGGTTCATGGATCATCAACTGAGATTAGATCTTGGGAATCATCGAGCGGCTGTGGTGGTCCTTCAACGGGCAACTCTGATTATATCTGGCAGGTGTCATCGTCGGACGATGGAGAAGCGACCTGAACGAACTCAGAAGAATAAGATCCAGGAGACCTTCGATCAGGAAGATCTCCTCCCTTTGTCCTTCTTCTTCCTCGATGATGGGCCCAAAATGCTGCTAGAATGCCTTCACAATTGCATGATACTTCAGATTAGTTCGGGCCCCATAGGAGGGGGACTGGAGATCTAAGGACCTAGAGCTTCTGTTTGAACTTCGAAATAGTCTCCAGGGGATTCAATGAGGTCCGACTCCTGCACAAAACAAATTGCAAGCATGAGGCGAAGATCCTCAGCCAAAGTTCAAAGCTTGCAGCACAGTGGGATGAACGAAGGGTGAAGCTCCAACGGTTAAGCGTGAGGGCAAGAAGAGGAGGTGGAAATGACATGTCAAAGACAGTCAATTACGATGGATTTCGTGTTGGATCTTAAGGTTCCAACCGATTTGAATCTTAAAAGTACACAACGCTAAGCCCTAATCCATTAAACTAAAGATCAAACTAAAATGCAGGAATGGAAAGGTAACTAAAACGTGAAAGAAAACATCTCTTACCTGCTCACGAACAAGGAGCATCAAAAGGTCATCGGTGAAGCTCTAGTAAATCTTGGATCTCCACTTCCAACCGCTCTTCTCCACACTAAAACTTCCACGAAGATCTTGCTGTGACTAGGAACCTTCAGCAGTTGAAGAAAGGGGTTACTAATGGGTAGAAAGAGATCAAACTTCAAAAGAGGCATGGAGAGGTTTATTTATACACAAACGAAGAGAGCATCTTGCAAAAAAGATCTTGGTCGGCTCGATGTAGATCGATGGAATCTGATTTTAGGGCGAGAATCATGGAGATCCCATCGACAAAATTCATTCAAAACTTAAGGCATTTCGATCACTGGTTTGTGCAGGAAAATAGTGCAAAGCGGGAGGCTCGAGGTGCTCTACAAGTCAGAGGTGCCAAAGAGGCAATTGACCAAAGGTCAACAAAAAGCTGGCTCCTAGTTGGTCCATGTGGACCAACCAGAAAAGTGTTGGGCTTAATTATCTTATTAAATAGTTTAAAAATAATAATTGATTTTATTTTTTGTCAAAACATGAAATTTTTGTATTATATTATGTAGTATTTTATCATGATTTTTATTTATTTATTCAAGTTAATTTATTATGTATTAATATTTACATGCATAATCATAGGTATAAATACCTATATATGATGCATTTTTTTATTATGTATTTTAGATTTTATTCTTTTACATATATAAAATTTATATTTATAAATTATTTAAATACATATTTACATATTTTAGTTTATTTTTCTGAATTTATTTATTGACTTAAATAATTATGTATATGCATTATATACGTATATGACGAATCCGCGTTTCTCATTCTTTATTATTTTATTTTAGCTTTATCTTTTTAGCAAAACTACCTGTAATTACATGTAAATACAATAAATTAACTGGTTACATGTAAATACAATAAATTAACTGTGTGCATGCCATTTTAATATCTCATAATTAACACCTTATTTTCCAAAAAAAGAATAAAGAGAAAGAAAAAGAAGGATGTATTTAAAAATACAGAGTAACCCAAATCCCAAGAGAAGGTCAAAACTTGACCGGATCGCAAAGGAATAAGTAGAGAGAGATAGGGAATACCGTATATTTGTACATACAACCTATACCTGTACAAATAATTGTTCATATTTATTTTGACAAAGTATAAAGACCTTATTATTTTTGAACACTTGTACATAGTACTAGTAATAATATAAAAATAAAATAAAAATCATAAAAACATGAAATAAAATAAAATCCATAACTCATTGTACAAAGGCCACATGTATATAATACAATACCTATTTTACAACCTTAATTAATTTATAAAAATTAAATAAAAATCATTTTTTATCCCTAAAATTATTTTGCAAATAAATAAAAAATGAAATAAAATTTATTTTTGTAAAAATAATAAAAATAAAAGTACTTGTACATAATACATAGGTATAGTATATCCGTAAATAACACATTATACTGTATATACCTTATTTATATTTTTCATAAAAATAATTAAAAATCATAAAATATATTTTATAAAATAATAAACATTTTTTATTTTATACACTTTCTATTTTAAAATCAGTTACTATTTTATATTTAATATTCTTTTATTTTGCACTTTGATTGGTCCATATGGGATCGTTGACCTCAGTTAACCTTCTCCCCCCAACCAGGTCGACCTGACTTCCCTTTGTCGGAGTCCATTTCTCTGATTTTCCCGGTCGAACATGACAACCTTTTGCCTCGCTTTCAGCGCTCGATTCCTCTCCTAGGATCTGTGATCCTTGTGGATCCCTAGGAAGGGTCAGATCTATCTAGGGTTTCGCTCCATCGATCGATCCTTCTAGACCCTAAGGCATGCCTATATATACTCTCCTCCACCTCCAGTGCATGGCAGCTTGTTCCTCGCGCCACCACAGACCCCTATACACCTTCAGGAGAGTGACAGCTCCTCAGGGACCCTTCGGAGCTCGCTTTGGTGCTGAGATCAAACAGAGCTCGCTACGTGGCTGGACCTCCACCGCGTATAGCCTCCCTAGTCCATCGCAACCCGGTTGAGGCCATTACCTCGCCAACCACTTCGCGTGAATATCCTGAGCACGTCAGTACCTTTAGGTAATGGCTATCGCACCCGCATTTTTCATTTCACTTCGATCTTTCCATTTCTACCACCGCCTGTTCATCTGCTCCGACCACCAGGTTTGGAGCTTCGTCACATACATTCACTCGTACCGATTGATTCCCCGATTCATCCCCCATCTTCCTGCACAACCTGACCCCCTTGAATCTTGCTCACCGGATCAAGATCAAGCCTAGACGTCCTACCCTCCACGTACACCGGACGTCAAACCCGCTCCCCCATTGCTTCTCTATGTTTCCCAAGTAATAACAAAATCGGAGCAAAGCCCCCGAGTCCTGCTACCCTTTGCAGGTGTTGGTTCGCGCAAGGAGCCTCTGTTGGTGCTCCGACAGAGCAACTCAAGGAGGAGCATCACCACGACGCACATTCGACCGTCCTCCCTCTCATCTCTAAGTCGGCCGCTTGACACAAGACACCACCACGAAGGTGCTGGACCCCTTGGGGACTAGATCAACCCATCCGTGCGACGCCCATCCGCGATCGAAGTTCCCCTCCATATGTTCTTCCAGATATCTCCTTCACCGTCTGAGGAGGAGCTGAGTCCCAGATTTGATCAGGACCGTACAAGCACACCCTATTCTTAACAGTTTCATCAGATTCTGAGGTGAATCCCAGCCGCACGCCACTGCCACCTTTATCAGCCGTCAGATCCGTACTGACATGGCAGATCCCAACCGTACATCCCCGACCCACGCGCAAAGCACGTGCATGCAAGGGTATATTGCATCACGTGCCTGCAAGGGTATATTGCATCTTTTACCCTATCACTTTTCTTATTTCACTTTAATCCAGTAAATAAAATTTATAGTTAAAAACATTTGTAATTTGGGCCTTCTAGTTTCCTGTATTTGCATTTTAGTCCAGTCGAGTCTGAGTCACGTGCATCCCCACGTGTTTTTCTGGGATATTTGCAGTACTTATCCTGAACTCTTTATCTGCTATGGAATGACTTCATATTTCAATATTTGCACTTGTACCCCTGTGAGCTGTATATCACGTGTTGCGCGTGAGTGTAATGGATAATTTGCATAGTTGGCCTTGGATTTTTTAAGTGTGTTATTCACTGGGCCCTGAAACTTAACATATTTGCAAGTAGGTCCCTAAATACTATTTTTAATTGCAAGTTTTTTATTGGATGAAATAAATAGCAAATTGGCTCTAAAAATTCTAAGAAAACATTTGTTAGCTCTTGCTTGCTTGTTATTTATGTGGTAATTTTTGCTTGCCAAATTTATTTTATTTTATATTATTAAAAATTCAAAAACCCCTAAAAAGTATCTTGTCTATCTTATAAAAATCATAAAAATTCGATTTTTTGAAAAATTCTATAAAATTTATGGAAGTTGTATTTTGTTTTGTTTTATCTCCTGCACCAATTTTGTTTGAAATTACCTTATAAAACCCTAAAAATTACAAAACACTGAAAATCTTATTAAAAAAATATATAAATTGAAGAAAAATCCAAAATATCGATTCGAGTCTTTATTTATAGATATTTCCTTATATTTTCTCATAAAATTCACTCTTAGTAGTTTTGGACATTTTAAGTATTTTTAAATTGCAAATTACTCCTGGTTGTGTACTATATACTATTATTACCATTGTTTGATTTTTAGAAAATTCCAAAGATAATTAAAAATTTCATAAAAATTAACAAAAATATTACAAACCATATAAAAACCAAAAACATTTTTATTGTGATTTTCTGATTATTTTGACATAATAGAAAATACAAAAAGAGTTTTTTGTGACTTTTTATTGGTTGTGCTTATTTCCTTTATATTAAAAATTAAAAATTTGAAAAATTAAAACCCACTAATTTTTTTTGTTTTCTGAGATCCAACTTCTAAGTTTTTAAATCGGTTCCTTGTGTTCGACCCTTGTCGCTATACCTAGTAAATAAAATAGGGAAGCCGCTTACATTGGTTGCCTTATTTTTGAGTGGTTTGATTTTATGGTTGACCGATTTGATTGATTGAGGACAATGACACTTAGCTTATTTATCCCACCTTATTCGATTGAAAATCGTGTCATCAGAATGGCACCTTTGTCGGGGAGCATGGCTTAGTAGTTTGATTTTATTTCTTTGTTTTTGTATCTATCTATCTATCATGTGTTTTTTGGCCATCTTCTGTTTCACTTTTTGTGTGAGGAATAGCCTGGAGGATGAGTCGGTTCGCTTTGGAGGGCCTCCTGAGGAGGAGTAGAGGAGCAGAAGAAATAGTTATCATCGATAGATTTATTTTTGTAAATATTATTGTAATAACTTAGAACTTTCTGGACACTTGGATTATTTGAGGTCTGTTTCGCCGAGCGTCGGTGCACTCGGGGGTCCTCATCGCAGTTTTCATGATTTTTCACATTTATTTTCTATTTGATTTCAAAGGATTTGGCCCCTAGATTTAGGATTTCTATTTGCTTGAGCTCGATAATTAGGTAGGTCCAAACACCCTAATAGACTATCTATTCCTATAGAATGTAATTGGACTTAGTCAAATAAAATAAAAAGTTAATTTAATTGGTTAAGAGACCACACGTCGAGAGAGAGACCGTATACAACGCTTGCAGGACCCATATGGGCACCGATCGACCTCTAAGACAAGACTCAAGTCTCTTTTCTGATTAATTGACTACCAGCTCTTCCCGTTAATAGAAGTTCCTCATCTTAGGGATGATTTCCTCGTGCATCATATAGATTAGTTTATTTCTATCTTTTAATTTATGCGTGAATCACCCTTCATGTAGAGTGATGAAGCAAGGTATGCATTTCTATCTCTGCATGCATCATAATGTTTGATCGCGCATCAGCTTTTTCATCTTCCTCCCCCAGTTTTCTCAAACTTAAATAAAAAGGAAATTGGAAAATTCGTTAGATGTTGCATTTATTCAGAAAAATCCATAAACAGTGATAACCAATAAAATCTGGGATCGCCAAGGAAAACTTGACCTAAAACCAAACTTCACTAAAAATCTTTGTTTTGGGGAGAGTCACCCCTCATTGTCTGATTTATCTGTAGAGAGAGAGCGACATGCACATTAGGATAGAGCTACACCTGAACTCTCTTCAGGCTACCGGTTCGAACGATTAGTTATTTTCCAGTGAGGATTTCACTGGGTAGCCGGTAATCGGTCCGGACTTCAGATCGGATAGCCGGTAAATGGTCTGCATCCCATACTAATTGGAAATAATTAGTCGTAGGAACTCGGGCTAGTTTCCTGGGAGAATCGGGCTCCTAACAACCCGCTTAATCGATTTGATAGTGATGAATCCATGATTCATTAACATTTCGATCGTATTTTGTCTTAAAACCCTTAACAAATACATGTAAATATCCATTAATTTCCATCTTTTATCAAAACCTCATTCATGAATAAAAATGCACTTTTATGCATCAATAACATGTAAAAAAATAAAAGAATAAAAATAAAGAAAGGAAAAGAAGTCAGATTGTAAATATGTATATATGTACAATATGACTTAGAAAATATAAATATAGCTGCAAGATATATTTATATAACCTAATCCCTGAGACCAAGTCAGCATGGATTGGTCGACAAACAAACAAGTAGGGGGAGACAAGGAAAGAAAATCATAAAATTTAATTAAAGACACACTCCACACATTCTTCATTAGTTATCAAATAAATATCAATTCTTAATTGATTTTTAATTAATTCATATTTGCATATTTTCACCAAACTCTTTTCCTAATTATTGTAAAAAATGTATATAAATATATAAAAATAAGTTAAAAATATTATCTTGTCTGTATGCCAAGAAATCCAACTTTTAAATTGTCAAATTCTCAACTTCCGAACATCAAAACTTTCTCATAGGAACTCCAATTTTACTCTACTTACCTTTAAAGTTCATAAAATAATGTTCTCTAATTAATGGATGTGATTTCACTAAAATCGGAGTCCGTTTGCAAAAAGTCAGTTTTGGGACCTAATGACAACAGGGTTTCTGGGCTATTTATTTTATTTAGAACACACTATTTATAGTTTTATTAATTTTATAATTTTTAATTATTTTTATGATCTTGTATTTTCACCATGATTTATTTCAGAATTTTTGGAGCTTATTATAAAATCCAAAACCCTAATTTACAGATGAAATTGAACTAAATAACTTATAACCGTATTAATTGATATATCTAAACTAATTTATTAAAATCCACAAAAATTCACAAAGACTTTATTTTTTATTAAAATAATTAAGAAAATATAAACTAATATGAAAATATTTATTTATTGAATTAAAAAGTCAAAACCTATTTATTAAGTATTATTTATACCTAGAGAAAAGGGAAGCTACACCGGGTGGTGCAGCTAACTAGCTACACCCGGGTATTTTTCTCATTGATTTTTGAGTTTTTCGAAGGAAACCTATGGAGATTTACTTAATTTATTGAGTGGAATATGTATTTCAAATTTCATGCAAAACAAACATTCCTAACATGCCCATCTTGATAGGGTCAATTTCAATAATTCTGAGACCGTTAAAATGTGATAGTCTTGATGGAGATGATAGAAGTGTCAAATTTAGTTGAAATTGGTATGATATCATGATGATATATGGTGATTTAAATCCCCCTAGGTTTCATTTCAAAATCTCAAAAAATCAATGAAAAAAATGGCCGGGTGCAGCTTCCCCAGCTCCTTATACCTATTTATTGATATAATATTTATATTTTGTACAGTATTTATTATTTATAAAAAGTAATTATACCATAATTTAGATAATTCAATTATTTATATTTTTCATTTTTATACCTATTTAAAATAACGTTATTTATTATTTAATTTATATTGTATTTATAACATCTGGCCAACCAGGTGCTGACACGTGTCAGCACCTGGTTCTTCTTCCTCAAGAACCAGGTCGTTGGAACTTTGTTCCAACGCCTTCTTTTCATCGATTTTTCCTGCTCACATTCTAACCTCTTCACTCAATCTTACCCCTCCATCGTCTCCTCCTAACAACCCTCCTACACGCCTACCCTTAGATCTACCCAAGCCTCCTTCCACTTCACCTATAAAAGCCCCTAAAGTCATCGTGATCAACTAACTCTCCTAACTGATCCTGAACCCCCAATTCTGGTAGCCGACCTCCTACCTTCCTAGCCTCGTGCTGGCCAACTAAGGTGGTGACATCGCCTAGGATCGGCCCTGCGTGGAAGGAGGAACGTCGGAGGAGACATTCCAAGGCGGATCAGCCTTGTATCACCGCCATCGCGCCACGTCAAGCTCCGATGTATCGCCCGTCGAGCCATCACCAACAGAGGTCTTACACCCTGCATTTCACAGGTAAATTCCTCCACTTTTGCAATTTTATTTCTCGATCAGAGGTCTTACACCCTGCATTTCACAGGTAAATTCCTCTACTTTTGCAATTTTATTTCTCGATCAGAGTGCCACGTTTAGCGTAGGAGCTAATTGTGTAATTAGAGGCCATAAGCTCCTTTCTTAGATGCACACTTAATTCATGCCTCAAATTCGTTTCGATACCAACCAAATTCGTGCCTCATTTTCCCCTCATTTTCACGATCTTTTTCACCAATTCTGGAAACACATTTTTAACTTGCAAATCCATAATTCTTTGACCGATTCTTGAGCGAATCGAGCATATAAAATCGTTGTTTGCAGGTCCATACACCATATGGAGCGATAAACATCCAAGAGGAACCTTGAAATCCAAAGAGAAGATAAAAAAATCATCATCATTATCAAATTCCAGGATAGTCAGACCGACCATCTTCATTGTCAATCAATCACTGCCGTCATCACCTTTGGAGGAGCTCCACCGTAGGCGAGCTCGAGGGGTGAAGGAGTCACCACTATGCCCCTGCCGGAGGCCCCAGATCGTCGTCGACTACCGACGATAAATCGGAGAAGGAGCCTCGTTGCCAACTACTCAAGAACCTGAAGAACTACAAGAACACGCCAGAAGATACAGTTTGGTGACACGTGGCACAAACCGACGGTTCAGATCACGCGCCATCTTCTAATCCAGGCAGTTAGCTGTGAACCAGTGTAAAAATCACACATTAAACCCAGCCTATTCTAGATTTTGCCTTCAGCTCTAGAAGTTTCCAGATATTACATTTAGGTCCCTACGTGGGGACCTAAATGTAATAAATTTTATTTTCTTTACAATTCAGTCCTTCACAGGGATCTTTTTGTAATAAAACATTGAACTTTTCTCTGCAGTTACACCCCTAGCTTGTAGGGGCTGATTGGACCTCGATTTTTTTTGTATTTTTCCGCGATTCTTTTAGGGCAGCCTTATAACTACCCAATATACTTTTCTAGTATTTTTCCAAGATTTTTCATCGCTTCATTGTGTCGTTTTGATTTTCGCAATCTTAAGTTAGTTTTGAGCCGATTTCTTTTTAATTTTCTTTCTTTGTAAAATCAAGAATAAAGAGGTTTTTTTTCTGAAATTTCTTTCTTGTACCAAAAACCGAGGTTTTAATATTCTGCCTCCTCGAGTTCGACCCAGGCACACTTACCTGGTATAATAAATAGTGTAAGATAAAATAGGAGAGAAGCTGCTTTATTCAATTTACTTTCTCTCTCTCTCTCTCTCTCCTATTTTATCGATTTTGTTTGATCAACGCGGATCCCTCTCTGTGGTTCTCTACACCGACAACACATATAACCACAGGTTGGACCTGTGCTATCAGATAGATTGGATGTTCACCTAATAAAATTAGACAAGATAAACGACCGAGCCTTTACGATCATCACATTGCGTCGTGTAGGTGAATTGGGAGTTTGATTTCTCATCTTGTTTGCGCCCTATATCTACTCTTCTTAAATCCCCACATCACGATGATGGGAAGGAGGTCCCTTAGGCTGCCTCTAGCAGCACTGCTTTTCAACACTCCTCCTTGTTCATCTAAGGCAGCTTCAGAGAGCTCAGACCCACTCTCTGAACCCGAATTCACCTCCTCCTTGTTCCCCCTCGACCACCCTTCTTTCACACCTAAGGTACCAGTACAGAGGACAACATAATTATATGTTCACTTGAGAGCACCTGAGCTAGGGTCTTTTACTTTTGTAGAGATCAGTGACATGGCCAACAACGAGGGAAGGACTGATGAGTAGTCAGAAGGATCTGCGTTTGTATTAGACCAGGCTGCCATCAACAACACGCTACTAGCCTCCTTGGAGACAATGCAGAGATATATCATGGACCAAGGAGCATTCATGGCAGAGGTGAGGAGAGAGCTCACATAGTTGAGAGCTGGACGGGAGGAGTCACAGAGACCAGCTGCCGATGGAGAGATACCTAGAGCTGAGGGAAGAGACGGACGTCAGGATTAGCTACAGGAGCTAGCCAAACCAACACACACGATGAGGCAATTGCATAATCCTGGTGCAACACTCACCCACAGATGGATCCAGTTGCCCAAGATACTTGGCGACTTCGAGCTTCGCCCCCAGACCATTCAGTTACTACCCAAGTTCCATGGGCTAGACACCGAGGAGCCCTATCTCCATATGTAGGAGTTTGAGATGATATGTAGCACCGCCCACGACAGATTTGTGGATGAGGATACCATTAAGCTGATTGCCCTCCCGTTCTCTTTAGTTGACAGAGCAGCCTACTGGCTGAAGCACCTAGGGAGGGTGGTCACTACTTGGGAGCAGCTCCGGACTGAGTACTTGAACAAGTACTATCCACTCAATCGGACCAATGCAACGAGAGTTATGATCAGGAAATTCACTATGATCCCAAATGAACAGTTCCATGAAGCCTGAGATCGCTATAGAGAGCTCATCGACAGGTGTCCCCACCATGAGATTAGCAAGCCTAACCTCGTTCAGAGTTTTTTTTGTGTGATGCCACATGAACAGGAGGAACTTGTGAACGCCTCGTGCGGAGGTTCCTACTTCACAAAGGATGAAGACCAGGTTTGTGCCATCTATGAGGAGATGGCAGAGAACTACACAATGATGTCCCATACCCGTGTCTACACTCAGGGGAAGCCTCTCCCACAAGCGATTTCTTACCAGAGGATTGCACGTGTTGATGCTGGTCCTTCCACATTTTCTTCGGCAGCAACACAAGTAGAGTTGTCAGCCACCGACATGGGCATCATCAACCAGAAGTTGGATCAGATAGAGATCATAGAGAAGAAGTAGTGTCGGGGCCTAGAGAAGCTCAACAAGATCGATGAGCTAGCCCAAACTTTGAGTGACCTGAAGACCCAGATCATGTGTCTCCAAGAGGCACAGACAGCTACTCAGCCCCGTCTCAGGTCACGGACTGATCCAGGGAGCAGTTCTTCCCAGCCTTTTGCCTCTATTGTCAGGTTCACCACATCCAGGCAGAGCTGGTGCAGCAGCTCCAGCAATACCAACAACCACCACCATCTTTAGACACTCAGATGGTGGTATACCAGTCGGATCAGCCCTTGGCAGCCCTTCCCCCGCCAATCCACGAGCAACAGGAGCCGTTGATGGAAGTCAATGGAATCTGGTACTCCTAGTACCAACCACAGCTTGGGATCTATCGTGACCACCACGGCTTCCGATGGTCTACTACAGGCACCTCTTCCCAATAGCAGGCTCCGGCTCAAGCAGGGCAGTGCAACCATCCTCAACAACCCTAGTACTTAGGGATGCAAACAGAAGGATACAGATATGGATATAGGTATTACCGTATCCTTATCCATTTTTGAATACGAATACAGATGCGGATACAGATATTGGCGGATATTAAAACTATCTTACCATATCCTTAAAATATGGATACGGATGTAAAATGAATACTGATCGCATATGACTAATGTTAGAAATTCTCCATAGACTTGACAAAAATATATACTTATTGGATGGAAAACACACGATATAATTTTAATAAACATGTTTATATCATAAAATTTTTTACAAATATTGTAAAAGAAGGTATATAATTATTTTTTATAGGGTTAAAATAAATATATGACTATATTTATAGATGAAAATGGATATACATATACGAATATTTACGGATATCAAAATGATATCCATATCCGTATCCATTTTAAAACGGATGCGGATGCGGATGTTAAAATCTATATAAAACGGATACGGATATATTCGTAACAGTTTGCATCCCTACCAGTACTCCCACCATCAACAACAGCAACATGGTCCTCGTCCCCAGTACTAGGGATAACAATGGACGTAGTCGTAACAACCTCAATAATACTCCTAGCCCCCTCCTCATTACCAACAATAGAGTCGGCCTCATTTCCAACGAGGCAACCCGTCTGATTCTCATGCACCAATATATGAGAACCCAACCCTTGATGACCTCGCCCGCTTGCTCTCTGATCAGCATGCCTCCTTCGGCGAGAAATGGAAGAGTTCCGATAGGAGATGAGGGGGATAATAAAAGGAAAGGCCACCATACCTGCTCAGATCGAACCCAATCTGAATAATCTGAAGAGGAAATCCGAGCATGTACAGTTTAAAGAGACCACCACTCCTAGTGATATTTTGGATGATACTTCTTCTCCTATATTTGATGCTGATTTTGAGACACTTATGAGCGGTAGGAAGCCAGCCGACAGTGACTCGTCTGAGCGATGTCGTGATGTAGATTCTAGAAAGCCAGATGAGATCGGTAGTTGTACTGACGCCACTCAACATGATGATGTTGGCAGTGCTGAGGCCACCAGGGATGTTGATCCATACGACGGTGTTGATGCCATCGTAGTTCCAGTTGCAGATGGTCATGCTAATGCCATCAAGTTACCAGCTACCGGGCCAGAGTGCGGTACTGATGTCGCAAGTTCAAATGTTGTCGGTGGTACTGATGCCACCAAGTTTCCTTTGGTTGTGTTGAATCAACTTGTACTTGAGGACACTTATAGAAAAATACAAAAAAATGGAAAAACAACAAAAATCAAATATATGTATAAAGGAAAGGTTTCTGTATCTCCTGTGAGTCCATATATTGTGCATGATAAGTTTTGCATGGATTCTAGCTTATTGAATGCACAGGAACCTACTCTTGACCCTCATCTTTCTATAAAGGGTCCTCCTATCCCCTTCCCTCAAGCACTCCGCTTAGGAAAGGGGCCAAAAACAGAAAACTCAAAAATGAGACACCAGTTAGAGTTCAACAAGCAAATGACAGACAGATTCCAGATACAACTGACTCTTCAGGAGGCACTTGAGAACATCCTTGTATTCCAGAAGAACTTGAGAGAGAAGAACACCATCCGTAGAAAGAAGAGGAACCATAATGCAGAAATCCATTTGCTCACCCGTGCCACCTGCTTTGCTATTCAAAATCGATTGCCAACCAAGAGACCATATACAAGAGCTCCTTATGTCAGCTGCCACATTCATGAGCAGCGGTTCGATCGTACTCTATTAGACAACGGTTCCTTGATTAACCTCCTCTCGGCTTCCTTACTCGTCCGATTCGAGTTTGGCCCTCTTAAACAGAGCAATACAATCCTTCAGTTTGCTGATAGATCTGTTAAGAGGCCGAAGGGGTTATTAAAGGACATTTCGTCACAATTCAGGGCCTGAAATTCCCCGTGAACTTTGTTGTACTTGACATTGAGATCCCTGAATCTGTAAGCGATACCCCCATCATCTTAGTACAACCTTTCTTAGCCATAGCCAAGGCAATGTCCAATCATGATAGTGGGAAGATATACTTTCATGTCGAGGGAGAAAGTGTACAAAAAGAGATGATTGAGGAGACTAAAGATAGAGATTCAGCTTGCTCGGAGCAGACTATCGACTAAGAGCAGATGATAGATGCAGATCTAGACGTCCACCAGTAGTGTGATTTTGTGATTACGGATGATGAAGCAATTTGGGCAGATCCAGCATCACGAGCTCTTGTCACACCTTCAGACACTGTTGAGTTACAGTTGATAGTTGATGAGAGTTCGGAGAGCACACTCGTGGCATAGGACACCTTAGAGGATGACGATTGCTATCATTATAACGAAGAAGATTTTATTTCATGTGCTTCAGATTCAGATCCCTCGGACTCAGACATTAATTTTGACTGGCAGGACTTTGATGATTATTTACCATGTTTGAAGTCCACAGAGCCCACAACTAGGACGAAGAGCGAGCCAGTATAGTTGACAGATATACCAGCAGGGTCGTCTTCGTCAGATTTGCAGATTCAGCGAGAGTTCTCACATATAGATCAGGTAGCCTTCACACAGACTTTTTAGAAGCTAGATTTGCCAGATCCCACTTGTCCTGAGTTGAATACCTTACCGCAGAGCATGAAGTATATGTTTCTTGCAGGTGAGCCATAAATGTTCCCAGTCATTATCTCAGTAGATTTAACTGAAGACCAAGAATCTCGTTTGATGGAGGTTCTTGAAATAAACCGCAAGGTAATAGGATGGAGTGTAGCTGATTTCTAGGGGATAAGTCCGACCCTGTGCTCCCACCACATCTATCTTGAAGATGACGCCAAGCCATCGCGTGAATTCCAACGAATGCTGAATCCGAATCTTCGAGAGGTAGTCATGAAAGAGATATCTAAGTGGTGACTCCAAATGGGTTAGTCCGTTGCATGTGGTACCCAAGAAAACGGGTATCACCACAGTTGTGAGTGAGTCTGGGGAGGAGATAGCTACCCGAGTACCCACTTCTTGGAGGGTCTATGTGGACTACAAACAAAATCAGGCCACCAAGAAAAATCATTTCCCGCTACCATTTATTAATCATAGAGGTTAGCCTGGAAGAGTCACTACTGCTTTCTTAATGGGTACTCGGGGTAGCGCTCGAAGACCAGGAGAAAACGACATTCACATGCCCATTCAGAACGTATGCTTTTAGACAGATGCCCTTTAGTTTATGTAATGCCCCGGCTACATTTCAAAGGTGCATGCTTTCCGTCTTCTTGGACATGGTGGGCGAATGTTTACAGGTCTCCATGGATGACTTTTTGATCTACGATGATGGGATTGATGGTTCTCTTGACTGCCTAGACTGAGTACTTCAACATTGCATCAAGGTCAACCTTGTTCTATCTTGGGAGAAGAGTCATTTCATGATGACTCAGGGGATGGTCCTTAGCCATATCATCTCCAACAAGGGCATGGAGGTTGATCCGGCAAAGGTGGGTATCATCAAGAAGCTCAATCCACTGTCCAATTTGCGACAATTGCGGTCTTTTCTGGGGCATGTCGGTTTCTTCTGATGGTTCATACACGACTTCAGTTGGATTGCCCGACCGCTTACTGATTTGCTGACAAAAGACACCGAGTTCATTGTAGATGATAAGTGTCTTGTGTCATTTGAGACTCTCAAGGGATTAGTTGTGCATGCTCCTGTCCTTCAGCCACCTAATTGGTCTCTCCCATTCGAGATCATGACAGACTCTTCTGATTTTGCCATAGGGGCTGTGCTTGGACAGAGGAGGGATGGATTGCCTTTTGCCATTCACTACGCTAGACGAACTTTGGATGCTACTCAGCGGAACTACACCGTGACTGAGAAGGAGATGCTAGCCATAATTTTTACTTTAGATAAGTTTCGATCTTACATTCTTGGATCTTAAGTGACAATTTACACAGATCACACTACCATCCAATACCTCATGGCAAAGAAGGATGCCAAAGCCAGATTGACCAGATGGATCCTTCTACTCCAGGAATTTGATATAGAGATTAAGGATAAATCTGGAGTTAAGAATGTGGTTCCGGATAACCTCTCCCGATTGGAGCATCTTGAGGATTCAGAGCAGACCACACCTATCATAGAGACTTTCCCAAACGAGGCGATTCTTGTTATCACCTCTCTTCCTTGGTATGTTGACATTGTGAACTATCTTGTTGCCAAGAAAGTTCCACAAGGTTGGCCCAGACAACGACTTAAGACCTTCCTTGCGAAGGCCAAGTCGTACCATTGGGAGGATCCCACCCTTTACCATGATGGGGGGGGGGGGATAGTGTCTGGCGTCGGTGTATTCCTCAAAAGGAGAACCACAATGTCCTCGCCTATTGCCACAGCTTGAGACAGGAGGACATCGCTCTGGGAGACGGACAACATAGAAAGGTCTCCAATCCAGCCTTTGGTGGCCTACCCTCTTCAAGGATTCAGATGAATTCGTGAAGAGATGCACTGATTGTCAGAGGATAGGCACTTGTGGACAATGTGATATGATGCCGATGCAGCCCATTCACTTATGTGAGGTTTTTGATGCATGGAACATAGATTTCATGGGTCCATTCCATAAGAATCAGGGATTTGAGTGCATTCTTCTTGCTGTGGATTATGTTAGTCGCTGGGTTGAGGTCATCCCCGCCCGAGCTGCAGATGCTAGGACTGTTTCAAATTTTTTTGAGGAAAAATATCATTTCACGGTTCAGGGTACCTAGTATCTTGATTTCTGATGGGGGGACTCATTTTATCAACAACAAGGTAAGGGCCATTGGTATCGAGTTCATCATTGACCATAGAGTTGCCACTCCATATCATCCACATACTAATGGTCTTGCTGAAGTATCGAATATGGAGATCAAGACTGTTTTGCAGAATGTTGTCTGCCCAGACCGAAAGGATTGGTCACAACTTTTGGATTCGATCTTGTGGGCCTAATGGACTTCCTTCAAGACACCTCTGGGCACATTTCCGTTTCTGCTCATTTATGGCAAGCCATGCCACTTATCAGTAGAGATCAAGCACAAGTCACTTTGGGCAGTTATTGAGCTATTATTGGATCCCAAGAGTGTAGGAGATCAAAGGAAAGTAGAATTGGCAACCCTAGAGAAGTTGAGAGATACATCCTTCTTAAGTAGCCTACAATATAAGGATAGAGTGAAGATATGGCATGATTCTCACATCAACCTTAAAAAGTTTGAGCCGAACAAGAGAGTATGGCTATTTGATGCTAGGTTGAGATTATTTCCAGGAAAATTACAAAACAAATGGAAGGGACCATGCTTGGTCAGAAAGGTACACGACAACGAAAGCATTGATATATCTGAGTTGTCATCTGATTCCACCTTTCGAGTTAACGGTCAACGCTTAAAGCCATATCTTGATCATGATCTGCTGATCATTGGCGTTGTCCCTATTCATTTTGTATGAGGTGTGATCTTTGACTCGCATCATTTGCATCTCATACCTAATTTTCACTTCCACTTACGCAGCTGTATAGAATCTATTATATCTATATCATTCATTCTTTCTGTTCAACACTCCATTTTCATCTGGCGATTATGCTATACTTAGGGTGCGATTTATCCTAAGTATGGGGGGGTGTTGAATATATGATTAACCATTAGATTCTATTACCTCTATCTTTGCTGCATATAGTTATGGATATTTTACCCTAAGTATAAGGGAGGTAATATCTGCAAATCCTACTCCTCGATTTTTCACCTTTTGTACAGTCTTCTATACTTAGGATTATTTGATCCTAAGTATAGGCAGATCACCGATTTTTATTCATTTGATTCTTTCATTTATCGTTGTATTATAACATTCTTTTTACTTCCCCATACTCAGCACGAGTTATGTCTTCTTTCATCGCTCTTTGATCACTCTGAGGACATCGTTCGAGCTAAGTATGGGGGAGGTGTCGTATATATATCCTATATATATACTTTAGACATAACACGTACTTTGTGTATTAATAACATGGCTATTGTTATTTATAAAACATGAATAAAAATCTTTGCAAAAATTATTTTTTTTATAAATTTTGTAACAGTGATTGTAAAATTGTTTTGTTTTCAAAATATTTGTAAATTATCTTCTATATCAAAATTATGTATATAGTACAAAATTTTTGAAAACTATGTGAAAATAAAAAGTTTGCAAAAACAATTTGTAAAACTAGATTTGAAAACTATTTTGCAAAACTATTTTGTCACATAAAAGAATAAATAAGGGGTATAAAAGCTATTTGTTTATATGAATACATAAAAAAACCAAACCTACCCCTAAAAACTTTGTACATAAGTATTATATTGTGCATGAACTCTTTTGTAAATGCTTTTGCAAAAATCTTTCCTTATGTTTCAAAACACCTAAAAATTTGGAAAAAAAAATCAAAATTTCCATAAAAATTACATAATTCTTGAAAATTTTTTCCACAAAAGAGTTTTTGTATATACTTGTATTCTTCAGAATCCTTGTTGACATTTAAACTAGATTGGAATTAAATTGAAATATGGAGCTTGGTTAAGACCTTAATCCACTTAACTTCAGAGGAACTTTATAGGGTTTGGGATTAAGACTTTTCAGGTCCATAGTGGCTTAATTATTTGAGTCCACTAGGCTATGTTCACATGTCATCTTGATGAGCCTAAGTAGAACACTTAACAACGCACACATGACTCTCAAAGACAATGACTTGACTTGGACACACACTTTACATGTAGTTTAACATGGATGAGGTGGTGAGGAGGCAGAATTCTTTGGCTCGGGGTAGCATACGAGGGTAGTACAACTAGCCGGAACCTCTAGTCTTCCTCTAGGGATGGATGTGCACCTCAACCTGGTTTAGTAGTGTTGAGGTCTAAAGACAGGAGTTTGTTGGTTGCAATAATGCTTCAAAAGAGGGATAGTCTACTGGCTCAAGAAGAAAAACTTCTTATGTATATGCTGCACCATGTAGATATGTTGTACATATGCACATCAAAAAAATGTGCAAATTTTGGAAAACTCCAAAAAAGGGGAAATACCTGATTGAAAATAAAATGCCTGCCAGAGTGTATATAGTGAATAAGCAAAGCTTATGTATTCCACCACCTGCAGCTGGAGACTTAGCTATTCTGGCTACGCTCCAAGGGATACGTGGCTACACTGGCCACGATCCATTCTCTTCTTTTCCCCTCTTCTTGAGTTGGTTGTACTTGAACTTAGAAGGAAATACCCCGCTCCTCGAGGAAAGAGTTTCTAGATTGGGGGATTAGAGTTACCTTGTTGAGGGAGGTTGTTTCTTTACCGTTTCTGAGGTGGGGAGCTACATATCACTTATACAGTACAAGGAAATATTCATAGTCATTAGAGTTTGTGTATGTAGACTTGTTCTGACCTTGTTATTAAGGAGTCCCGACCATAGAACTGTGGAACTTGGAGGTTGTTGAGTCTTAAACCTATTTCCCAATAAGGTTCCACCAAATTAATAATCTAAAGGTCTGACTGAGCTCCATATTCCAATTTAATGAAGATAAGTTTAACAATCAACTATGGTTCTTTTTCTTTTCTTTTCTTCTTTTTCACTTCTTTTTCAAATAAGTGTTTGCTAAGGGACTTGCAAAGGTAAAGTATAGGGGGATGATGAATCTATGATTCTCATTCTTTATTCTTTTATTTTAACTTTATCTTTTAGCAAAATTACATGTAGTTACACGTAAATACAATAAATTAACTGTGTATGTCATTGTTAATATCTCATAATTAACACATATTTTCCAAAAAAATAAAAGAATAAAGAGAAAAGAAAAAGAAGGATGTATTTATAATAAATACAGAGTGACCCAAATCCCAAGAGAAGGTCAAAACTTGACCTAATCGCAAAGGAATAAGTAGACAGAGATATGGAATACTGTATATTGTACATACCACCTATACATGTACAAATAATTATTCATATTTATTTTGACAAAGTATAAAGGCCTTATTATTTTTGAACACTTTTATATAGTCCTAGTAATAATATAAAAATAAAATAAAAATCAGAAAAACATAAAGTAAAAATAAAATCCATAATTCATTGTACAAAAGGCCACATGTATATAATACAATACCTATTTATTTTACAACCTTAATTAATCTATAAAAATTAAATAAAAATCATTTTTATCTCTAACATTTTTTATAAAAAAATAAAACATAAAATAAAATTTATTTTTATAAAAATAATAAAATAAAAATACTTGTACATAATAGATAAGTATAGTATACCAATATATAACACATTATATTGTATATACCCTATTTATATTTTTTATAAAAAAATTAAAAATCACATAAAAATAATTTATAAAATAATAAATATTTTTTATTTTATACACTTTTATTTTAAAATCATTTATTATTTTATATTTAATATTCTTTTATTATGTACTCTGATTGGTCCACATGGATCGTTGGCCTCGGTCAACCTTCTCCCCCCAACCAGGTCGACCTGACTTCCCTTCGCAGGAGTCCATCTCTATGATTTTTCCCAGTCGAACCGATAATCTTTTGCCCTGCTTTCAGTGCCTGTTTCCTCTCCTAGGATCCGTGATCCTCGTAGATCCCTAAGAAGGGCCGGATCTATCTAGGGTTTCGCTCCATCGGTCGATCCTTCCAGACCCTGAGGCATGCTTGTATATACTCTTCTTTGCCTCCAGTGCATGGCAGCTCGTTCCTCGCGCCACCACAGACCCCTAGACTCCTTCAGGAGAGTGACAACTCCTCGGGGGACCCTTTGGAGCTCGTTTTGGTGCTGAGATCGAACGTAGCTCGCTACATGGTCGAACCTCTACCACGTATAGCCTCCCTGGTCTATCGCTGCCTGGTTGAGGCCATTACCTCGCCAACCACTTGGCCTGAAGCTCTTAAGTACGTCAGTACCTTCTGGTAACGCCTATCACACCCACATTTTCCATTTCACTTCGATCTTTCCATTTCTGCCATGCATGTTCATTTGCTCCAACCACCGTGTCTAGAGCTTCGTCACATACCTTTACTTGTACTGATCGATTCCCCGATTCATCCCCAATCTTCTTGCACAACCTGATCCCCTTGAATCTTTCTCACTAGAGCAAGATCAAGCCTAGACGTCCTACCCTCCACGTACATCGGACATCAAACTCGCTCCCCCATCGCTTCTCTATTTTTCCCAAGCAATAACCGGACCGGAGCAAAGCCCCCGAGTCCCGTTACACTTTCCAAGTGTTGGTTCGCGCAAGGAGCCTCTGTTGGTGCTCTGGTTGCTCAAGCAGAGCAACTCCAGGAGGAGCATCACCGCGACACATATCTGACCGTCCTCTCTCTCATCGGATCTGACCACTCAACACGGGAAACCACCACGAAGGTACTAGACCCCTCGGGGACTAGATCAGCCCATCCGCGTGACACCCATCCTCGATCGAAGTTCCCCTTCCATCCATTCTTCCAGATTCCTCCTTCTCCGTCCGATGAGGAGCTGAGTCCCAGATCTGATCAGGACCATACAAACACGCCCTATTCTTAACGGTTTGATCAGATTCTGGGGTGAATCCCACCCGTACGCCACCTCCACCTTTGTCAACTGTCAGATCTGTGCTGGCATGGCAGATCCCAGCTGTACGTCCTGGACCGTGTCAGAACCGCCAGATCTTTTGACAGGGGGTGATTAGAGCCGTTAGAGCCCTCCACGCGCCAAGTACATGACTGCAAGGGTATATTGCATCTTTTACCCCTTTTCTTATTTCTCTTTAGTCTAGTAAATAAAATGTGTAGTTAAAAACATTTACAGTTTAGACCTTCTAGTTTCATGTATTTGCATTTTAGTCCAATCGAGTATGAGTCACATGCATCCCCACGTATTTTTCTGGGATATTTGTAGTACTTATCCTGAACTCTTTATCTGTTATGGAATGAGCTTCATGTTTTGATATTTGCACTTGTACCCCTGTGAGCTGTGTATCACGTCTTGCACGTAATTGTGTTGGATACTTTGCATAGTTGGCCTTGGATTTTTAACGTGTGTTATTCACTGGGCCTTGAAAATTAATATATTTGCAAGTAGGTCCCTATAAATTGTTTTTAATTGCAAGTATTTTATTGGATGAAATAAATAGCAAATTGGCTCTAAACATTCTACAAAAGTACCTGTTAGCTCCTGCTTGCTTGTTATTTGTGTGATAATTTTGGTTGGCCAAATTGATTTTATTTTATATTATTAAAAATTCAAAACCCCTAAAAAGTATCCTGTCTATCTTATAAAAAATCATAAAAATTTGAAAATGTTTTGAAAAATTCTATAAAAATTAGGGTAGTTGTATTTTGCTATGTTTTATCTCCAGTCCAATTTTATCTCATAAAAACCCTAAAATTACAAAACACTGAAAACCTTATAAAATTATATAAAATTGAAGAAAATTCTGATTCCAGTCTCTATTTGTAGATATTTCCTTATATTTTCTCATAAATTTCACTCTTAAGAGTTTTGGGCACTCTAAGTATTTTTAAATTACAAATTATTCCTAGCTATGCATTGTTTGCTATTTTTGCCACTATTTGTTTTTTAGAAAATTCCAAAGATATTTAAAAATTCCATAAAAATTAACAAAAACACTACAAAACATATAAAAACCAAAAATATTTTTATTGTAAATTTTTAATTATTTTTGACATATTAGAAAAATAAAAAAGAGTTTTTATGACTTTTTATTGGTTGTGCTTACTTCCTTTATATTAAAAAAATAAAAATTTGAAAAATTAAAAACCATTAAAAATATTTTGTTTTCTGAAATCCAACTTCTAAGTTTTTAAATCATGCTCCTTGTGTTCATCCCTGGTCTCTATATGAGGTAAATAAAATAGCAAAGCCGCTTACATTAATTGCCTTATTTTTGAGTGGTTTGATTTTCTAGTTGATCGATTTGATTGATTGAGGATAACAACACTTAGCTTATTTATCCCACCTTAGTTGATCTAAAACCGCGTCATCAGTAAAGTTTGCCTATATATTTTGTAACTTTATTTATTTTTATAAAATTTAATGGTTTTATTCTACTTTTATTATTTACAAGTGTTTTGAATAATATTTACAAATATATAAAATATAAAGGATCTAAAAATATAAAGAATAAATATATTGATTATTATATACATGTATAATACACACTGAGGGATGATGAATCTCCATTTCATCACCTTTATTCTTTCATTTTGGCCTTTAAACACTAGCTAAATGCATGCATATAGCATTATATTGTACAAAATAACCTCTATTATACGTAGAGTAAATATTGTATTTAAAGCGAAAAATAAAAGAATAAAGAAAAGAAAAGAAAAATAAATGAAATGTCATAGGTATTAAATGTCCCTAAACCCAGAGACCTAGGCATCATGATGATTGGGTTGACAATGAATAAAGTAGGGGGAGATAAGGGCCAAAAATACAATAAACCCTATTTTTAATTCCTCAATGATCCATTTTGGGACCTATTTTATTCCTTATTATTTATACATCAAGTAAATAACTTTGTACATGAAAGTTGTAGATAAACAATATACAGAAAAATATAAAATTTATTTTACTTTAAAATAATGCATAATGTGCTTTATACACACAGAATAAAAGTCCAAAATCCTAACTTCACATACTTGTATCTCCTCCATACTGTTTCAACATTGACTAAAATAGCCTTTAATTGTATATAACTTTTAATAAGCTATTTAATGAATGTAGTTTCATTCAGTTTGGAGTTAAGAAGCAAAAGTTAGGTTTTGGACCCCTATTGTACATTATACCTAATAAAATAATCATTTTATTTATTCTTTATATTTTTCATATTTTTATATTTTTTATAATTTTGTAAATATTATCTATAGCATATGTACATAATTAAAAGAAAATAAAGTCATTAAAAATACAATAAAATAAATAATCATACAAAAATACATAGCTGAAATATACATACATATACCTATAAAATAAATAAATTTATTTAAGTGTACACATTACTTCCGAAAAATTCAATAAAAATATATTTACATGTATTTTAATAAATTATAAATATTTAAATTATGTATATAAAATAATACCATATCAAATAGAAAATAAAAATAAAATACCCAATACATAGGTCGATATACATATATTTATACTTGTAAAAATAAACTCACAACAAATAACCTCGAAAAAAATAAATAAAAATTAGATTAAAATACTGCATAAAATAATAAATATATGTTAACCAAAAATTAATTAAATCATTTACTAATTTATTTTGAATTATTTTTTATTTTTATTTCAGTTTTATCACTTAACAGGTGATGTGGCCTAATCAAGGGTGGGCCTCGGTTGACCCGCCGGTCAATTGAGCCACCCCTGTACCCCACGTCTGCAACCTGGTGACCTCCTCGATTCCTTCATTTTTCCTTCCTGAGGCTTACACCCTTTTAGGTCGATCTCTTAACGACTTTTGTTCCTCGTTCCATGATCTTTCACGCCCAGTTGATTTCTCGAACGATGGATCGTTGTGTTGATCACGAGCATCGGTCAAAGGGCCCTTGTATAAAAATAAGTCGCCAACCCTCATTTGATTTTTAATCCCCTTTTAGCACCTTTAAATCCCTGGCTCTCATGCCTTGGAGTGACCTAGTGACAATAGGAGTCTCGTCGGACCAGTTGACGTGGAGGAAGAGGAGTTCAGGTGGTGATCTGAGCCTCACCATCTCTTGGGGCGGAGCTCCGACCAGGCTCCCTCTCCAAGAAGGTACTGTAGTTTAAGCAATCTTTTGTTCCTAGGATTAGGATTAGAGTAGTCTAGCTTTAATTTAAGTGTGCATTTTATTTTGTGAAAATCAAAAATTGTAGTTTGCTGGAGCTGAGCTCTGGCGACAACTTTTCTCACTGTATCTCGATTGTTCTTCGACCTGCCTAATGCCCCCACTTCATTTCCTATCGCTTATTTTCCATCCCACACTCCATCATTCAACTTGATCTTGTCCATATCAAGAAATCTGACCTCCAGCTCTGCCCCATCATCGGAGGTCTCTGCCCGACCTTGTCTCCATCCATTTCTGACTCACAGAGACCTTCAAAGGCCCCTTTTTGCTTATTGGTGATTAATCTTAGGTCACGGAGGGTCAAATACCCCTCATAAGTCGATTTTTTGCCAAGGACAGGGTACATGGATCTCCGTTGCTTCCTCAACTTCATCTGACCATGCTAGAGCTCCCCAGAGCATTTTGAAGCTTCCACCGATGCCGACCATCATCGATAATGTTTTGGGCTACTTAGGAGCATCCCATGTGTCTGGAGATGCTTCGAAAAGCAGATCGAAGCTTGTAGGAGGAGAGCTTCTTCACAGTTCTTCTAGGTCCTCTCCCCACCGTCAGATCAAGAACAACGCCCCAGATCTCCCAATTGTTGTAGGATCGATTGCCTCGTAGCCGTCAGATCTCCAACTGAGATCTAAGCTCATCCCTTCATAGCAAAGCATCATCCATCGTCCACTGCGCAACACGTGGCAAGTGAAGCGCATCCAACCATCCACCCGTGCCTTTAGGGGGTAATTTTGCTAGATACCCTCACCCTTTTTGTATTTTACTTTTAGTCCATAAAATAGCATCTTTAGTGTAAAAACTTCTGATTATTTTATAAGTAGACCCTTGTACTCTTTGTATTTGCACTTAGGTCCCTTGCCATATCATCTCATGTGCCCATACACATAAGGTGATGGGCTTTTTGCAGGGACCCCTTGGGCTTTTGTGTTATTATTTAGTCTAGTAAATTTGTAATTAAGTTTAAAATTTTGGAATATTTGCATGTATGCCCTTCTGTGCTTTGTAAATTACATTTATACCCCTACTAGCATTAAATGAACTAAATATTTATGTGAAAATTACGTAGAGGCCCCTAAACTTCCTATTTTTGTTCTTGATTGTATTTTTATTTATTTTTATTTACTTTTCAATCCCTATCAATTCTGTATTTTTATTTATTATAATTCTTGCATTAAAAATAACATTTTGAATTTACAAATTATAGGAATTTTATTTTAAGTGCATACTACATTAGGGTTGGGCATTGGGCTGGGCCGGCATGACCCAACCCAAAACCCACATAACCCGACCCAGTTCCAAATCGAAATTTAGTGGACGAGCCATGGGTCTCAAAATGAGCCCATATTGATTATCGGGATAGATTCAGGACTGAGAAGGTCTAAACCCGAAGCCTAATAGCCTGACCTATACGATATAATTATATCAAGTATATTCATGTTCATTCCAAATACCATGTTCTAACTTTCATATCCTTATTTCGAGTGTAGAATAAATGCTTAGACACATTAATAATCATATCCGTTAGTGTGGATTGAGGACATTATTACATTAATATGCAGGAGTATCACATTAATATGCAAGAATGGAATTTGTGTCCTCAAGTGTTAGAGCATGTACAACTGTAAGTAACCAATCTATATTGGGTCATAGTGCCCGCATCTACAACAAAATATGTAATAGTGAATTGAATCGTGGTTTAAGTCACCATATTTTTACCACATTTCTATTTCCAACATACAACTAATGTCAGAGTCACGAAGTAGCTAGCATACCTAAAGTCTTAAACATGAACACATGCATAAGAAACAACCAGAAAAATGCAATAAGAATGAAACACATGGTATTGGTGTACATAGGTGTTAAATTGGATCAGTCCGACCCAGACCCGATCCATTTTGATGGGGCCGGGTTTGGGTTTGGGCCTGGAATGTGAAAATAAAATGGGACTAGGCCCGGCCCATTAGCTCATATACTTAAACGAGCTTGGGTTGGGTCAACTCATACCTGACCCGACTCAGACCGATGCCCAACCCTATGTTATATTATCAAATCACATATAATTTTCGCATGGCAAATTAAATTATTTTCTTATATTGTAAAATTCAAAAACATTGCATTCATTCCCTATTTGCATTGAAAAATCCATAAAATTAGAAAAAGGTCTTGAAAATTTTTTAAATGATTAAGGGCTATTTATTATTGTATTTTGCACTTACATATCAAAAATCATTAAAAAATTCAAAAAAGCAAAAATTCCAAACACTCTATAACCCTAAAAAAACTATAAAAATCCTTTAAAAAAATCCAAAAATTGCATTTTCTATTTTTGAACTTTATTTATAACATATATTATATATATTAAAACTAGTTTTGGAAAATTTTAAGATATTTAGCTATTTTAAGTTCCAAAACTATTTGTATTGCTCACTATTTTTCTATTTTAATTCAATTAAAAATACAAAAATAGCAAAAAATCAGATAAAAATCACAAAATAGAGTAGAACATTAAAAAGGAAAAAGATTTTATTTTGTGCATTTTTAGTATTTATAGGTAAATTTATATATACTAGCATATATTGTATATTTATACCTATATTTATTTATATTATAAGTTTAGTCTTGTAATTAATAAAAAATGCTTAAAATATTTTTAATACCATTAAAAAAATGAAAAGGACTATACATGGGTATTTATATGATTTTCCCTTATTTTATATATATTTATATCCGTTATCTATTACATTATCTATATAGTTATATATTTTTATTCCCTTTAATTATTAAAAAGAAAATTAAAAATTAAAAATACATATTAAAAATTCCAAAAAATACATATTCAAAACCCACTAAAAATAAAAAATCTGCTTAAAAACATAAAAACAACAATTGCCTTTTTTCTACCAATTTTTGTACTATATTCCCTTGCTCTCTATGTTTGACCTCTACACATACTTACAACTGTACGCGCTATTTGTAGAGTTATGACAAATTTTAACTCCACATTTTTATTTTGCATTGCTTGATCTAATTTGTGGGTTAATTATTGATTTATCAGGGTTTCTCATTCGGTTGCCTTAATGACTGTGTTCTTGCTTTGTGTGGAATACAAGACCGGTGAAAAGCCCTGTTCATCAAATGGCACCGTTGCCAGGGAACAACACGTAGGATAGATTTTTGTGTGTTATTTTTATTTCATTATTTTTCTTGTTTCATTTTCTCTGTGTTTGAATTTTTTATCTGTGGTAATAACTTATCTTCTATTTTTCTTGCGAGGGACCTCGAGGCGAAGGTGACCGCTTAGTTTGTTGGACCACCCGAGCTACAAGGAGAGTAGCTCTTCTTCCTGTAAGCTGCTTGGAGAGAGCAAGAGAGAGAGAGAGAGAGAGGAAGACTTTTAGCATAGCACATTTTTCTTTTATTTTTATGAGAGAGTGCCATTTTATTTGCATTATTAATTTGTAATAATACATGTGGACTGGACTTTGGACACTCGGGCCTATTTTACCAAGTGCTAATACACTTGGGGGCTCATCGTGTTTTCTCACTTATTTCATCGTCTTATTTTCTTTGTTTTCCACAATTTGTGCTTTCCACTTTATTTCCATTTGTTCTATGGAATGAGCCCTTAGCATTTTAGATTGCTTGCTCGGTAAATTAGGTCCAAACACTTAATAAAAGCATGTACCTATAATTCTCTACATTTGGACATACAACGCGAGAGACTCTACACAATGCTTGCAAGATCCGTTGTGGCGGGCACCGAAGAGTCTCCAAGACTGGACACTTGGATTCTATTTATGAGTAGTTAGCATTTGATTCTTCACATTTAATAGCAATTCCTATCTAGGGCAATTTCCTTCGTTTGCATACCGTGCATGTAGTACCTTGCATCCTGCATGGAGAGAGCTGGGAAGCGCTATAAGTAATTCTATCTCAAAATTCATCATTCAGAATCAAGGATGAGATTTTCCATCTTTGATTCACCTTGCATTGCTTTGTTGCTTTCTCCCTCTGATTTTGAGCACTTAGGTCTTAAGGAAAATCCAAAAAAAATTATTTGGCACTTTGCACTGAAAAATACTCAAAACATTGAAAATAAAAAAACTAAAACAAGGGGGATGCTAATTGAACTTTGTCCTAATTAAAAGCCGTAACAAACATCATTATTTTGGGTTCATAAAGCCCTCATTATCTTCAGGTACATTCCATATAGAGCAAGGCTTGACCCTTAAGGAATTGATCCAAAAACCTGATTTGTGGCTGCCTCAACTATCACATGGGTGTGGCAAAGTATTGGCATTTCTATCATACATGGACGAGTAGGGTCTTGTCGACAATGGTGCTCTCACCTTGTGTAGAGAATCTGACTTAATCTGAAGTAGTGAGCATAGGCCATATCCTCACGGGGGTATCTGTCTCATCGTTTTGCATCTGAGTACCTTGCTTGCAAGGGAAGTAGTGGTTTTGCCTATCGTCTTCCTCTCTCTTTTCCTAGCTGAGTAGCCCCCATGACCGATATTGAGGATCTCAAAAAGTGCAGATCACATGATACAAAGGAGGTGGAACAAGTACATGGATATTTTCGTGACAGTACATGCTCTCCTCTAGGGCTAACCGATAAGGACTCATGACAAATTTTGCCTGAATCACAACTCTAATATTGAAAAGATAAAATAAGTCGAGCCTTTAGGGATTCACATGTGTTGAGTTGGTGAACCCATTTTTGCTTGGTGTTTGTTTGATTTAGAATTAACTCCAAAGATCAAAGTCCCACACATTTGCGCATTTTTGTCATTTCTCTTTTTCACACTTCCTCTTGATCCTTGCTCGTCGTGAGCCTTCTACTGTTTTACACTCCATTTATTCTTCATTCATAACCGTATCCTTCATCTATCATCTATTTACTTTTCCCTTCAAGATGTCTACTATAAGACGGTTTGGTTGGGACTCTACCGACACACTCACATCGACTCCTCAAGTTTGACATCTCTAATAATTCAGGGCGATTTCGAGGTACATGGTTTAGATTCTATGAACCACCCTCATGACTCCTCGCTTCTCATTCCTTACACAAACTAGGAAAACTCTCTTCCCGAGTACTTCCCCTTTTGGATGAAGATTGATTTTGCTCCATACACGTTTCCATCCTCAATAAGATTCAAAATTGACCCTAATTCTGAATTATTCTCTTCAACTGGTGCCTGCATGCAGACTGATCGAGGTATATTTCCCATTACAGATCTTGACCCCGATATGGAGTCTGTTCCTTCACAGTTAGAACTAGAGATGGGTCCTACAAGCAGAAGAAACGGATCACAACTCCCCAGCACTGAACATAACATGGAGCATGACACAAATCAGAACGCGGATAACAGTTAGCTTCTGGCCTCCATCTAGGCCATTCTGTAGTAGCTAACTGATCAATCACTTGCCTAGGCCGCATTCCAAGAGATGTTAAATGACCCGAGGAGAAGGCCAGAAGGAAGAGGATGAAACCAAGGAGGAGGTAATGATAATATCCATGGTGATGATGATGATAATAACTATGTAGATGGACCTCACAGAGGCGAGGGAGAAGCAAGGAGAGGCCGACCCATGCCAACCTTGAAGCAGACCTACAACCTAGGGGCCGGTCGCATTAATGAGTGGATCCAAATCCCACTGATCCACAGACATTTCGAGCTAAAGTTGCAACTCCTCTCGCTCCTCCCCAGCTTTCACAGAATTCCAAGGAGCCTTACATCCATCTACAATAGTTCGGGCGTATCTATAGCACCACATGCTATCTTAATATCCCATTGGGTGTAGTTGAGATGACTGCCTTCACCTTCAGCCTACAGGGAAAAGCACTCTACTAGATCCACCACTTGGGGAAGGTGGTAATGACTTGGGAGGATTTGAAGTCAACATTCTTGCACAAGTATTATTCTCTCAACTATCTCAATCTCATGTGATCGAAGATTGTCAGCATCTCTCAGGGACCACAAGATTCCATCCATGAGATGTGGGAGAGGTTCAGTGATCTGATAAGAAATGCCCCCACCATGACATACTGAAGACCAGCTTGGTCCAGCATTTCTTTGGGGGCCTTACAGAAAACAGTCAACGTCTAGTTGACACTGCCTGCGGAGGTTCTCATTTTATCAAGGACAAGGATGTAGTATCGTAGATCTTTGAGGAGATGGTCGAAGGAGAGGCTCGCTCTCCTCATCTTTTTCTTTCTAGATCCAGCCACCACCACAGATTCTTTGTAAGAATGTAAACATGGCAGATACCCAAGAAGTAGACATGTGCGATAACTCCAACCTAAGCATCATTGGAAGTCGCCTGTCTAAAGTAACATTATTGAGAAGAGGTCACAGGACCTAGAAAAGCTCGTCTGGATCGAGCAGTGCATGAAGGGCCTGGACAAGCTTGACATTATCATCAAGCAGCTGGAGTTGCTGGTGAACACCATCAGTTCCTACAATGCAGTAACAACCTCACCTGAGCCTCTAACTAAGAAGAAGGAGCAGACAGTTCAACAACCACCTCAGTCGAGTCCCAGTCCACCTCCGGTCCAGCCTGTATATTACATGCAGGCGCCCAAGCTGCAACCTCCATAGTTGCAGACACAGATGGTTGTTTATCGACCACCTGGGTTCCAACCACAGTACATTGAGCTGTGTTCCCCTCCTCCTCCATCATTTAGGAGGTGAATGGTGTCTAGAGTAACGACCAACAACTGACCCATACTTAGGGACAACCCTAGGGTCAACACAATTCTAGCAGGCCACTCCATCAACAACAAGGAGGGCAGAACTACCAACCCAACCTGGCCCATCACCAACAACCTCTGTAACAAGGATACACCTGGAGGCGGAACAACTACCAGTAGTAGTCTGGATACCGTCACCAACAGTATCAGCAACCGGTTGCTCGATATCATCACCAATACTCCTCCCAACCCTGCAAACAATACCCATCTCTTCTTCCTCCTCCTCCTCCTCCGTACTCACAGGGTTACCATTAACAACCTCCTTATCACCAGAGTCAGCGGTTTCACCATATTGAATCTTCTGAGTATGTGATGAATCTCCATTTCATCACCTTTATTCTATCATTCTGGCCTTAAAACCCTACGTAAATGCATGTAAATATCATTATTTTGTACAAATTAACATCCATTATCTATTCTATTTATTATATATAAAATGCTATTTTAATGCCAAAATTATAGAATAAAGAAAAGAAAAGAACAAGAATAAAATGCCAAAGGTATTCCCCGAGACCAAGTCAAGAATTGATTTGGTCGACAAGGAATAAATTATGGGGAGATAAGGGCCAAAAAGACAATAAAAACCATATTCTTTTATTCATCAATAATTCATTTTTGGGACCTATTTCATTCTTTATTATTCATACCTCAAATAAAGAAACTTTGTACATGAAAGTTATAGATAAAAATACATAGAAAAATGCAAAATCAATTTCACATAAATATAATATACAATATACATTTTATACTTTGAATAAAAAGCCAAAACCAAATATCCCAGACCCATATCTTCTCCGTATGAACTAAAAATGTACCAAAATCACCTCTAATTGTATAGAACTTCTAATAAGCTATTTAGTGAACGTGTTTTCATTTAATTTGAAATTAAGATGCAAAAGTTAGGTTTTGGATCCTTATTATATAATATACCTGAATAAAATATTCATTTTTTTTATTCTGTATAAATTTTTTTATAATTTATATTTTTATAATGTTGTAAATATTACTTATACTATATGTACATATTTAGAACACAATAAAACCGTTAAAAATACATTAAAATAAAATAATATGCAAACAACATAGATGAGATACCTATACTTATACCTATATAATATATACCTCTATTTATTTAAGTATATAATTAAATTACATCATAAAAATACAATAAAAATATATTTATGTATATAAAAATAAGTTATAAATATATAAAATATGAAAATAGAACAATAAAATAAAAAATACATAATAAAAATAAAGTATACAAAACATAGGTCAATATACCTAAAAATACACTTGTAAAAAGTAACTTGTAATAAATTAACTCATAAAAATAAATAAAAATCATATAAAAATACTAGATACAATAATAAACATTTATTATTTTATAACCAAAATTTAATAAAATCACTTATCATTTATTATTCATTTAACAAAACATTCTTTCCTTGGAATTTTCTGATTGGTTCACGTGGACCAACTAGAAAGCTCCTTTAGTTGACCTCGATCAACTGCCCCATTAGGCACCTATGATTGTGTCAGAACATCAAGCGGCCCAACTTCCTCGATTTTTCCTAGTCACTCCGATAACCAAAACCCTCGAGCCCTTCACAACTTCTGATCCTCAATCATCCCTGATTCTCGCCTAAATCATGGATCCCTTGTACATATCCTTGATTCACTCCTAATCGTTGATCAATAAGGTTCTGCAGCCATGTGTATTAATAAAGCATCCCTCTTCCTTCACAAATTCGTTCCCTTTTCTAACCCTAAATCCCTTCATCCTCGGCTAAGTGTGTCACTAGGTGACAACTGGTGTACCTCTGAGGCTCTAGAGTGGCTGACGGAGGAGGAGAGGCGTACCCATGGCAGAGCTCCAGCCAGTCCCGCTCCCTTTCATGAAACCTAGATATGAGCTGTGCATTTATCTTTTTCTAGATATATTTAGATTTCAGGTTCATTTTATGCTTTTATTTTATGCTTTGACTTCTTATTTAGCTCAGGAATTAGATATTAGCTTCGTTGGAGCTCTAGAGCTCCGGCTACCGTCCTCACCGTATACCCACTTGTTCCGACTCCACCAAACACCCCACTACCCTCTCCTACCACTTCTCCATCTGACTCTCCAACCAACTCAACTAGATCACTTACAGAGCTGTGACTCGAGGTTCTTTCCATCACCCTCATCGGATCTCGCCATCCGCACCATTTCTCTTCCATTCCACGCCTAATCGGGTCCAGGCAAATTGCCCTCGACCCGATCTTTTATCTGTTCAGGTACTCGGTTGAATGAAGCCCTTCTGGGCTTGAATCGACCTGCAGGAATGTTCCTAGGAGCCCTTGTTTACTTCAATCTCCCAGGACCTCTCCTTGAGGTCTTCGACCATTTTTTGGCCATCTTCGGATGCAGAAGACCTCCCTGAGCCCGTGGAGTAGTAAAACATCGAAGAAGGAGCTTGTGGAGGAGAGAATTAGAAGAACGAAGCTCGGAAACTGGGATATTCTTACCTGTTCTTCAAGCGAAGCAGTAGTTGTCGGATTGAGGAGGAGTCCCAGTTCTGATCTCCACCATCCAATCTCCGCAACCCTCGGTCGTTGATGATGCTTCACAATCAGATCTCACATGCCCACAACTGAAGGGGTATCACGTGCTGTGCAACTGCCACATGTCCAAGTGAATCAATGCCAACCGTATGATTGCACTCATTAGAGGGTAATTTGCAAAACTAGCCCCCACCTTTTATTTTATTCATTTAGTCCTGTAAAATATATTGAATGTTTATTATTTTTGTGAAAATTGCATAGGAACTCCTTTACTTATTTAAAATTACATTTGGGTCTAGTCCATCCCACGTGAGCTGGGCAATTTGCACATATGTCCTGACAATTTTTTTTAAATTGGAAATTAATCAATAAATTTAAATATCAGTTATGTATTTTTAGGAAATTTGCACATTCGCCTTTGCCTTATATTTTAATTGCAAATATGCCCTTGCTAGTTCATATATTTTTGTGCTTTTATTTCATTTATTATAAATATCACCCGTGCTCTAAAAACTATGAAAAATTAGGGTTAGGTGGCTTCTAGCATACACATTCACAGAAGAAGGAAGCAAAGAAGGTTGTAAGCGAAGCTAAGTCAAAATCTTATGAAGTTTTTTTTTATAAAAATCTTGACTCTAAGGAGGACCAGAAGGATATATTCAGGTTGGACAAAGCAAGAGAAAGAAAGACCAAAGACCTTTCTCAAGTGAGATGCATTAAGGACAAGGAAGGTCACGTGCTCGTTACTCAGAAGGACATAGAGACTAGATGAGAGCAGTACTTCCATAAACATTTCATTAGATAAGGAAATAAAGAGAACACTTTGGGTGATCTAGCTAGTAGTGAAAGTTACTTGAATCGTGCATGCTATAGATGAATACAAAGAAAGGAAGTAGAGGAGGCTTTGAAGGTTATGAGACCTGGGAAAGGTGTAGGACCAGATGACATCCCTGTAGAAGTATGGAGAGTTTTAGGTGAACGTGGTTTGACTTGGCTTACGAATCTATTCAATGTTATTTGGCGAAGAAAGAAAATGCCTGAAGATTAGAGGAGGAGTATTGTGGTGCCTCTTTATAAGAATAATGGAGACATTCAAAATTGTTCAAATTATAGAGGTATCAAGCTGATGAGTCACACTATAAAAATTTGGGAACGTATGATCGAAAGAAGGCTAAGGAAAGTTTCCAACGTAAAAGAAAATCAATTCAGATTCATGCTAGGTCGCTCAACTATTGAAGCCATCCATTTGCTGAGTAGAACAATGGAGATTTATAGAGCTAAAAGGAAGAACCTCCATATGATCTTTATTGATTTGGAGAAGGCTTATGATTTTGTCCCACGAGAGATATCGTGGAGAGTTTTGGAGAAGAGACAAGTACCTGTCCTATACATTAACCTCATAAAGGACATGTATGATAGGGCTTTATCTTGTGTAAGAACCCCGTTTGGGAAGACCGACTATTTTGACATCAACATCAGTTTCAATCAAGGTTCAGCTTTGAGTCCATTTCTTTTTATTTTGATTATGGACGAGTTGACAAGTCACATTAAGGATGAGTTACCTTGGTGTATGTTATTTGCTGATGATATTGTGTTGATTAACAAGACTAGAGATGGAGTAAATGAGAAGCTTGAGGTCTGGAGACATGTATTGGAGACTAAAGGATTTCATATAAGTAGGGCTAAGACGGTATATGGAGTGCACCTTTGATGGAAGCAATGGTGAAGGAATTGAGGTGAAGATTGGTGACAATAACATACGGAAGAGAGATTCTTTTGGATATATGGTATCTATTTTGCAACAGGATGGGGAAATTGATGGAGATGTTACTAATAGAATAAATACAGGATGGCTAAAGTGGAGAGGAGCCTCTGCTATTCTCTGTGATAAGAAAATTCCTTTTCAAATTAAAGGAAAGTTTTCCAAAGCAGTCGTGAGACCTGTTATGCTCAATGGATCTGAATGTTGGCCTGTGAACCATAAACATGTGCAGAGAATGGCTGTAGTAGAAATGAAAATGCTAAAGTAGATGTGTGGACACACACACACACACACACACGTAAAGACCGGATTCAGAATGATGCAATCAGAAAGAAAGTTGGTGTAGCTCCGATCGAGGATAAGATGCGAGAAAACTGCTTAAGATGGTTTGGTCATTTGCAAAGAAGATCAACGAATGCACCGGTTAGAAGATGTGAGTGTTGGGATGTTGAGCCGGCTAAGAGAGGGCGAGGACGACCCAAGAAGTGTTGGAAAGAGACCATACGAAGGGATCTTAGTTTTTTGGATATAATCTCAGGATTGACCCAAGATAGATCTGAATGGAGGCGAAGAATCCATGTAGCCGACCCTACTTACTTTATTGTTGTTATGCATTTTAACCATTTTCTAAAAATAAAAAAAGAACACACTTTACCCCTGTTTGAATTAAAAATTACTAAAAATATAATAATGTTTTGAAAAATTCCCCAAAAAATATTTGGTTTATTATTGTATTTTTTCCACTAGAAATTAGAGACTCCCACGGGATTGTCGAGAAACCGCCATTGATTTCATTCAAATGAAGGGGGGTTTGACTTCTGATTTTTTGAGAAGAAGCTTCTTTAAGACCCCAAGGCGCAGGAGTGCATATCATGGGGAGTGGCCCCTTAGTTGGTAAGAGTATGATGCCGAAATTAGGGAAGAAATTGATTTGAATGGGATCGTCTGCTGTTCCAGAGTATATCAAACCCTGTTCTAACTCCAGACCAAAAATACCTAAAAACATGAAAAAATGACTAAAAATTACAAAGATTTAAAATCTAGTAAAAAAGAGGGAAAATTTTAAAAATCCCCAAAATATTTATTTTTATTTTTGAATTTTCTTTATTATATATATATATATTAAAATTTATATGAAGAATTTCGACTTTTTTTGCTATTTTTAATCTCCAACTCAATTCAACCTATTTATTTAATCCTTATTTTGGGATATTTTTGACTTTAAAAATATCTAAAAAGTAACAAAAAATTCCTAAAAACATAAAATAGTAGAAAATTATATAAAACTCAAAAATATTTTATTTCCTGTATTTTGATTATTTTTAGTAGTATTTATAATTATATTACCTTGTATTATATATAGTTTTATACAAGCCTATAATATATATTAAAAAGAAAAAGAATAAATTATCAAAAAAAGAAAATAAAACTATAAAAATGAAATTAATTTTATAAATATAAAAATTCTAATCCATAAAAAATATAAAATTAAAAATCCACACCAAAAAACAATAAAAAAGACAAGAAGAATAGTCAAAGTTTTGGATTCATTTCTTCAATCTACCTTTTGCTCCATGTATTCGATACTCTACATGCTTACATACTATACACATTTTGTTGAGTTATAATAAATTTTAACTCAACATTTTTGCTTTGCATTGCTACATTTATTTGTGGGTTAGTTATTGTCTGATTCGCTCTTGGTTAGCGGTCACCTCAACAACACTCCATCTTCGCTATTCTTCTAGTGAGTATATTTTTAGACCCTCATCGAGAGCGTGTCAACAGTCTACTTTGGTTAACCCTATCTTAGATTGTTTGTCCCAACTCATAAAGAACATGGTTGAGATGAGCCAAAAGATCGATGACCTGACAACCACGAAAACTGCCATTCCGCTCAAGTTGAAGCAATCCAAAAACTTATGTCCCAAGAAGCAAGTAGTTTGCAGTGTTCCACTTGAATCAAGTAGAAATAAAATTGCTTTATCTAATGCTGTAACTCTTAGGAGTAGTAGGACACTCAAGCCGTCTGTGATAGCAAAGGGGAAACAATAAGCATCTGATGGTGAATCTTCAGCCGATCCAGCCAAAGGGGCCAGAGACATTTTTGATGATGCAACACCACAAAAAATACAAAAAAATGAAGAAAAATAAAAAAATGTAAAAAGACAACAACATCCAAGGTGAACTCATGCTCGTGAAGGAGAAGCCAGCTGCAGCAGCAACATCCGAATCAGATCCAGCAAAAGGAGTTGAGTCTGTGCCATTTTTTGGTCCACTGACTGTAGATGATTTTGATTATTTTTGTTATCTACCTGTACATAATGATATGGACAAAAAATTTTAGGATTCAATTTCTTTTGATGTAAATATTCCTTTTCCATAAGATATCAAAGCAAAAACAGTAAAAAAATTGAAAAAAATGCTTTGTCTGATTCTGAGATTGTCAAAATTTTGCAAAATTTGATTCTTGAAATGCCATTATTAAAAGCCATGGAGTACATGCCTACAGTAAAAAGAAGACTCAGAGAGGCATGTACCACAAAGAATCCGAACAGAAGAAAGAGACTGAGAAAACCTGAGACGCATGTTTTGACCATGGCTATTGTGAACGCCATTAGGAATCTCCCAAGCAAACAGATAGACAAGGGAGAGCCTCTTGTGCGATGCTAGATATTCAACCAAGAGTTCGAACGAACATTGCTCGATAATTGATCCTCGATCAATTTATTACCTTCTTCCATGCTCAAGGGATTTGGGAGTTGGACTGCTCAAGCCCACGAAGATGATTCTGCAGTTCGTAGATAGATCCGTCAAGCAGCCTAGGGGCATGTTAGAGGACATCATCGTCACAGTCCAAGGGATGCAGTTCCCTATCAATTTCATTGTCCTTGATATGGACACCTTTGTATCTCTGTTCCACACTCCAATCATCCTCAGTCTACCATTCCTTCGAATGGCTGAGACAATGGTAGACTACGACACTAGAGAAATTACATTTCGCTCCAACAACAATAAAGTTCGAATCAAGACAGTTCCAGAAGCCAAACTAGCTGAAGTGGCATCCGTCACGAGAGTTCTTGAACATAATGGGAAAGAAGACTACGATTTTCTGGCTGAAATCCGAGATACAGATTTGTTCATGGATAGCAATGATACCAGACATTCCTCTCTCCGAAGGAGAGTTTGGAAAGTGCAATCTATTTTCCCGATGTCTTTGATGACGAGATTTGTTTTTGATGAATATGCTGAGATTTTTGAATAGACACCCTCTTTGAGAAGGATGAAATTGTTGTAGATATGTGTTCTGTTCTGAGTTTAGAATGCCAAGTGGTGGACAACCAATAGACGAAAGTGCAAACACCCACCCTAGTTTCTGACGTCACCACAAAGCCGACTCCTTCTCCCCTAGAGTTGAAACCTCTTCCCTCCAATATGAAGTACGCTTTCCTTGCAGGTGAGCCAAACATGCATCCGGTCATCATCATTTCACATCTGACCAAAGAACAAGAATCTCGTCGACTTGAGGTTCTTGAAAGAAATTACGAGGCTATTGGTTAGAATATTATGGGACTTTATGGGGGTAAATCTATCACTGTGCTCGCATCACATCTATCTTGAAGAAGATAACTAGCCCTCCGGAGAATTTTAGAGAAGATTGAATCCAAATCTACAGGAGGTAGTCATGAAAGAAATTACAAAGTGGTGTGATGCGTGATTTATCTATCCCATCTCCAACAACAAATGGATGAGTCCCCTGCACACCATGCCCAAGAAATCCAGGATCACCATAGTCACCAACGATAAGGGAGAGGAGATACCGACCCGAGTGCCAACCTCATGACGCGTCTGTGTGGACTATGGATGTCTGAATCTTGCAACCAAGAAGGATCACTTCCCATTGCCCTTCATCGACCAGATAGTCGAAAGACTGGCCAAGAAGGAATATTTTTGCTTCTTGGAAGGCTACTCCGGGTAAAATCAAGTTACCATCGTGACACAAGATCAAGAGAAAATGACATTTACCTGTCTGTTTTGAACATACGCCTTCCGCTGTATGCCCTTTGATTTGTGCAACACACCTACTATTTTCCAGAAATGCATGTTGGCAGTATTTGTTGATATGGTAGGTAGTTTTCTCGAAGTATTCATGGACGACTTCTCGCTCTATGGTGATATCTTTGATCAGTGTCTTGGATATTTAGACGAAGTATTAAAAACATGTTGTGAGGTGAACCTTTGTAATGTCATGGGAGAAGAGTCACATCATGGTGACTGAAGGAATTGTGTTGGGTCACGCCATCTCCAAGCATGGCATGGAGATTGACCAAGACGATGTGGATGTAATTTCAAAACTTGAACCACCCACAAGTCTCAAGCAAGTTCACTCATTTTTGGGGCATGTCGATTTTTATCGCAGATTCAGTAAAGACTTCAGCAAGATTGCTCGACCGTTGACTGAGCTTGGTAAGGAGGTTGATTTTGTGGTTGATGATCAGGTCCTCCAATCCTTCAAACTCTTGAAGGAAATGGCCACACATGCTTTTGTCCTACAACCATCAGATTGGTCTCTACCATTTGAGATCATGACAAACGCATCAAACTTCACAATTGATGCTGTATTAGGATAAAGATGAGATGACCTACCATTTGCAATTCATTACTCTTGCAGAACACTTGATGAAGCCCAAAAGAATTATACAATGACAGAGAAAGAGCTGCTAGCCATAGTGTTTGGTTTGGAGAAGTTCAGGTCACATCTCCTCAGATCAAGGGTTATTATTTGCACCGACCACTCCGCCTCATCTAATTCGTTGAATCCTTCTACTCCAAGAATTCGACTTGGAAATTCGTGACAAACCGGATATCAAAAATGTGTTGGCAGATCATCTTTCTAGAATTATTGAAATAGAGCTGCCCGAGTAGAATTCCATTGCGATCAAAGGGACTTTTCCAGATGAGGAAATCTTATTTATATCCTCTCTCCCCTGGTACACAGATATAGTGTTGTCTCCAAGAAGACTCCGCCAGACTGGCTGAAGATCAAGATTGATAAGTTTTTGGCTGACATTCATTTCTACCAGTGGGAAGATCCATATCTATTAATAGAGGGTGCGGATTTCATCTGGAGGAGGTGTATACCTCAGGAGGAGGTAATGGGTGTCCTAGACCACTATCACAAGCTTGAAGTCGGTGGACACCATTCTGGAAAGAGGAAGACAAAAGTGCTTCAATGTGGCCTTTGGTGGCCAACTATATTCAGGGATGCAGATGACTATGTGAAGAAATGTGCCGACTATCAGTGAATGTCTAGGAATATCAGCATACGAGACACAATGCCTCTGAAATACATTCATATATCTGATGTTTCGATGCATGTGGCATTGATTTCATGAGGTTGTTCCCTAACAGCCAGGGATTTGAACACATCCTTCTCACCATCGACTATGTCAGCAGATGGGTGGAGGAAACCCCCACTCAAACCACATACAACCACACAATCTGTCGATTCTTAGAGGACAACATCATTTTGTGGTTCAGGATCCTTAAAGCTCTCATATCTGATAAGGGATCCACTTCATAAACAAATAGGTCAAGAAGTTTACCAACGAATATGACATAGAACATCGTGTAGAAGCATCATACCATCCTCAATCAAATGGCTTGGTAGAATGCTCAAACAGGGAGATCAAAACCATATTATAGAAACTTGTATGACCATATAGGGAGAATTGGTCACAGCTACTTGATTTAGTTCTTTGGGCACAACGTACAAGTATCCTCTTGGCATGTCTCCCTACTGCCTTGTCTATGGCAAGCCATGCCACCTGCCCGTGGAATTAATTCACCAATCCTTAGGGGCATTGAACATGTGCAACCTTGATTCCGAGAGAGTAGGAAAGAACCGCAAATGTGATCTTAATAGATTGCTTGAATTCAGATACTATGCATACGATAACAACCTTATGTACAAAGAGAAAGTCAAGAGATGGCATGACAAACGCATCCGTAGGATGACTTTCGAACCTATACGGAAGGTGTGGTTATTTTATGCAAAGTTGAAGATTTTCGCGAGAAAACTGAAGAGCAAATGGACGAGGTCATTCATTGTGAAAACTATAAGTGACGATGAGAGTTTATTGATATCTCAATTGTCACCTGATGCACAACTATTCGTAGTCAACGAACAGTTGTTGAAGTCGTATCTAGAGTACGACACATTCCTGTCTATTGTCGATTCAATTGAAGTTGTATTTCAAGACAAGCTCCCAGAGTCCAGAGGTTGAAATAAGCAACAAAAATCAATTTTTGTTTTCTTCTTTTCCTTTTCATTTTTATAATTCTTCTGAAAAGGTGTTCACCACTTTCATTATTGCTATACTTAGGATGTACTTTGTTCTAATTATTGGGGGGGGGAGTGAATACCCCAAGTTGTTCCTTCAATTGATCAACTCACATGTCTCCTCAACTTTTGATACTCTGTCTATACTTAGGGATATTTTACCCTAAATATAGGGGGAGACAAGTCGAGTCGATGATTTTGTATGTTCCCACCTTGACCCTCCCTGTCTTGTGTAGAGTTTTGCTATACTTAGGATTATTTCATCCTAAGTACGGAGGGGACAATCAACTTCTCATTCTTTCATTCTTTAGTTGTAGTATAGACTTTTTTATACTTATCATGAGTCATGCCTTCCTTTTTCCTCACTGATATATGAGGACATAACTCAAGATAAGTATAGGGGGGTCATATATACATTGTATATATGATGAATCGACGTTTCATCATCTTTATTCTATCATTTTGGCCTTAAAAACCCTAGTAAATGCGTGTAAATAGGCCTAATCCATGCATTTTAGCATTCATGCATTTGTGTGTAAATATTGTGTAAATTGCGGTTTTTAAAGCCAAAATTATAGAATAAAGAAAAGAAAAGAAAAAGAATAAAATATTGTAAATATTTTATGACCCGAAACCCCGAGACCTAGGCATCTTGATGAATAGGTCGATAAGGAATAAAGTAGGGGGAGATAAGGGCCAAAATACAGATAAAATACCTATACTTTCTATTCATTCTTTATTCATTTTGGGACCTATTTTTGGTTCCACTTTTTATACATCAAATAAGAAAACTTTGTACATGAAAGTTGTAGATAATTTTATAAATAAAAATACAAAATCGATTTCACAGAAAAATAATGTACAGATAAAAAGTTATGGTCTGAATAAAATTCCAAATGCCAACTTCCCAGACCCGTATCTCACAACTGAAAACTCCAAATGCATCAAACTCACCTTTAATTGTATATAGAATAAAATAAGCTATTTAATGGCGGTGGTTTCGCATTTGGCGGAGCTACGGTTTGAAAGTTGAGTTTTGGACCCTCATTGTACATGGTACAGATTAAAATATTCAATTTATTATTTATTCATTATTTTTATAATTTTATATTTTTATAATGTTGTAAATATTATTTATAATAATTATGTACATTAAAATTGGAATAAAAACCTAAATAAAACTCAAAATAAAATACTTACATATTTGATACATAGGTATTATACATATACTTATACCTATATAAAATACACTTCTATTTTATTAAATATACAAAATATGTCAGAAAAATAAAATAAAAATATAATTAGTTGTATAAAAGTATTTTATAATTTTATAAAATAAGAAACAAAAATAATAAAAGTAAAATACACAAAATAAAAATAAAAGAATAAAATATGTAGATAATATACCTATATAGGGGTATAAAAGCAACTTGTAAAAATATAACTCATAAAAATAAATAAAAATCACTATAAAATAATTTACAAAAAAATAAACATTTTTTATTTTATAATTAAAAATCAATAAAATCATTTCCTATTTTTAATTGAATTTAGAAACCTTTTTTCCAAGGTTTTTTATGGTTGGTCCACGTGGACCAACCAGATCTCTCCCTTGGTTGACCTCGGTCAACTCTCTGACCGAGGTCTGGAGCATGTCAGAAATGGGTTTTGTCCCATCTTCGTGGATTTTTCTCGGCCTCGTCTTTCACCATTTGAGGTCGATGTCTTCATGACTTTTGATCACCTATGCACCATCTTGCACGCCCATCGATTATCTCGGGGATCGGATGCCTGTGCCACCTCTGGCACCTCGATCAAGGTGCCCACTCGGCCAACCTTTCAAATGAGACCCATCACCTCCATTTTTCCTTTGAACCTCTTTTGACCAAGCTTCTTCCCCTCTGACTTGCGCCCTGGACCGACGAGGGTGACAGCCAAGCCTCCGGCCAGGTGGAGCAGCGCTAGGCGAGGTCGAGGAGCGTTCCATCCATCCACCTCCGGCGTAGCCGCCGTCGAGGTCCAACCTTGCCTTCTCGGGCTTGAGGTCCATTTTTCTCCATTTCGCTTTGTTTTCTTTTTCCTGTTCGTTTGTGCTAACTTTCCCCTTAGCAATAGATCCCCGTGTTTCCTTCTATTCGCCAGCAAACCGTCACCTCATCTCCTCGCCGGAGGAAGCTCTGGCGAGCCCCATTCTCAACCTCCATCCTTGTCCCACGTTCACCCCCCTGGAGCTCTCTGGAGCTTCGTGTTTTTTGTGCCTAATCGCTCCCCTGCAGGATACACACGAAAAAAACGCATCGTTGCAGGTGCTCTTGAAGGTCGTGGAGGTAGCCCAGGCACCGCGCGTCGCCGGACGTCCCCCGGCGGTGTTTAGTCCTTTTTGTTGGGCTTCCTATCTGCGGGAGCACAGCTGGAGCGTGGATCAGCGGTCAGCAGGCTTCCAGGTGCTCGGAGGGGCGAGTTGCGTCAGAATCAAACTCGTCCATGGGCGAGTTCCTTCGTATTCGTCCAAGCATCTCGTGAGCCGTCGATCATGGCAGAGTTCTTCACGATGCACAGGTGGCGTCAGATTTGATTCACCAGAGCCGTCCGATCGTCATCAGCGTTTTAATCCAGGCCGCAGACATCGAAGGGGTATCAGACCATCGGGGCACGACACGTGGCTAAGTGACCGATCTTCTGCCGTTGGATCGTGCCCCTTTGGTGGGTATTTTGTATATCTCACCCGCTTAGTTTTGTAATTAATATCAGACGCATAAACTTTTAGCTGCAGTTTGAGAATTTTGTATTAATTGCATTTCAGATCCTCGCAATTTTGGTTTATTGCAAATCCGCCCTCCCCAGGCACGCGTGCTCTTGCACGTGCTTCCTGGGGATTTTGCGGGGATAGTCTCATACCTTTTGCATTGAATATTTGGTCCAGCAAATAATTACCTCAGTTATAACTTTTGCGGACAAATTGCATTCTGGCCCTCATATTGTGCTATATTTACATCCATGCCCTTGGTCTACAAGTGGTTTCGTCTTGTTTTGTCTAATTTTTGCATGCATCTATTAAACCCTAAAAAATCTACAAAAATCACAGTAGTGTCCTGTTGCATAGTAGATTAACGGCATATTTTTATTTTCCATAATTATTGCATTTTATTATTTATTAAAAATAAAAAAACGTCCATTTTCAGCACTATTTGCATCATAAATACCAAAAAAATATAAAAACTCTCCAGAAAAATCCAAAAAAATATATTTTGTTTCTTGTAGTGTGTTTTAACTTCAGTCCAAAAATCATTAAAAAATACAAAACCAAACTCCTAAAAATTGCAAAACCCTAAAAACCTTTATAAAATATTAAAAATTCTTCAAAAACCCTAAAAATATAATGTTCTCGGTGTCCAAATTTTCCTTATTTTATTATCTTTAAGCGAAAATTAATTTGGAGAATTTTTGTTACTGTTTGCTATTTTATTTCTCCATTTTAGTTTCAGCCTTGCATTTTTGCCACTGTTTTCTTTATTTTGCTAATTAAAAATACCAAAAACATTCTAAAAATTACCCAAAAATCACAAAAACAGTAAAAAAGTATAAAAAGACCAAAAAGACTTTATTTGCTTATTTTTGAATATTTTTATCTATTTTTATAAATACCTCTTTCTCCCTTTTATTACATTGTTTTTATTTACCAATATTGAAAAAGAAAATAGAAAAATATAAAATATAAAAAAAGAAAATATAAAATCAGTAAATTAAAAATCAAAATACAAAAATATAAAATTAAGAATTAAAAAAAATATATAAAATTAAAAACCCATAAAAAATAGCCTAATAGACTCTTGATCACATACACACACATTTTGAGCATTCGTGCCCCGATCTAGCCTTTCTGCTCCTTGTGTTCGACCTCTACACATACTTGCACTATACACATCTTGTTGTAGAGTTATAATAAATTTTAACTCCGCACATTTACTTTCATTGCTTGATATATTTTTCATGGGTTAATTGTTGTTTGAATCGGGATTTTCGAGCGGTCACCGCATCGACTGTTGACTCGCCTTGTGAGTCAATACGACCGCTTGACTTTTCCTGTTCAACAATATACTTTAGCCATAACTCGTACTTTTGTATTTTCGATAATATGGCTAATTAATAAAACAAACCAAAATCCTTTATAAATACAAGTAATAAATTGATTTAAAAATGTTTTGTAAAATGATTTGAAAAATTGTTTGAAAAATCTTTTAAAAAATCTTTGATTTTTTTGGAAAACTTTTGCAAAATGTTTTCAGATCTTTGTAAAAATATTTTTTTTGTAAAAATTATTTTATTTGTGTAAATAAAATCTTTTGAAAATATCTTTGCAAATGATTTGAAAAATAGTTACAAAATCTTTTGAAAAATATATTTATACTGCTTAGAAAATATTTGCAAAATGATTTTCAACGTCTGTAAATGTTTGTAAAAATATTTGTCAAAATTATTTGCAAACATAATTTTTCAAAATGTTTGCGATAAATGTTTTCAAGTAATTTGCGAATCGTGTGTAAATCATAGCCAAAATAAATTTGCTTATAAAAAGTTGTACAAAAATCATGTAAATTACTTGTGAAAAATATGCCCTCACCCTTGTAAATATACCGGAACTCCCGTGTAAATAGAGGTACATAGTTCTTTTATTAACCTTTATTCTGAAATCTCCAAAATATTGTAAAATCAATATACAAAAATATTTGCAAAATCTTTTCAAAATCCAACATAAAAAATTTCAAAACCTTTTCTAAAAATCCATAAAAAGTTCAAAATAGAAAATGGTTTCACAAAAAGATTTTCTCTTGCATTGTACATAACATTTGCATATTTTGGAATGATCAAGATAATTGAACGAGGTCTGAATTAAGGTCTAAAAATTGGAGCGTGGTATAGACCTTAATGCACTTAATTTCAGAGGAACCCACTAAGGACTGGAGTTGGGATACTTCAGGTTGTCTGGACTTAATTGTTTAGGTTCCATGAGACTATGTTCATGAGTCGATTCATTGTATCTAACTAGAAACCTTCATATCATTCGTAAAACTCTTGAGAGAGTGGCTTGACTAGAAACCTCACACTTAACACTTAGCTCAACCTAGATGGGTTGCTGAAAGATCTTGGAGTCTAAGTTAGGATGATGCTAGGCCGCTTTATCAAGGGTGAATCAGAAACCATTCTTAGGGATTGCCTAAACCGGTACTCTAACCCACTTCTTCCGATAGTCATGATATCTAAAGACTGGAGATGAATTGAGATAATGCTTCACATGAGGAACAGTCTACGGGCGCAACTTTATTCCAAGACCCCAAAAAATGGGCGGACCAAAAAGATGCTATATCTATCAGTGCACAAGCAAGAATGCAGTGCAATTCAAAGTCAAAGAAAAATCCAAAAAAATCTTACACCAAAAATTTCACCAAAATATGAAGCTTTAGAAAAAGCTTGCTTCTTGGTGAAGACTCGATTACATTGATTGTACTTCACAAGGGAATGAAGACTACACTAGTTCATTCCCAGTTCTTTTCCCTTTCTTCTAGCTTCTTTCCCCACTCGGTTGTAAAGACCCACGGTACATGACCTTAGAAAGAAGTATCTATCTCCACGAGGACGAGCTACTAGGAGAGCACTCTTTTATAGTTCAACAGTTTTTTTTAGGAAAAGCTGAAAAATTCACACACATGGATCTATCTCTTCAAAGTAGCAAGAGTATGTGATTGAGAGGATGGCCCTGACCTGACCGTGACAAGAACTATTTGATAAGATTATGGAACCAAAGTGTTGTTCTGTCACATTTCTTAACTTTAGTGCGATTTCGAACAAACTAATAATCCAAAGGTCTTTTTTGAGCTCCAAACTTTCATTTTAATAAGACAAGTTTAAAAGTCAAGAATCCTTCCAAGTTCTTTCTTTTCTTGTCTTTGTTTTCTTCTTTGCACTTATAGGCATAAGTGTTTATTAGGGACTAGCAAAGGCAAGTATAGGTTGGTGATGAATCTCCATTTCATCACCTTTATTCTTTCATTTTGAGCTTTAAACCCTAGCTAAATCATGTATATAACATTATATTGTACAAAATAACCTCTATTATATACAGTGTAAATATTGTATAAAATATTATATTTAAAGCTAAAATAAAAGAATAAAGAAAAATGAAATACCATAGGTATTGAATGACCCTAAACCCTGAGACCTAGGCATCATGATGTCTGGGTTGACAAGGAATAAAGTAGGAGGAGATAAACGCCTCAAATACAATAAAACCTTAATTTTTAGTTCCCCCATGATCCATTTTGGGACATATTTTATTCCTTATTATTTATACATCAAATTAATAAATTTTGTACATGAAAGTTGTAGATGAAAATATATAGAAAAATACAAAATTTATTTCACTTAAAAATAATGCATAATGTGATTTATATACTCAGAATAAAAACCCAACATCTGAACTTTACATACGTGTATCTCCTCCATACTATATCAAAATTTACCGAAATCACACTATAATTGTATACAACATTTAATAAGCTATTTAATGAAGGTGGTTTCATTTTAATTTGGAGTTAAGATGCAAAAGTTAGGTTTTGGACCCTTATTGTACATTATACATGAATAAAATAATCATTTTATTTATTCTTTCTATTTTCACATTTTTTATATTTTTGTAATCTTTTAAATATTATTTGTAACTTATGTACATAATTAGAAGAAAGGAAAGTCATTAAAACCACAATACAATAAATAAGCATACAAAAATACATAGATGAAATATACATACATATACCTGTAAAATAAATACATATATTTATTTAGATGTACAAATTACTTCAAGAAAATTCAATAAAAATATACTTCAATAAGTTATAAATATATAAATTATGTATATAAAATAATACAATATAAAATAGAAAATAAAAATAAAATACCCAATACATAGGTCAATATACCTATATTTATACTTGTAAAAATAAACTCACAACAAATAACCTCGAAATTAATAAATAAAAATCAGTTTTAAACACTACATAAAATAATATTTTTTTTATATTTTAACAAAAACCAATTAAATCATTTACTAATTAATTTCGAATTATTTTTTATTTGTAATTCAGTTTGTCACCAAGCGGGTGATGTGGCCCAATCAGGGGCAGGCCTCGGTTGACCCACTGGTCAACTGAGCCACCTTTGTACCCTAGGCCTGTGACCCATTGACCTCTTTGATTCCTCCCATTTTCCTGCCCAAGCTTTGCTCCCTTTCAGCTTGATCTCTTCGTGACTTTTGTTCCTTGTTCCATGATCTTTCACGCCTAGTTGATATCTCGAACGATGGATCGTTGTGTAGATCAGGAGCATCGATCAAAGGGCCCTTGTATAAAAATAAGTCGCCAGCCCTCATTTGATTTTTGATCCCCTTTAATCCCCAAATATCCTCAACTCTTCTGCCTTGGAGTTTCTTGGTAACACTAGGAGTCTCGATGGACCAATTGGCATGGAGGAAGAGAAGTTCAGGTGGTGATCCGAGCCTCACCACCTTTTGTAGTGGAGCTCTGACCAGGCTCCCTCTCCTGGCAAGTAGAGCCCTGGTTTAAGCTAATCTTCTTGTTCCTAGGATTAGGGTTAGAGTATTCTAGCTTAAGTTTCCAGTAAAACTTGCATTTTATTTTGTGAAAAAAATGTAGTTCACCGAAGCTAAGCTCTAGAGACCTTGCTCACTGTATCTCGATCGTTCTCCGACACACATAACACCCCCACTTAGTTTCCTATCGCTTCTTTTCCAACCCACGCACCATCAATCAACTTGATCTTATCTAGATCAAGAAATCTGACCTCCAGCTCTACCCCATTGTCGGAGGTCTCCGCCCGACCTCATCTCCATCCATTTCCGATCATAGAGACACCAAAGTCCCCTTTTTTCTTGTTGGTGATTCCTTGTAGGATCTGGAGTGTCAAATACCCCTCGCGGGTAGATTTTTGCCAAGGAAAAAGTTCCTTGAGCCCCATTACTTCCTCGACTTCATCTGACCATGCTAGAGCTCCCCAGAGCCTTTTGAAACTTCCAGCCAGTGCAGACCATCATCGATGATGTTTTGGGATACTTGGGAGCATCCCAGGTGGCTGAAGATGCTTCTGAGAGTAGATCGAAGCTCGCAGGAGGTGAGCTTCTTCCCAGTTCTTCCAGGTCCTCTCCCCACTTTTGGATAAAAAAAATGCCCCAGATCTCCCTGGTGCCGTAGGATCGATCGCCTCAAAGTCATCAGATCTCTAGCTGAGATCTAATCTCAGCCCTTGAGAGTGAAGTATCATCCACTGTCCGCTGTGCAATGCATGGCAAGTGATGCGCATCCAACCAGCCAACCGTGCCTTTGGGGGTTAATTTTGTTAGATACCCTCACTCTTTTTGTATTTTATTTTTAGTCCATAAAATATCATCCATAGTGTAAAAGATTTTGATTATTTTGCAAGTAGAGCCTTGTACTCTTTGTGTTTGCACTTAAGGTTCCTTGCCACGTCACCTTACGTGCCCATACACTTGTGGTGGAGGGCTTTTTGTAGGGACCCCCTAGGCTTTTGTGTTATTATTTAGTCTAGTAAATTTGTAATAAGTTTAAAACTTTTTGGGATATTTGCATGTATGCCCTACCATGCTTTATAAATTGCATTTATACCCCTACCAACGTTGAATGAACTAAATATTTGTTGGAAAATTATATAGAGGGGCATTGCATTTATACCCCTAGACTTCCTCTTTTTGTTCCTAATTGCATTCTTATTTATTTTATTTGCATTTTAGTCTCTACCAGTTCTGTATTTATATTTATTATATTCCTTGCATTTAAAATAGCATTTTGCATTTAAAAAATATAGGAATTTTATTTTAAGTGCATGTTATATTATCAAAACACATATACTTTTCGCATGACAAATTAAAATATTTTCCTATATTTAAAATTAAAAAAGATTGCATTCATTCTTTTTCTTTGCATTAAAAAATCCATAAAAAATAGAAAATGGTTTGAAAAAATTTAAAAAATAGGGGCTATTTATTGTTTATTTAGCACTTACCTACCAAAAAACCACTAAAAAAATTCAAAAGGAAAACCTAAAAAATTGCAAACCCTTTATAACCATAAAAAATATAAAAAATCCTTAAAAACAATAAAATGCATTTTGTATTTCTGAATTTTATTTATAGCGTATTCTATATGTTAGAATTATTTTAGAAGATTATGAACTATTTAGCTATTTTTAAATTCCAAAACAATCCGACTATATATTATTGCTCACTATTTTTTATTCTAAATCAATTAAAAATACAAAAAAATAGCAAAAAGATAAAAAATTACAAAAATAAAGTAGAAAAGACCAAAATATTTTATTTTGTGCATGTTGTATTTATATGTATATTTATGTATATGCTAGCCTATATTATTTAAAGTTATATTTACTTATATTATAAGTATTAGTATTATAATTATTAGAAATACCAAAAATTTTGTTAATACCCTTAAAAAAAATAAAAAATTACTGTACCTAGGTATTTCTCTGATTTTTCCCTGTTATATATATATCCATTATCTATTACATGATCTATATATAGTTATATATTTTTATTCCCTCTAATTATTAAAAAGAAAATGAAAAAAAAATCATAAAAATATAAAAAAAGTAAATTAAAAATCCAAAAATTACACATTCAAAACACACTAAAAGTTTTTAAAAAGTACTATAAAAACACAAAAACAACAATTGTGTTTTTGCTGATTTTTGTACTCTATTCCCCTTGCTTCCCGTGTTCGACCTCTACACATACTTACACCTATACACCCTATTTGTAGAGTTATAATAAATTTTAACTCCCCATTTTTATTTTGCATTGCTTGATCTATTATATGGGTTAATTGTTGATTGATTAGGGTTCCTCATTCGACTGCCTTGACGACTGTGTTCCCGCTTTGTGTGGAATACAAGACCAGTGAAAAGCCCTATTTGTCATGGGCCCAAAAGACTACTTCTGCGTATTAACTCCAAATTAAATGAAACCACCTTCATTAAATAGGTAATTTAATTGTATGAACAACAAAGGTGAATTTGGTCAATTTTTTGTTCGTATGGAGAAGATACATGCGTGTAAAATTTTCTTTAAGTATTTTTTAGTTTTGTTGTGTCTGGTCACACTGTGCATTATTTTTGAATCAAATCAATTTTGTATTTTCTTTGTATTTTTATGTACAATATTCATATAGAGAGTTTGTTGATTTGAGATGTAAAAATAGGAAAATAAAGTAGGTACCAAAATGCAATTATTAATGAATAAAGATTAGGGTTTTTTGGGTATTTGATGAGTCCGAGAATGCCCTAGTTAATTTACGTGAATTATCGAGCGTTTAAATTAATGTCGTTTCGTTGTAGGTGGGAAATCGGAATCGGTCAAGAAATAACCACACGAAATTTAGTCAATTTTATTCAATGCGGTTTTATGTTTATTTTACTTGGGCAAGTCCCAAGGTCGAACTCAAGGAGGCAAAGGAACAACTTAGAATTTTGTCTATCAAAGTTTGCGCATGGTTTTCAAGGCAGTCTTTTTTTGGTATTTTTAATGCAATTTTGGGATGCACAAATGCAAATTAGGCCAATTTTAAGGACTAGAAAATGAATATCAATCAAATGATGCTCGAAAATTACAAAACTTGGCTGAGATGTTAATAATGATGAAATGAATGCACTGTATTTTTTTTGGAATTTTGGATACAAGATAAATATTTTTGAATTTATGAATGCAAACAAAGTGAGTTTCAATAATTAATTATAATAAATATTAAATACAATTATTTTCAAGGAATAAACTTATCCAAGATCTATCACTAGGTGATGGATCTCAGAAAAATCCTAAACTTTAAAAATACAATATTTTTTACCTATTAAAAATTAAAGATTGAAATATGAAAAATGATTTTTACAGGGCAAACCATGCATGCAAATGTAATCTTTTTGGATACGATGTAAATACAATGAATTCCACAATCCGTGAATTTTTGGCAATTTTTCGAGCAATGGTTAATCACCCATGAATTTCCAAGCACAAAATGGGCAAAATATAATTTTTCCCCAAAAATAATTATTAATTAACCACATATCACAAAAATGTAAAACATATGCCATAATGTAGATAATTAATTGAAGAACATCATGCTATTTTTGAATAATAAGAACGATGCAATAAAGCGATCCAAATGAAGTTGGAACACATGGATCTTAGTGTAAATTACAATAAATAATTAAAATAATGTAGAGAGGGACTAATGTGTAATTACCTTCACCTTGAGGGGGATGTCTTGGCAAAATGTCCAGGGAACACGTGCTCCTCACATGTCCCAGGGCTGGCGGGGGTAATTCTAGCGAAAGCACTAGGGCTTCTTTTCAAAGTTCCCCCAACGTACGTGCATCACACGTGCGCGGGGGGCCTCGGGGTTGGAGCCGGAGGAATGTGGAGGAGTGCGTCTTGTCGCGGAGGAGGCAACCAGCGAAGGGGATGCTGTGGCTTCGACGGTGGAGTTGATCCTCCTGGAGTCATCGACGACTGGAGCAGTGGCGTTGCGAAGGCGGGTGAGGCGGTAGAGCGTGGCCGATGGAGCCTGTCGATGAAGAATGACAGGGTGAAGGTGCGGTCGTCGTTTGTGGATGAAGTGGTAGAGGAGCTCTGGGGCTAAAGTCGATGATGCGTGTCCCTAGATTGGAGTTCGTCGAAGTGGCTGGAGGTAGAGCAGAAGATGGATGGGAGTACCGGTGGTTTTCGTTGGCTCAACGACAATGGCCGGAGAAGAGCAGCACACGAAGGAGGGAGCTGCAACGAGGTTGCGAAACCTCGTATCTCACCAGGTCATCGGGGATGAGGAACTGTCACCTCCCGTCGGTCCTTCCCTTCTAGCTGTAGTCAACGGATCGGCGGAGCGGTGGCTCTCTTCTACGATCGAGGGTGTGTGGGCGGAGTGGTAGCGTGGTCGTTGGCGGCTGTTGTGAGGCCAATGGTGTGTCGATGAAGTTGTGGGCTCTACGGTGATGATGAGGCAATAGACTCACAACCGCAAGACGATGGAGGAGTAGATGCATTGATGATGTCGATGAAGCTCGAAGGAACGACTGGGGGGGTGTTGTCGACGTACATGAAGTTGTTGGAGATGAAGGCGAAATCTGCAAGGGAAGATGATGAAAGATATGACATAGCGGAGGATGATTGATCGGTGGAGCAACGTTGTGGTGGGCGATGAGCGTCATCGTTGGCTCGACGACCAAAGAAGCTGGAGCAAAGCAGTAGCGGTGGATCGTCGCGCTGCATCGGGGGGGGGGGGGGCTCGGACCTCACCGGGAGAAGGGGGAAGGGGGTCAGGCTGTCACCACTGACCTCCTCCCGTGAACGTATGCTACCGGCATATGGGTTGGTTGGGTGCGGTGGTGGTGTTTAAATAGCGGGCAACGAAGGATCTGGAGATGGTAGCGAATCGAATGGGGATTTCGATTGATCGGGAAGATCGTGATTGATCGTGACGAGGTCGGTCGGTTTGGAAGGAGATCGGAGGGTCCATGGCGGTGGCCAGAGATGGAAGGTGGCCGCGAGATTGCGAGGTGGTGGCGAATCGCGAGATTGGACGTGAGATTTGCGGGGAGGAGATCTCGGAAGCACCGACGCGGTGGAGTTTGCAGAGCAGAAGAGGAAAGTTGGGGGAGACGATGCAGGAAGGGGGTGGCGCACATGTGCCGTCCGATCGGCCGAGATCAGACGACCCTAGTGATGCCACGTGTCGGCTTTTTATAATTTCTTTATTTCTTTATTTTAATATATTTTAATTTGTTTTTTAAATAAAAGATGAAAATAAAATCCAAAAATGGGTGACACGTGCAGCTCCAGGAGCTACCACGTGTCATCCCCACAAAAATCGAAAAAAATAAATACATTGATAAATACGTAAAAAATAGTAAATGACCCTAAATCGAAATTTTTTTGATGAAAGTTACTCGTCTCAATGAGATCTACAACTTTCATGAAGAGACAAAAACAAAAATCTATCATTTGTGCAAAGTGGTATTTTTGTGGTATCCCATGTACATAGAATACCTTGATTTTTGGGTTTTATAAATTTTTTTGTCATTTTTAAACCAGATAAAAATCTGAAAAAAATAGGATAACACAAAAGATAAATATTTACACATTAATCTATTTTTTTGGATTTTTATTAAATTAGAAAAATAAGAAATAAAATAAAAGACGAAAAAGACAATTTTTGTACAGACAGTTAGTGAAGACTCGAACTTAGTTAGTTTCTTTGCTTTCAAGCTCGGTTTGGATTTGGATTTTTGCGCATTTTAATAAAGCTTTTATAAAAAAATAAATGAAAAAGAATTACAATAAAAAGATTCAATTATGTACATAAAATAATAGGTCAAAAACCGTTAAAATACAAAATGTACAAAAGAGGCCCAAAACCCAACTTTCACATATGAGCTCCGATTCACTTGAACTTGGTCTTGTATTGAAGGTAATTGAATGTAAATTAGTTCAAAAGTGAGTAAGATCAGATCAGACGCTGGATGAGGAAGATATCAAGGTTTTAGTTCGGAAATCCTAGAACTAGGGTTTGGATTTTTGGTCCACTTATTTAGGTTAGTGATTTTTTTTGTATTTTTCATTTATTCTTGTTAGTGAGATGTGCATAGTGGAGGTGGTTTCAGGTCATTTGGAGTTAGCATTAATTAGTTAAAAATCGGGAAGTTAGGCTATTTACAAGTTAATTGGACTGAGATTTTTGGCTTCTTATTTTGTGCAATAATAAGTGATAAAATGCAATTCTTATCAAAACATGCCTGAATGCTAATTATGCAAAATAAATGAAGATATGCCAATGAATTTTAGGGATTAGAGCTTAATTAACGACTTTGAGAGTTATGAATATGAGATTCATCATCCCCCTATACTTAAACTATGCTCGTCCCTGAGCATCAAAAGCAATGCAATGAGGTGAAATGAGATCGGGTTCCATACCAAGATCATGAGCTGAAGGTGAAAATGAAACTAGACTCGACCTTTGGATTATTAGTGTGGCGGAACTTCTGTGAGACTTAGAATTTTTAAAATCAATAGCCTTCAAGTTCTACACATCGTTGTTACAGTTTTGGCTCAGAAGTCATCTTAGATCAATCCTCCTCCCAAAGCATACCCCATGAACATTGAACAATAGACTCATGTGTGTGAAAGGTTTTAGCTCTTCCCATCCAGAATGACGGACTACCATGCAAACCTCCTCTCCAATAACTCGTCCTCGGGGAGGCAGGTATTTCCTTCTAAGGTCTGTCGCGCTGTGCTCACAATCGAATATAGGGGGAAGTTAGAAGAAGGAGAAAAGAACTGGAGGGTGACCAGTGTAGTCACCTCTCCTTGTGAAGCCGACTAGTTTAGCCAAGTCTCCACCAAGATCTGCAGGTTTTCTTGAAGCTTGGACCTTTTTGGTCAAATGCTTATTTGGTAGTGGCTTCTTTGTATTTGGATTTTTGGTAGCATTGCATGGATCTTATTGTGCCCCTACGGATATAGAATCTTTTTTTTCGTACATGGTTTGGGGTCTTAGAAAAAAGTGTACTCAGCCGTCCATCCCTTTTCCGAAGCTTTATTTCAACCCGTACTTCGGTCTTTAGATGTCCACGCTACCAGAAAAGAAATTCACACAGTTTTCCAACACCCCGTCTGAGTTGAGCTAAGTGCATAGTGTGAGAGTACAAATTAATTCCTTATTCCAGAGTCGTACCCAGAATGAAGAGACTAGGTTAGACACTAAGATTCAAACTCTGCACATTATCATGTGGAACTCAAAAAATTAAGTCAAAGACTTGAAGCTTCTAAAATCCTCTTTCTCGGTGAAGTTCCTCTGAAAATTAGGTGGATTAAGGTCCAATCCAGACCACTCTTGGTTTCTGCTCATAACTTGGTTCAGAAACCAAGGACTTTTCACAAATGCAAATGAATGTAATGATGGATGAAGTGCAGGTGTGTGAAATACAGACACAATTTTTTTTGACTTTTGCTTTTTTTTTAATTTTTTATGCAAGGGATTTTTTTGAGATTTTTTATGCAAAAATGAATAAGAAGCCTTTTTTTTCAAAAATAGTTGGTTAGACACATTCAGTGTTAGTAGCAATACTTTTATTCTTTGTTTTTTTGTTACCCACCCTGTAAATACATATAGACTTATGCGAAAGTACAAGATATGGGTAAAATATATACACAGTATAGAAACACCCCCCCATACTTAGCGAGTGCTGTGTCCTCAGAGCACAAGAAGCGTCGAGAAGACATAGCTCGGGCTAAGTGTAAAAGAGTGACAAAGAAAAAGAAAAATATAGATTGGCCCGCCCCCTATACTTGGGCTGTAAACAATCTAGGTATAGAAGAAAAGCAAAACTGATGTGGTCGAGAGATGTGAATGAGGAGAGTATATACAGATGGGCATCTGTTCCCTCTATACTTAGGCTCTGGTCAGCCTAAGTATAGAAGAAGGGTGGAAATGAAGTGATCACGAGAAGGAGAGAATGGTATGTACATATGGCATCGGTACCCCCCCATACTTAGTCCTTTGGGCTAAGTAGAGGAAGAAGATGTATAAGGAGATCGATGGGGTCGGGAGAGAGGGTGGGTAGCTGACGATCAAGGCGATTTTGGACTGATCTTTTTGTGAGCCTGTGGTGGGAGATCGTAATGATAAGAAGGAGATGAAGCATATGATTCCCAACTATTATCATTGCTATCCTCAGAGAAATCACACTGGATAGTAGATGAAGCGTATGAGTCAGATGAAATATAACCATCATCGGAGTTATCCTCAGAGGAATAGTATTTGAAAGTGGACGTACTCCAGATATTATTGTCTTTTAGTTTCTTCAGTTGTTTTCTCAGAATTCATTCCTTCTTGGGATCAAGCGATTTGTCCTCGGATGAATACTCTAAAACACCAGTCTCAGTCAACTCATAAGAAATTATTCCAGTATATTTAATGAGACCAGAAGAATCGACTTTGGATGAGTAATAGTGAGGAACATGAGTCGTCTAATGGGAATCGAACTTTGAATCCTTGCGAAGATAAGGTTTTAAGGCTACCGAACAAACCTCACTCGTGTAGATTACCTTCTCCGGACCTGATGAGCGATCATCAGACGATTCCTCTTCCGGAAGGTCGAAGGCGACTTTCTTTTTAGATGAAGGATCAACCATTTTGTTTCATGAAGGTGCTGGTCCTGGGAGTGAGGTGTTGACACTTGAGTCTCCAGATGAATAACCATTGAAATTTTTCTCCTTGGTCGGTGTTCGTCTCGCGTGTTTGTTCTTAATTGACTTGATGTTGGAACATTCCTGAGTTGAATTGATTTGTTCAAGGTAGTCAGAGAAGGTTTCAACCGACTCAGGGTGCGCCCATGCATAAGTCTCACAATCATATGAGTCATATATTCGATTTTCCATGGTGAGAGCAGCTGGGAATGGAACAGGGGGGAGAGTCTCTAAACCAATATTCTCATGAACAACCGCTATCTCAGGTGTAGCAACTGGGTAGGGCTCATCTACCGCTTGATGGTTATGATTGTCGAGGACTTCGTGGGTCGCCTCAGAAAATCGTGGTTCCTCAAAGACTTGTTGAGATCGAAGTGCTCCGAATGTTGTAAAGTTGATTTCCCGAGTCTCACGCTCAATACTTGCTTGAGCCAATGCCAAGAGTGGCTTTCCAAGAATGATTGGAGACTGGTTGAATTCTCCTTTATGCTCAATATCAATGATCATGAAGTCTACTTTGAGCGGAGCACCTTGGAATGTAATGATGACCGAAATGGTTCCTCTCGGCCGCTTTATCGATCGATCATCCAATTAAATGATCTCTCGTATCTTCCTGATAGGTCTGAGTTTGAGCTCGTTAAATACAGAGGTCAGGAGGATATTGATTGGTGAATTGTCATTAATTCAAACATGGGTAAATATTATGTCTTTAATTCCACAGTCAAATCTGGGCAACTGTTTCACTATGCGGCTATTTGTTTTTCTCCTCAACACCAAGGTGGTGGCTATCGACAAAATATGTCTTTCAGTCTTTGTTCTTGCCCTGCCCAACTTTTTCATCATTAATTTGTCCATTACAAATCCTTTAAGGTCGGGGAAGTGTTCAATGGCTATATAAAGGGAAGTTCAAAAATCTATCTTTTCCCCAATGCTTCCCGTAAAGCAGGATCCCAATTCTTTAGATCTTCTTTAGTTGCAATTTTTATGTATTGTTCTACATTTTCGATTTTTTGGTTATTTTTGAATATTTCAATTTTTTGGTATTTTTTGTGTGATGTGTGGATGAGTTGTTTTCTCTAGAGGAGGAGGAGCTTAGATATGCCAAATCAGATTCATAGTGATCCCTAAGGGAATAATACACAAAGGTGTCGTTGTCAGGATCGTCCCTAAGGTGATCGTAGTCTGGGGGTTTCTGAATATCTATAAAATTTTCAACATGAGATCCAATCTTTTCATCATCCATTTTTATATCCGAGCTACCAGAGAGTGAAATTAGCGGTCGACAAAGTTTCTAAATCTATCCTCCATTAAATCAAATCTATTATTTATCCTTAAAATATCATCTTCAAAAATCTTTTCATGATGAATCATGGGAGCAGTTAATGCATGTTCTTATTTTTGAGATTCAGAAATTTCATCTTCCATTTTCCTGTATGAGCTGGGAGAAGAGTCTCTTGGAATATTCAATATATGATCGTTACTTTCTGAAAATTTCTCCTCAAAAATTATGGAAGGAGACTACTCAGTGGAAGGATTTTGCGGGAATTTGTAGGTCTCATACTCAAATATGCCGTGACTCAAGCATGCAATGCTGGTTTGAGTAGAGTCTACTTCCATGGCCATGATTGGTTGTCTCCCCAAACAATGGAGTCATACAGGGATAAGTGTCGATATTATCAGTGTGTCCTCTGTATGTATAGGATGATCGAAGGAGTGGTATTCGGGTCAATCAATAGGGATTTGGTCATTATGGTCAATCCAACCTCGTTGACCATTAGATGCGGACCTCTCCTTGTGGTTTGATCGGACCATCATATTATTCCCTATGGTCCAGTCTAAATGCATTTCCGTGAATTGTGGACCTTTCCCAACAATATGTGAGAAAATAATAAAGGTGGTTGGGTTTGGTCTCTCGGCCAATCACGAGTCTCGATGTTTTGCTCTTCAAATGGTTCTTGGGTTGTATAAAGAAATTTGGCATAAGTCGGATCATCCCAAGATGGCAGTGCAGTCACAAGTGGTGGAATGGGAGAATATGATGTTGTGGTGACTTTGATCGGATGATTCGAGTAAAGTGGCTTGGAATTTATTGAGGGGGCTGAATTCATCCGAGAGTGAAAATCTCCCGCATATGTTGGAAGATTATTGAAAGAAGAGGGTTTAGTCGATTTGGGCTTGTCCAAGACAAATGCATTTTCATAATATAGATCAGATGGGTACTCGGACCATTATCCTATATTTGTTAAAGGAAGTTGATGATGAATCGACATGGTTAATCTTGGTGCAAGTTGATGAATTCATGATTCATTAACTTGTTTGTCGTATTTTATCTTAAAACCCTTAACAAATACATGTAAATATTCATTAATTTCCACATTTTATCAAAATACTATTCATGAATAAAAATACACTTTTATGCATCAAAAAAACATGTAAATAAATAAAGAATAAAAAAATAAAGAAAAGAAAATAAGGCAGATTGTAGATATTTATATATGTACAACATGACTCAGATAATATAAATATAGCTAAAAGATATATCTATATAACCTAACCCTCGAGACCAAGTCAGTATGAATTGGCTGACAAAACAACAAGTAGGGGGAGATAAGAGAAGAAAACCATAAAAAATTAAATTACACTCCACACATTATTCACTATTTATCAAATAATTACCAAATCTTCATGTATTTTTAATTAATTAATATGAACACGTTTTTCACCAAACCCTTTTCCTAATTATTTCTAAATATATATATATATATTTCAAGAAATCCACTTTTTAAATTGTCAAAATCTCAACGTCCGAACAACATAACTTCCTCATACGAACTCTAATTTCACTATACTCACCTTTAAAGTTCATAAAATAATATTCTCTAATTAATAGAGGTGGTTTCATTAAAATCGGAGTCCATTTGCAAAAAGTCAGTTTTGGGACCTAATGATAAAAGGGTTTCTGAGCTATTTATTTTATTTAGAACACATTATTTATAGTTTTATTAATCTTATAATTTCTCATTATTTTCATGATATTGTATTTTCATCATGATCTATTTCAGAATTTTTTGGAGCTTATTTATTATTTTAATAAAATCCAAAACCCTAATTTATAGATAAAATTGAACTAGCTAACCTAAACATGTATTTATTAATATATGTAAATTATTTTATTAAAACCCATAAAAATTCACAAAGAATTTATTTATTATTCTAATAATTAAGAAAATATAAAATTAATAAATAATTAATTATTTATTGAAATAAAAGTTCATTACCTACTTATTAAGTATTATTTATACTTATTTATTAATATAATATTCAGATTTCGAATAATATTTATTATTTACAAAAATTACTTATATCATAATTTATATAATTTAATTATTTACATTTTTCGTTTTATACCTATTTTAAATAACATTATTTACTATTTATTATATAATTTATAAACATTTTAACACTCTGGCCAACCAGGTGCTGACACGTGTCAGCTAGGGATGTCAATCTGGGTCTACCCATTGGGTACCCGACCCAAACCCACCCCATTTAAGGACCCGATTCCCATTCCATTTACTTTTGGATAGGTTTGGGTTTTGAATTGACTACCCATGCGGGTATGGGTTTGGGATTGCCTTACGGGTACCCGAACCCGAACCCGCCCCGAACCCGAATAAAAAAATATTTATAAAGATAGATGTGTGTTTCATTTTAATCAAACTAGCCCCAACGTATTGATCTACATGTATAAATTTCTGATTTAATTTTCTCCTCTCCATCCATTTATTCATATTCAACTAACTTTTTATATCTTTAATAAATAAAAAATATCAACACAAAAGAGTTAAACACTTAACATATATAAACCTTTAATATTCTCTATATATTGCACATTTTTATGAATCGCCATATTATACGATCTCACTCTATTTTATTTATCTGTGAAAATCTTGTATACATTTATAAACAACTTAAGATTTACCATGTCGAAGATATGGGTGCCCATTGTGCACTCGGGTATCCAATGGGTATATGGGTACCCGCTAGAAATTACCCGTTTAATAAATGGGCGGTATGGGTAGTGATTTTGTAAATAGGTATGGGTTTGGGAATAGTAATACCCACCCCAAACCCGACCCGCTGACATCCCTAGTGTCAGCACCTGGTTCTTCTTCCTCAAGAAGCCGGTGACGAGTTTGGTTTGCCCGACCATTTTCAACAATTTTTCCCGTCTAAGCTCTAACACCTTTGATCAATCCAAGCCCTCCACATCTTCCTCCTAACTAACGTCCTACACGCCCTCCATTGGATCCTCCTCAGAGCTTCTCCATTTCATCTATAAAAGGCCATGAAGTTGGAGAGATCCAACTAACTCTCCTATAACAAACTTGAACCTCAGTTCCAATGTCTGATCTTCATCCTTCCCCCCCCCGATTCCGACCAACCAAGGAGGTGACAACTCCTCGTCCTCGGCCCACATGGAAGAAGAGTGATCGAAGGAGACATTCCAAAGTCGTCGTCGCCCTTGCATCACCGCCTAGCGTGCGTGGAGCTTCAGGAAGCTGCCCCGTCGAGCGAAGACTAGGAGAGGTTCTACACCCTGCAATCATAGGTAATCCATTCATCTTTTCAACGTTTATTTCTCAATTAGCGTGCCTCTATTAGAATCGTTAATCAAGCGATTAGATCCCTTAATCATCTATCAAAAATGCGAACCAAATTCTCATACCATATTCCATTTCGATTAGTTTGGATTCGTCATCATTTTGCCATTAATCAAACACCGTGTTTTCAACTATGCTGACGTCAATTTGATCTTGCAACTATTAATCATTTGGCTGATTTCTTAGCAAATCGAGCATATATACTTGTAATTTGCAGATCTATCTTCAATATGGAGCGAAATCAGAGAAAATGGAGCTTCCAACCACCAACAAATCACATTCGAAGAAGGCACCATAATCACGAAGCTCCAGGATCAAAGCCGGAGCAGCCATCTTCATCGCTTGATCGTCGCCGTTGTTAGCCACCTTTGGAGGACCCCTACCGCAAGAGAACTTAAGGGGTGAAGGAGTCGCCCCTCTGGCCCCGCCGAAGGCCCCGGACCTTCGTCAGTCACTGGTGATAAATCGGAGAAGAGGACATCTTCATCAGAAGCACGAACCGTCTTAAGAACATTCAAGAACGCCCGTTGTGTAGGCTGTCGACACGTGGTGGAAGTGGACGGACCAGATCGCTTTTGACCATCTAATCCAAGCCGTCAAATGCGAAGGGGTAGAAAATTTGCTTAATAAACCCAACAGCTTCCATGAATTTCCAGAATTACAATTAGGTCCATGTACGGGGACCTAATTGTAATGAAACATATTTCTTTCATGTTTTAGTCCCTCCAGGGACTGTTCTGTAATAAAAACTCAACATTTTTCTTGCAGTTAGGCCCCTGGCTAGTAGGGGCTATTTGAACCTCGAATTTTTCTCATTTTCCCGCGAATTTTCTAGGGTAGCTTGATAACTACCCAAGGTATTTTTCGAGTATATTTCCCGAATTTTTCATTGAATTCTTTTGTGGATTTGGTTTTTGTTTTCTTGAGTTAGTTTCGAGCTGAATTTGTTTTCAATTTCTTTCATTGTAAAATTAAGAATAAAAGAGAATTTTGTTGGAATTTATTCCTTGTCTCGAAAACCGTGTTTAAACATTATGCTTCCTTGAGTTTGACCCAGGCACACTCACCTGGTTAAAATTAATAGTGAACGATAGAATAGGATTTTATCTCCTGTTCTATCATGATTTTTGTTTGATTAAAATGCGGCTTTCTCTACAACCGACAACCATAGGAGTCAGGATCGCGTTTTATCACAAGTGCACATAAATTTTTATCAAGGAGATTGATGACACAAATGTGCAGCTTTTGATCTTCGAAATTGGTTCACGCACTCCAATGCAAACACAAATCAAACCCCATGTTCACCAACTCACATAATGAAGCTACACGAGTTCGGCAATTATCTTTTCAATTTTAGTTGGTGATAAATTCAATCTTCGAAAAAATTAGTGAGCTGTTAAGTGCCAGACATTTTCTTAATGACTGGCCCAAATTCTTACGACTAGTTGCACCTACTTTCAGCCAGTATGGGTGTAAGTACGGACCATAAAATGGCTACCCGTGTTACTTAAGGATGGGGCCTTACGTAGTGTCCTTTAAACCACACACTCTGCTAAGGAAATCCGGACTGTTTACCGGCTACATGTAGATCCTCACTGAGAAGTAGCTAATTATCTTTATAGAATCAGCAGTCAATACGAAAATTCAGATTTGGGCTCTAACCTTAAATGTCGTCTCTCGCTCACTTAGATAAATAAATGCATCTAAGGTCGTGGTTGCTCTCCCGCAAAGTTCTTAATTTTATGGGGTTCTATATTTAACAGTCCCAATTTTAATTAGGTGATCACTGAAGAATTTAAGGTGAGCAGAAATACAAGTCTATCGTCTCGCCCCAATTTCCTTTAAAATTATGTGACAAAACAAGAGGGAGAAATTTGGGAAAAGCCGATGCACGTGAAAAATGATGATGTATGCTCAGTTAGAAGACTTATAGTGATTTATCACAATCTCCATGTGGGATGCAATACAAGAATTAAAAATTTAATCTATATGAATGCAAGCCGATGAAAAACCGCACCTTGCAGAAAGTTCTATTAGCCGGGAAGAATTGAGTTGAATTTGACTAAATTGAACAATCTAATGTGCGTCTCAATTAAGTGAAGTGTGGTCCTAGGTTCTACGAGCACAAAAATAATTATAGAAGCTCTTATAGCCGTATGTGCATGTCTAACCTACGCGCCACTCAAGTCGGGCCCCACCCTCACCGGAGAGTGAAACTGGCCATGACAAACCACAGAAAAGGTTTGAGGTTTTTTTACACACGCGAGAGTCCAAACAGACATCGCTATAAATGAGCAAATAATTACAGAAATTAAAATTGCAGAAATATAAATCCTAGACTCTACGCTCTCTTACAACTCGACTCAATCTTAATTTTTAATGCGACTTTTTGAAAGTCGATGAAGATGCGTCGGTTCACGAAAACCGCTCCACATACGTCGGGTACCTCGCAAGAAAAATAAGAGAGAGAATGTAAGAGAGTGACTCAAAAAATAAATAAAATAAGAAAATAAATGCTGGAAATAAAATAAATACAGAGAGAAAAAATTATGGAAAATATACAGTGAAGATGCGGGGGTTAGACTACCGAATAAAGAAAACCGAAAAAAAATTAGACAACATCTAAGCCGTTTGCCTCCCCAACAACGATGCCATCTGACGAGTCTGAGAATTCCCTAATTAATTTGCATGAATTATCGAGTGTTTAAATTAATGTCATTTCGTTGTAGGAAGGCAATCAGAATCGGTCAAGAAATAACCAGAAGAAATTTAGTCAATTTTAATCAATGCAGTTTTATGTTTATTTTACTTGGGCATGTCCCAAGGTCGAACTCAAGGAGGCAAAGGAACAACCTAGAATTTTATCTATCAAAGTTTATGCATGGTTTTTGAGGCGATTTTTTTGGTATTTTTAATGCAATTTTGGGATGCACAAATGCAAATTAGGCCAATTTTAAGGACTAGAAAATGAATATCAACAAACGAAGTCCGAAAAATATGAAACTTGGCTAAGAGGTTAATAATGATGAAATGAATGCACATAATTTTTTTGGAATTTTTGGATGCAAGATAAATATTTTATGAATTTATGAATGCAAACAAAGTGAATTTCAATAATTAATTATAATAAATATTAAACCTAATTATTTTCAAGGGATAAAATTATCCAAGATCTATCACTAGGTGTATCTCAGAAAAATCCTAAACTTTAAAAATACAAGATTTAATACTTATTAAAAATTAAAGATTGAAATATGCAAAATGATTTTTACAAGACAAACCATGCATGTAAATGCAAATCTTTTTGGTCACGATGTAACATACAACGAATTCTACAATACACGAATTTTTGACAAATTTTCGAGCAATGGTTAATCACCTATGAATTTCCAAGCACAGAATGGAAAAATATACAAATTTCCACAAAATAATTAATTATTATTTAACAACATATCACAAAAATGTAAAACATATGCCATAATATATAGAATTAATTGAAGAACATCATGCTATTTTTGAATAATAAGAATGGTGCAGTAAAGCGGTTCAAAATGAAGGGAACACATGGATCTTAGTGTAAAGTACAATAAATAATTAAAATAATGCAGAGAGGGACCAATGCGTAATTACCTACACCCTGAGGGGTGTCTTGGCAAAATGTCCAGGGAACACATGCTCCTTACGTCTCCTTGGGCTGGCAGCAGTAATTCTAGCGAAAGCACTGGGGCTTCTTTGCAAATTTCCCCCAACGCACGTGCGTCGCACGTGCGTAGGGGCCTCGGGGTTGGAGTCCGGCGGAATGCGGAGGAGTGCGTCTTATCACGGAGGAGGCAATCAGCAAAGGGGATGCTGTGGCTTCGAACGGTGGAGTTGATCCTCCTGGAGTCACCAGCGGCTGCAGCAGTGGCGTTGCGAAGGCGGGTGAGGCGGTAGAGCATGGCCGATGGAGCCTGTCGATGAAGAACGGTGGGGTGAAGGTGCGGTCATCGTTCGTAGCTGAAGTAGTAGAGGAGCTTCGGGACTAAAGTTGGTGATGCGTGTCTCTGGATGGGAGTTCACCGGAATGGCTGGAGGCGAAGCAGAAGATGGATGGGAGTACCCGCGGTTGTCGTTGGCTCAACGACGATGGTCGGAGCAGAGCACCACACGGAGGAGGGAGCTGCGATGAGGTTGTGGAACCTCAGATCTCACTAGGTCGCCGGGGGGCGAGGAGTTGTCACCTCCCACCGGTCCTTCCCTTCGAGCTGTAGTCGATGGATCGGCGGAGTGGTGGCTCTCTACTGCGATCGAGGGTGCGTGGGCGGAGTGGTAGAGTGGTCGTTGGCGGCTGATGTGAGGCCACTGGTGTATCGATGAAGTTGTGGGCTCCGTGGCGATGATGAGGCAACGGACTCACAGCCGCAGGATGACGGAGGAGCAGATGCATTGATGAAGTCGATGAAGCTTGGAGGTGCGGCTGGGGGGTGTTGTCGACGTGGACGAAGTCGTTGGAGATGAAGGAGAAATCTGCAAGGGAAGATGATGAAAGATATGGCTTAGCGGAGGATGATTGATCGGTGGAGTAGCGTTGTAGTGGGCGGTGAGCGCCGTCGTTGGCTTGACAGCCAAAGAAGCTGGAGCAAAGCAGTAGCGGCGGATCGCCACGCTGCAACTCGGACCTCGCCGAGAAAAGGGGGAAGGGGGTTGGTCTTTCACCACCGATCTCCTCATGTGAACGTATGCTCCCGACGGATGAGTTGGTTGGGTGCAGTGGTGGCATGTAAATAGTGGGCAACGATGGATCTGGAGATTGAAGGGAATCGAAGGGGGGTTTAGATTGATCGGGAAGATCATGATTGATATGACGAGGTCGACCGGTTTGAAAGGAGATCGGAGGGTCCATGGCGGAGACCAGAGAAGGAAGGTGGCTGCGAGATTGTGGGGCGGTGGCAGATCGCAAGATTGGCAGCGAGATTTTCGTGGAGGAGATCTCGGAAGCGTCGGTGCAGTGGAATTTGCGGAGCAGAAGAGGAAAGTTGGGGGAGACGATGGAGGAAGGGGGTGGCGCACAGGTGCCGTCTGATCGATCGAGATCGGACGACCCTAGTGCTGCCATGTGTCGGGTTTTTATAAATTTCTTTCTATTTTTTAATTTAATTTTTTATTTTTTAAATAAAAAAATAAAATCCATAAATGGGTGACACATGGTAGCTCCAGGAGCTACCAAGTGTCAGCCCCACAAAAATCGAAAAATAAATACATTGATAAATAATTAAAAAATAGTAAATGACCTTAAATCAAAAAATTTTCTTCACGAACGTTTCTTGTCTTGATGAGATCTATAACTTTCATGGAGAGACCAAAACCAAAATCGATCATTTGTGCAAAGTGCTATTTTTGGGGTATCCCATGTACATAGAATACCTGATTTTTGGGTTTTATATTTTTTTGTCATTTTTGAACATGATAAAAATTCGAAAAAATAGGATAACATCAAAGATAAATATTTAAACATTAATCTATTTTTTTGTATTTTTATGAAGTAAGAAAAATAAGAAATAAAATAAAAGACGAAAAAGACAATTTTTGTACCGACAGTTAGTGAAGACTCCGACTTAGTTTCTTTGATTTCAAGCTCAGTTTAGATTTAGATTTTTGCGCATTTTAATTAAACTTTTTTCGAAGAAAATAAATGAAAAAGATTTTAAATAAAACGAGCCAATTATGTACAAAAAATAATAGATCAAAAACCACTAAAATACAAAATGTACAAAAGAGGCCCAAAACCCAACTTTTACATATGAGCTCCGATTCACTTGAACTTGGTCTTGTTTTGAAGGTAATTGAATGTACATTAGTTCAAAAGTGAGTAGGATCATATCGGACGCTAAATGAGGAAGATATCAAGATTTTAGTCCGGAAATCCTAGAACTAGGGAAAAATTGGGTTTTTGGTCCACTTATTTAGGTCAGTGATTTTTTGTATTTTTCATTTATTCTTATTAGTGATATGTGCACAGTGGAGGTGGTTTTAGGTCATTTGGAGTTAGCATGAGTTAGTTAAAAATTGGGAAGTTAGGCTATTTACAGGTCAATTGGACTGAGATTTTTGGCTTCTTATTTTGTGCAGTAATAAGTAATAAAATGCAATTCTTATCAAAACGTGCATGAATGCTAATTATGCAAAATAAATGAAGAAATACTAATGAATTTTAGGGATTATAGCTTAATTAATGACTTTTATAGTGATGAATATGAGATTCATCAGTATTTTCTATACAATTGATATGACCTATCACCCTACTTTATTCCTTGTTGACTATGTCATCATGATGACCTGGTCTCGGGGTTTAAGGTCACTCAATGTATTTGACACTTCATTCTTTTTCTTTTCTTTCCTTTATTCTTTTATTTTGGTATTAATTACAATATTTTATACAGTATTTATTGGTCAATAAATGGGTATTATTTTGTACAAATTAATTCTATATACATGCATTTAGCTAGGGATTTAAGGACAAAATAAAAGAATAAAATGATGAAATGAAAATTCATCACCCTTTATACTTGCCTTTGCTAGTCCCTAGCAAACATTTATGCTAATAAGTGCATAAAAAGAAAATAAAGAAAAGAAAAAGAAAGAACTTGAAATAATTTTTGACTTTTAAACTTGTCTTAATAAAATCAAAAATTGGAGCTCAGTTAAAACCTTAGGATTTTTGGTTTATTCGGAACCACATTAAGGTCAAGAAGTGTGACACAACCGTCCTTAGGTTCCATACTCCTATTATCCAGTTCAGTTCATAGTATGGTCAGAACCATCCTCTTAGTGGCATACTCTCGCAACCTTGAAATGATAAGTATCAAGTGTGTGAATTTGCTAGCTCTTTTAAAAAAAAACTGTTGAACTATCAAGAAGTCTCCTCCTCTAGCAACTCGTCCTTACGGAGGCGGATATTTCTTTCTAAGGTCAGGTTCTTGAAGTTCACAACTGAAAAGGGGAGAGAGGCTAGAAGAATGGGAAAAGAATTGGGAATGGACTAGTGCAGTCCCATTCCCTTGTGAAGCCAATGTAACTGAGTCTCCACTAAGAAGCAGGCTTTTCCGGATGCTCAATATTTGTAGAATTTTTTGTGTAGGCTTCTTTATGTATATTTTCTTTTCTTTGCATTGCTCTACCTTCTTGTTTTTGCCTTGATGGATATATATTCTTTTGGTCTGCCCATGTTTTGGAGTCTTGGAAAAAGTTGTGCTAGCAAGCCATTCTTCATTCGAAGCATTGTTTCAATCCAGCCTCTAGTCTTTAGATGTCCTTGCTACCAGAAGAAGTGGGTTGAAGTACCGATTTCGGTAGTCCCCAAGAATGGTTCTTGAGCCACCCTTGACGAAGCGACCTAGTATCGTCCCAACTTAGACTCCAAGATCTTTCAACAATCCATCCAGGTTGAGCTAAGTGTTAGGTGCGAGATTTCTAGTCAAGTCACTGCCTCAAGAATCATACGGATTACATGAAGGGTTCTAGTTAGACACATTGAATCGACCCATAAACATAATCTCATGGAACCTAAAGAATCAAGTCGTGGTGACTTGAAGCATCTCAATTCCAATCCATAATGGGTCCCTTTGAAATTAGGTGGATTAAGGTCTATACCAAGCTCCAATCTTCAGTCTTTATTTGGACATGTTTAGTTGTCTTGATCATTCCAAAAAATACAAAATTCTATGTACAATGCAAGAAAAATACTTTTGTGAAGCAAATTTCCGATTTTGAACTTTTTTATGGATTTTTGAACAAGTTTTGCAAATTTTTATGCAATTTTGAAAATATTTTGCAATTTTTTATGGGGTTTGGAAATTTTGATTTTTTTAGGGATTTTTGATAAAGGTTTGTGAAAGATGTATGTGTAGATATTTACGTGGGAGTGTGTTTATATTTATAAGAATTTATTTAAGAATTTATACTAAGAATTTACACATGTTGAGTTAGTTGTTATTTACAGGTTTTTATATACAAGGCTTGTAAAGGATTTTATTTATACTGTTATGTATAAGGTTCTCAAAATAATTTGAAAATATTATAAGAAACATTTTGAAAATCTTTAATTTGAAAATGATTTTTACAAACAATTTTGCAGACATTTACAAAATTTAGAAATCATTTTGCAAAGATCTTTCAAATAATATGCATAGATTTTTCAAAATATTTTTATAATCATTTTCCAAATCATTTATAAAATATTTCCAACAATTTTGTTCAAACAAATAAACAAAGTTTGCAAATACTTGAGCTTCTGGTGAGCACCATCCATGCCTGCCAGTCTATGAAGGAACCAAATGAGCATTCTACAGAACCAAAGGAACAACCCCAGCAGCTGAATCAAGGGCCACCCCCGTCAGTTCAACACATGTATTACATGCAGACACCTGACTAGGGATTAGCATAGCCATAACAACATATGGTAGTGTACCTTCAAGAGCCCCAAGCTTTTACCGAGCCTTTCTACCTACCACCTCTATAAATCTAGGAGGTGAATGCTATGTGGGCCAACGAACAAGCTCCAAACCATCTTGGAGGACAAACTCAGGGTCCAAGCATAACTATTCGACAATTCATTCCTCAACAGGGTGGACGGAATTTCCAGCCGCACTAACCCCACCTGTCTCCACACCAAGGAAACAATTAGAGATCGTAGTACCAACATCAATAGCCGACATATAATCAACCATACCATCAACAACCAACTGCTCAATATCATAACCACTTCTTTCCTCCTCTTTATCAACAACAACACCCTCCTCATCAATCTCAATACCACCAGCAACATTCGTAGTACCATCATCCTCAGCTCCCTTTGATTGCAGAATCTTCAGAGGCTAGTTTGGTGAATACTAACTTGGACTTCCTGGCTCAGATGATGAAGAACATGAATGAGATGAGATAGAAGAGTGATGACCTCACAACTGCCAAAACAGTTATACCAATGCAGGTGGAGGCAAACCCCGATAACTTCAGGAGAAAGAAGCATGTAGATTATAGTTCAACATGACCTCCCAAGTCAGGTATAATTTCATTTACGTTATCTAATGTTGTTCATTTCCTTCTTTTGGTAGAACAATACAACCGTTTGCTTCAGCTAAGGGGATAGGTCAAGCTTCTATGGGAGAGTCTTCATAGCCATCAACTGAGCCAGAGCTGAAGTCTGGATCAGATGAGGAAGAATGAGGAGCATCTGCACCATCATAAAAGATAAAAAAATAAAGAAAATAAAAATCAAGCAATAATATCCAAGGTCATGCCGATGTAGCCAATGAGACGCCAACACCAGCAACCGATCCTGTGCAAGCTGACATGGTTGAATTTCCTACTTTTGTTTTACCTTCTCATTTGGATGATTGTGCCATGATGAATCATTCTCCTATACATAAGAACAATTTTTTACATGAAAATGTAGTTTTTGATGATGTTCGCATTCCATTTCCTGATGCTTTAAAATAAAAAATCATAAAAAAAGCCTTGTCTCATCCAAGCATTATGGAATTATTGTAAAACATTATGCTGAAGATGCCATTTCTCAAAGCCATGGAGTACATGCATGCAATGAAGAAAGGATTGATGGAGTCATGTACAACAAAGCATTGCAACCATGGACATAAGAAACCCATGAAGCACATATTGACCATGGAAACTGTTCATGCTATCAGCAAACTCCCTAGCAAAAATAAAGACACAAGAGAGCCTCTCATTTGATGCGAGATGTTTAACGAAGAGTTCGAAAGAACACTTCTTGACAACAGATCATACATCAATCTAATGCCTATGTCACTGCTCAAAGAATTTGGGTTAGGACTGCTTAAATCTACAAGAATGATTCTACAGTTTGCAGATACATCAGTGAAGCAGCCACAGGGAGTTTTGGATGATGTCATCATTACAATTCAAGGGATGCAATTCCTTATGGACTTCATAGTCCTAGATATGGACTCCTCAGTACCCCTTATTCATACCCCAACTATATTGGGTTGGTCGTTCCTTCAAACGATCGGAGCAGGAGTTGACTGCGACAGTGGGAAGATCACCTTTCGCTAAAGCAGCAATAAGGTCCTGATTTAAACGATCCAAGTGTCGAAGCTCGCATAGTCTATATCAGATGAGAGTGGGCATATCTAGAAAGGATAGAAGACTGTGATCTTTTGGAAAAAATCAGACACAACATTATTCTTGGAGGATAGTGAAACCCAAGAATTCCTCTCCAAGGAGGAGCCCCTGGAAAGCACAGTCGAATTCGCCCATGTCCTTGAGGATGAGGTCCTTGCTGATGAGCTATTTGAGCTAAAAGGACTAATTGAAATCAATCCATCCCCATTAGAACAAGACAAATTCTTTGCAGATCTTTCAAATGTTTTATCTTCTGAGCCAAAAATACTCCAGGTAGACATTATAATTGCTGAAGTCACCATAGAGTTGATTCCGACCTTTCTAGAGCTGAAACTGTTACCCTCATCAATAAAGTACACCTTCCTTGCAGGTGAGGAGAATATGTTCCCAGTCATCATCAACTCTCAGTTGACCTTGGTCCAAGAATCTCGTTTGCTCAAGGAGAAACTGCAAGGAAATTGGCTGGAAAATATCAGATCTTCATGGGATAAACCCTTCATCATGCTCGTACCACATCTATTTGGAAGATGACTACATGCCTTCCCATGAGTTTCAGTGTCGGCTGAATCCAAACCTCTAGGAGGTTGTGATGAAAGAAATCACGAAGTGGTGTGATGCATGCTTTATCTATCCCATCTCTTATTCAAAATGGGTAAGTCCGTTACATGTGGTTCCTAAGAAATAAAGGATCACCATTGTAACAAATGACAAAGGAAAGGATATTCTGACCAGAGTACCCACTTCTTGGCACCTCTATGTGGATTACAGATGCCTGAACTTAGCAACCAAGAAAGATCACTTTCGTTTGCCCTTCATTGATCAAATAGATGAAAGACTTGCTACAAAGGAATATTTCTATTTCTTGGATGGGTATTCTGGATAAAATCAAGTTGCTATAGCCCTTGAAGACTAAGAGAATACCACCTTTTTACCTTTCCATTTGAGACGTACGCTTTCAAATGCAAGCTGTTCGGATTGTGTAATGCCCCCGCTACATTTCAGAGATGTATGCTGGCCATATTTGCTGACATGGTGGCAGTTTTGTTGAGGTATTCATGGATGAATTTTTGGTCTATGGATATAACTTTGATCAGTGCTTGACATATTTAGACCGAGTACTTCAACGATGTTACAAGGTTAATCTCGTGATTTCATGGGAGAAGAGTCACTTCATGCTACCGAGGTGATAGTGTTGGGTCATATCGTCTCCAAGCGATTCATGGAGGTCGAGCTGGCCAAGGTGGAAGTTATATTGAAACTTGAGCCACCTACTTCTTTGAAACAAGTCCGATCATTATTGGGGCATGTCGATTTTTACCGAAGGTTCATCAAAGATTTCAACAAGATTGCTCGACCATTGACAAAGCGTCTAAAAAAGGACACTAGATTTATTATAGATGACAAAGTGCTCCATGTTCTTCAGCAGTTGAAAGAAATAATTACCCAAGATCCTATCCTTCAACTGTAAGATTGGTATCTATCTGCCATTCGAGATCGTGACAGATGCCTTCTATTATGACATTGAGGTTGTGTTGAGACATCAATGGGATGGATGGCCATTTGTGATTCACTACACTCCAAGACTCTGGATGAAGCCCAAAGGAATTACACTATTACAAAAAGGAGTTGTTAGCCGTAGTGTTTGCATTAGAAAAAAATTTAGGTCTCACTTGCTTGGATCAAAAGTGATTGTATACACTGACCATTCTGCCACATGGTACCTACATAGCAAGAAGGATGCATAGTCACACTTACTTCATGAGATACTTCTACTCCAGGAGTTTGACTTAGAGATACGAGATAAAATTGGAGTCAAAAATGTTGTGTCAGACCATCTTTCTACAATTACTGAAACATAACCTACTTAATAGGACAACATTCCGATCAATGAAACTTTCCCAGATGAAGCTATATTGTAAAGCCTTAAACTTGTTCTCGAATTATGTGTCATAAGATCGAGCTCGTCAAGAGGAAACCAATGGAACTTGTTTCATCTTAATCAAGACTATTTTAAATAGTTATAAACATGGCTAACATCAGTTAAAGCTGTCATTAGCTCTTAATTACTGTCAATAATACTAATAAATCTTGATTAAGAATACAAATGGTCATTAACTTGCTGATTATGAGTAAGGAATGTTGGATTATGGTTTAGTAGATGCTAATCACAGTTATGAATAATTAATCATGGTCGATGCTAATTAATTATGATTAGCATTAATTGAGCATCATTAACGAATCTAGAAGCTTCTAATATTCTAACTTAAGCCTTACCAAAACCATGGGCCAAAATCATGGACCACAACCACTATTAAGGGATAAACCATGGTTTACTAACCACGCTTAGTAGTTTTCTGAAGCCTATAAATATCCTCCTACTAATTCATTCTCTACGATTTTCACTACCACCACTACCCTGAGAGATAGGGTCAAGAGGTCGAGAGGAGGAGAGGAAGGCAGGGAAGAAGCACCATCGAAGTTCTGTCGGGAGGACGAGAAGGAGGAAGACAGTGTGATCCTCTCTAGTTGGCTTCGTGTAGGAGGTAAGTAAGCTCTAACTTGAGCTAGGTTTTTTATTCATCTTCTTTTTCAATTCATTTTGTGTTACAGTTAGAGAAGAAATCTGAGCATACCCTGTTCAGGTGCGAGCGGGTCAGCTATCAGTGAGCATACGAGTTCTTCATATGACCCACTCACCCTTGATAAGAGATATGCTGATTTTGCAGTTATTATCGACTTTATGATTGCTTGATGGATTAATCTGTATGACACCCTACTTAGGTGTGGGCGGTTGGGCCGTTAGTAAACCATGTGATTCATCATGCGCTTCACTCACCTAAGACATGTAGTGTCTACCGGTTCTCCATTACTTGTGGTTCCGTTATATTCTTTCTATTTTGCTGATGTTTCCCTCTCGATGATTTTATAGAGGAAACTCTTTCCATTTTTCTTTTGAAATATGTCATGATATAAGGGGAAACTCTACCAAAACTTTCATTGAAATATGTCCTGATATAAGGGGAAACTCTGATGAAATTTTCATTGAAATATCACCCCATATAAGATAAAGCTCTATTGAAATTACGAGAGGAAATATGTTCTTCACATTCTTCGTATTATTCATTCGTTCTTCGTATTCCTGATATGTTCTTAGTGTTCTTGATAAGAAAATAAAAATCGATCATTTCAGGATCCATAAATCACTCTTTCTGAAGACGAATCACGATAAACGATCACATACAAATGCGATAGAGCTCGATTATGTAATGAAATCCTTCTCTTTTTTGTTGGGTTTTCAAGTTTAGCTGGACAAAAATTTATGTTTATCGTGCTCTATATTTTTAAGAATACTCACAAGCTTGTTTCATGATTTACTTTAAAATAATTGCTAAAATAGAGCTGGTGTAAGGAACCATCCTTGACGTTGCTATGATTTATGTGTAGTATTACACTGATATTAGATGAAAATTGACATGGCATAAACAGGATCTAATTTTGATTTTCATTCTATCTTTTACGATAAGGATGACTTGGAGTAGATACTACAGGTCGGGCATGCAACCTATAAGTTTGTCAGAAGAACATCCGTATTGGCATGCCATACCTAGGTGGTACATGGTTACCTTATTATGATAAGTAAGCACAAAATGAATGAATGATTTGCAATGCATGGTACTTGATTGGCATTACGCAGGTTGACTAATTAAAGATGTGACCATGCCATGTGGAGGCACGGGTGATTTAATAGTGCCTGGGTCACAATAACATGTATTAATGCTGCTAGTATATGTGATTAAAAGTTAGCATGTGGTTTTAAACTATCGAGTCTTCGAGGATAGTGTGCTTCTTTGTTTGACATACTGAGGGCATAAAACCCTGGTTAATAAAATAAAAAGAAAATTATCAGGGGAGTATTGAATGATTAGTTGAGGTGATGTGTTGTGACATAAGCTCACCAGATCAACGCAATCTCCAATCCTGAAGTGTCCAAGGCTTCAAAGTCTATGAGAGTTGAGGTAAATCACCTAAACTAGTCCCTGACATGGAATAGAAGGAATATGAATTAATCTAATGGGAATAAATGAAACTCCATGGTCTAATAGGTTTTGCTAAACTACACTACTTATTTACTCTTCTCATTCGTTTCTTAGAACTCGTTAATCTTCATCCTATGATTTCTTGAAACCCAATAGGTATTAGTGAACCATCACAAGGACTCTAATCAACTTGCTAGATAACAATAGTAGCTTCTAGTGTAAGGTAGTTAGTAGTTCTTTTGTGCCCTTTTTTTCAGCTTGACGCACAATCATGTAAGCTTTATTTTGTGAATGGAAATATGTGAGATGTTTTTTTATATGTAGCATTTTATTGCAGTCTATTTCTGAATGTTAGCTATTATTATTGAATAAAGCAATTGCTGATTAACCAGATCCAGTAAATGGAAGGATCCAACGACCCGAAACTAGGGTCGTGACAGATTGGTATCAGAGCCCGGTTACTCCATTATCTTATTTAGTAATTAATAACTACTACTAGTATTCAAAAAAGTATGATATGTTAAGATCCTTTGATATTAGTAATTGACTGCAAAAATAATATCATGCACAAATTAGTGTCCTTAATGTACATCATGCTAGGTAGAATAAGAATTATTCGATAGCCTTAATTCACGTAAGGGTCATGGCAAACCAGGACTTAGCTGGGAAAATGACTACATTGATAGCGATGCTCCAAGAGATGGGGGTAAAGACAATTGACATTAGAGTAGAAACTCAATGCCAGGTTGAGAAACCTAAGGCATCTAGTCCTGTGAATGCTAGAGCTAAGGGTTATGTTCATCCTTCTTAGGAAGAATATAGATACATAACTCCATGGAGCAGGATCCTACTTCAGTCGGAGGAGCCATGGAGGAGGCCCTCCTTAGGTAGTAATTTTTTTCTTGAATCCTACCATAAAAAGTAAGATTCTGATAGAAGTATACAACCATTATTTGATTAAGGGACCAGGAGGTCAAGTATTCATAATCCAAGACATCTTAGAGGACTGCATGGTATAGATTGTAGGTCATCATTTACCTACTTCCCTACTACTTATAGAAATGAATTACTTTGATCTCATCCTGGGGATGGACTGGCTAGAAAGGCATCATGCATACCTTAATTGTTTCCAGAAGATAATAACTTTTCACCTTCCTAACTTGATAGAGTTCCAGTTCATTGGAAATACATCTAATGATAATGTCTAATACATATCTACTCTGAATGCACAATAGTTGTTAGAGCAAGGGTGCCAAGGTTAGCCTATATATCCTCTACATCAAGGTCCGACAGAATGATAAAAGATGTACCTATAACATGTGAATTTCCTGATGTATTTCCAGATGAAGTGCCTGGATTACCAACTGAGTAAGAGATTGAATTTGAAATCTCTCCCACACCTGATACTCAAATTATCTATCCCTACATATAGGATGGCACTGGTTGATTTATGGGAGTTAAAGGTACAATTACAAGAACTATTAGATAAAGGATTCTTTCATCCTAGTACTTCACTGTGGAATGCACCTATTTTGTTGCGAGAAAGAAGGATGGGTCAATGCGGTTGTGCACTGACTACAGACAACTAAAAATAGGACAATAAAGAACAAGTATCCTTTGCCAATATTAGATGATCTCTTTGACCAATTGTAGGGTTCAAATGTGTATTAAAAATTGACTTAAGATCTGGATACCATCAGTTGAAGATTAAAGATAAAGATATTCCCAAGACAACCCTTCGAGCTAGATATGGACATTATAAATTTTTAGTTATGCCTTTTGGTTTGACAAATGCCTCAACAACCTTCATGGATATCATGAATAGAGTATTGAGAGAATTCATAGATCTCTTTGTTGTAGTCTTCATTGATGACATGCTTATTTACTCCAAGGATGAGTATCTGCATGAACACCATCTTCGACATGCACTTGAAACACTAAGGAAAAACAAATTGTATGCCAAATATGGCAGATGTGACTTCTGGCTATATGAAGTATCCTTGTTGGGCCATGTTATTTATGGGGTAGGTATATCATCCTACGAAGGTTAATGTGGTGATGAGTTGGGAATGCCTGGAGTCTATCACAGAAATACGATCTTTTCTGGGTCTACCTGGGTATTATAGAAGATTTGTGAAGGACTTTTCACGAATAACATTGCCAATGACTAGGCTAACTCATAAGGAAGTTCCATTCATATGGTATGATGCATACGAAAGTAGTTTTCAAACATAAAAAGAACGCCTAACATATGCACCTATCCTTACTCTTCCTTATAGGACTGAAGGGTTTATAGTATACAGTGATGCAACTAAAGAAGAACTTGGGACAATTCTTGTGCAACATGACAAGGTAGTTTCTTATGCATCACGACAACTCAAGACACATGAGAGGAACTATCCGACATGACCTTGAACTAGCTGATGTAGTCTCCGCTTTGAAGATATGGAGACAATACCTCAATGGTATTACTTTTGAGATATTTACCGATCATACAAATTTGATATATCTGTTTGACCAGAAGGATCTCAATATGAGACATAGAAGGTGGTTAGAGCTATTAAAAGACTATGATTGCATTATCTCTTACCATCCCAGTAAGGGGAATGTCGTAACAGATTTCCTTAGCAAAAGAACTTATTCTCCTGAGTTGGTGAGTTCTATCCATTTTTGGGGTTTACTATCATTATTGAGTGAATGAAAACAATTTAACAGTAGTGTTGATACTATAACCATTCCTAGTCGATACAGACCAAAGATCTATGATAGAATAAAGAAAGGATAGGAGGATGACACAATCTTTAAAGACTTGAGACAACAACCTGAGAAGAATGAGATAAACATATTCCATATACAAGATTAGTTACTATATAACCATCACAGAGCTTGTGTACTAAACATAATAGAGTTAAGGAAGGACATCTTATGTGAAACACATTGCTCCATATTATTTATTCATCCTAGAATTACAAAGTTGTTTAAGGATTTTCGTTCACGCTTTTGGTGGTCAGGAAAGAAGAAGGATGTTACTGAGTTGGTGAAATCATGTTTCACCTGCTAGCAGGTAAAGGCTTCACATCAAAAGCCTGTTGCATCCTCTCCCTATCCCCGAATGGAAATGGGAAAGCATTTCCACGGACTTTGTTACTAGAGTACCTCAAACGACTGGTGGTAAATACAATATATGGGTTATAATAGATCGTCTGACCAAGGTAACACACTTTGTTCCAATAAGCTTATCTTCCACTCCAGATAAACTTACTGAGTTATATATTTAACATGTGATCCATCTCCATGGCATTCCAAAGGAGGTAGTTTCTGGTTAAGATTCACGATTCACCTCACACTACTATGAGAACTTCATGAAAGTCTTGAGCTTACATCTATGCTTGAGCACAAGATATCACACAATAGATGGTCAATCAGAATGTACTATTCAGACTCTAGAGGATATGCTATGAGCATGTGCCTTAGAATGGAAGGGAACATGGATTAAACATTTTCCTCTTACAAAATTCACCTACAACAATAGTTACCATGCAAGTATTGGCATGACACCATTTGAAGAAATATATGGACGCATGTCTACTACTCCTTTGTGTTGGAAATAAGTATTAATAAACAACCTTAATGATTCAGATAAACTCAAGGAGACACGAGAAATCATAGAGCTTGCTCAGAAAAGACTAACAAATGCTCAGAGTCGCCAGAAAAGCTATAGTGATACCCGGCTAAAAGACCTTGAGTTTGAGGTAGGTAACTTTGTATTCCTCAAAGTATCATCTATGAAGGGAATTCAAAATTTTGGCTTGCATGGGAAGTTGGCACCCAGGTTTATAGGTCCCTTTGAAATTATCCAACAGGTTGGGAAAGTTTCATATAAACTTGCACTTCTTCCACATCTTTCGGTAATGCATGTTGTTCATGTATCAAATCTGAGAAAGTATATAAGGGATCCTGAGCATAAAATAATCTACGATGATCTGCATGTTGAGCCAGACTTGACATACCTATAAATACCTGTGCAAATACTAGACAATGACATCAAGAAGTTACGGAATAAAGAGGTACCTCTAGTTAAAGTATTGTGGCGGAACCAAGAGTTTGAAGAAGTCATAAGGGAACCTGAGGTAGAAATGAGAGAGAAATACCAGTGTTTATTTGAATGATAACATTATGTATTCAATATATCTATTATAAATGATAAGATGTTCGTTCTCTTTAAAGTAGTTATGGTTTTAATCCTCTTTAAGGTTGTTATGCATGCACTTCAAGTCTAAAGGATGAAACTTCCTTTATGGTTGTTATAATTGTAAAGCCTTGAACTTGTCCATCTCTCAGATCATGTGTCATAAGTTCCGGCTTGTTGATATATAGATTTGGCTAGCGGTCAGAAATATCGGTTGTAGCAACCATTGAGCTAAATCTAATGATCAAACAAAAATAACACCAATTAAGAAAAAATGGCTTTTCACTAATTATTTATCTAGGAAAGTGTTCCTGGGTCGAACACAAGGATGCAAAAAGTCATGCTCGTACCTTTTGAGGGAAGAAAATATTTTGTGATTTTTTGATATTCCTTTTCTTCTCTTCTTCGGTGAGAAAACTCTTTTTGGGGTTTTAATTTTTATTTTTTATTTGATTTGTAATGTGTAATTTTTATTTAATTTTCAAAAAGGGATATTTTTCAATCAATTTATCTACAATATATTATGTGAAATATAGAGTATATAGGTGATACTATATAATAGAGAAATTGCTCGAGCAACGGGCTAGAGAAGAACACGAAAAGAACTCAAGATGAATCGAGAATCGAAGATTGAAATCCAAGCAAAATGTGATAGAAAATTCATCGAAAATCGAAGAAAAAATAAAATAAAAATTCTATGATGGTATAATATTGTACACAAGTATTGTAATAATCAAAACTAGTCCAATGTCTAAGTAAGAATGTATAGAGGAAATGTACAATAAAAGAAAAGAATGTTCTTGCAATTCCATCCCTGGTCAGAGACCTAATTGAAAGAAAACTCTGGAAATTGTTACACTTAGATCCCTATACAGGGACCTTAATGTAATTAATAGAAACTCTAGAGGTGTGTGTTAAATCTGGATAGCTGCAAGGGCCACTTAATAATTTCTCCACCGTTTTGCACACCAACAGCTCAGATCAGAAGCAGCTCTACGATCTTGGTCATTCATGGCTGCCACATGTTGAAGTTCTGTAGCCCGCTTGTTCTTTAGATGTTCTTACCCAAACTTGAATGTGGAAGGTGGAAGCAATGTCTAGCGATCCACTCGACGACAACTCATCGAAAGTGGGACCGTAGAGGGTACTCCTCACCCTCTTGAGTGCTCCCACTGTATGAAGGGAAGTCGAAGAAGATGAAAGTCTCAGATGCTGGTGATCGCTTCCTCTAGGAAGCTCTAGGGTTCAATACGATGGAGCTTTGATTCTTGAAATTAGTTGCAGCTCTGACTTGATAGATGGTATCAGCTCGCTTCCAAATGATAGATCGATCTGCAAGTAAAGAGATGCACAAATCAATTCAAGAAGAATCGACCAAGGGTTAGATGTTCTTGCTCCAGAGATTTAGAAATATGTTTATAGAATGAGTGATTTGGGAATCAAATTTGAATACAATTTGGATTGAATTGAAGAGAAAATTGAATGTGGTTTGAAGATGATTAGAGGAATCTAATTGTATGATTAAATGCTTTAATCTGATGCTAAATTTGATGAAATAGAAAAGGGGGTGAAGTGGGTTCACCTAGGAAGGAGGTTGTATGAACCTCTGTCGTAGCTAGAGGGCCGGTGTTTGATGAATCCACGATTCATCATCTCAATATCTTGATCTTAACAAAATCCCCGAGTAAAATGTCAAATAAATGTCCATAAAATAAATAAATTAACAAAAATACTCTTGTAAATAAAACACACTAATTATTATATATTAGATTGTACAAAATAAATTAACAATAAAAACCGCAAAATTAAAGGAATTTTTCACCTCTAAATATCCCAAAACTTCATGTATTTTTAATAATTTCATTTCAAGTCCTTTTTGGCTAATTCTTTCTATAACTTGTTCATAAAAATGTATATAAAAATACAAAAATATAAAATAAATTCCACCTTAAATAAATGCTCCTAGATCTCAAAGAGAAAAAGTCGTAAAGTCCAACTTCCTATCTAAATTCCCGCTCCGTATGAACTCCAAATTCATCAAATTCACTTTTAAAGTTTAAGTTAGAAAATTATCTATCCAACCGAAAGTGGTTTCACTAAAATCAGAGCTCATTTGTAAAATATGGGTTTTGGGACCTAGGTGTACATTGCATATAATGTAAATATTCATTCTACATTATTTATTTTTTTATTACTAAAAAAATTTAAAAAATAATTGTTGTGTTGTATTTTATTCCTAGTATTTTATTGTATTTTTCTATTGTAAATATCTTTTATTAAAATACAAAGAAATTAAAATTAGAAAAGTAAAAAAATGTAATTATTGTTTGTCTTCTATTGTAAATTTTCCACTATTTTTCTTCTCTTTATTTTATTGTATTTTAGTAGCCTGCTTTATTCTACTATTTATTTTTTATTTATTTCCATTCTCTACAATAACCACCTATTCAACTCCATTATTCCACCATTTTTTATAACTTGTAATTCAACTCCACCATTTTATTAACCTCCCCTCCACTACTTTAATAACTTCTCATTTTTTCTCTTTAGATACATCACATTCTCCTCATTTTTTCCTTTGATCCATATTTATGTGAGGAGAGTTTAGTTCTCAGAGTTAAATTGGTGACAGTGACACAACCGCGGTCGAGCGACAACAACCTCTCTCCGGTGAGATCCGTTGGCTTCTTGGCCAACATCGCAGCTACATCTGCGCGCTTCTCGAGCTCATCGCTCACCGGGGATATGAGCGGCGACCATGCTTCTCGTGAGCACACCCAATAGGCGATCGTTTACGTTTTAGGTAATTCCTCTATTTTTTTGCATTTTTATTATATTTTTTTGCATTTTTTATCACATCATATCCACTAACACACATTCATTTGTTCTACTTTTATCTTCTTCATATCATCACCACCACCACTCCATCATATTTGCAATTTTTTATTTCATATTTAAGAAAACAAAATAATTAAAAAAATGAAATATAAAAAAAATCAATTTACAATAATAATAATAATAATAATAAAGAAAAAGAAAATACGGGCAACTAACAGCTTGTTAATCTTTCCAAGATTGCATTTATCACCAATTAAAATTAACCAGATAATTCGGCCGAACCTTTACGACCATCACGTGTTGAGTTGGTGAAATTGAGGGTTTGAATTGCATTTCTATTGTGTGAGTTTACTCCTCACATTTACGTGCACCTTAGAACTAGTGCCTCATTGAATACGTCTTCTAATCGGTTCTTTTATTGAAGATGACTAATTGGGGGGATATTTATTCAGACTTTGCAAATCTCTCGTTGAACCCTCCAAGAAGTATGTCTTCAAACATCCAGGTGCAACTTGGACCAACCTGGACTCATGACCCTCTTGAGCCCAGGATCACCCACTCTTGGGATGGTTACTCTCAAACCATTCCCTTTCTCTCCTCCCACCTCACTGAGGAAGACCTTCGCCTTAGTGAGAATATATTCATGCCTAAATACTCTTATAATCAAGAACACATTGTTGATTCAGGACCTAAAGAAGATTTAAGTAAAATGACTCCAAAGAAGAAAGAAGAGGAAGAAGAACACCTTGAAGACCAGATGAGAATGGTACTTGCCAAATTAGCTGCATCTGAGCAGCAACACGCATTACTCAGAGCTCATTTAGAACAGCTTAATGTTGGGGTGGAACTATCAATGGATGCGGTGTATAACCCTAGACAATACCAAATTCAGAATTATTTGAGTCCGGTCGAACCCGAAGTTGTTCCTTTGCCTCCCTGTGTTCGACCCCGGACTTGCCCGAGATATAAATTAAAGCCGAGACACTCTTCATGGAGATCCTTTCTCAGTTCTAAATGATTCGCTAAGTACCAGTATTACAACGAACACAAATTACACAATGTGCTCAGCGATTCGATCAGTGTTGCCCAAGCTCTATGTTGTACGATGGCAGCGATACAAGGCGAGTCATGCCTTGGAACTCTCCTCCGACAGCCAGGCTTCCATGCAGAGGTGCGATCAGGCGCTATCACCACTGAGAGTGGCCAAAATGGAGTAAGGAAGACGTGTGGTCGGCCAGGTGAATCTGGAACATGGAAAATTTAGGTACAAATGGTGGAGGTTTTGGTCATTAAGGAGATCAGTAGATGTTAGGTAGTGATCGAATGGTGGGCGTGTAAGAGGGATGTTAGATTGAGAAGATGGAGGGTTAAGATCGTAGATTGGGTGGAAGATGTGATGGGAATAAATATGGGAAGAACGTTCGTTAGAACATAAGCTCAACTTTAGGTTCTTGAGAAAGACGACCCAGGAGCTGACACGTGTCAGCATCTGGTAGGCCAGATGGATTAAATTACTTATAAATTAATTAACAAATAATAAATAACATTATCTAAATTAGATATAAAAATAGAAAATGTAAACAATTAAATTAACTAATTTATTATATAATTTATTTTATGAATAATAAATATTTAATGAAAAATATAAATATAAATATTATTAAATAAGTATATAGTAAACTTATTAAATAAGATTTGATTTTTAATTTAATAATTAAATAAATAATATATCAATTTTATATTTTATTAATTAGTAGAATAATAAATAAGTGGCATATGAATTTTTTTCTGAATTTTAATGATTTAATTTAGATATATAAATAAATACAGATATAAGTGACACAACTCAAATTCACCTATAAATTAGGGTTTTTAATTTATTTAAAATAGTAAATAATATTTAAAAATTCTAAAATGATTTGTGGATAAAATAAAAGATCAAGAAATTAATTAAAAATTATAAAATAACTAAAGCTATAAATATTATGTTCTAAATAATATAAATAGCTGAGAATCCCAATTGTCATTAGATCCCAAAACCGACTTTTTGCAAATACACTGATTTCAATGAAATCACTTTATTTATTAGAGAATATTATTTTATGAACTTTAAAGGTGAGTAGAGTGAAATTGAAGTTTGTATGGGAAAGTTATGATGTTTTGAAGCTGAGACATTGAAGATTTAAAAGCTGGATTTCTTGGCATATATATAAGTTGGGATTTTTTTTAAGATTTTTATATTTTTATATACATTTTTAGAAATAAATAAGAGAAGAGTTTGGCGAAAAAATATGTATAAATGAATTAATTAAAAATCATTGACATTTTGGTAAATATTTTGATAAATGGTGAATAATATGTGAGGTACATAATTGATTCTTTTTGTGGTTTTTATCCTTATCTCCCTTTACTTATTTGTTTGTTAACAATCCATACTGACTTGGCATTAGAGGTAACCTCATAAAAATATATCCTTTAGCTATATTTATATTTTATTATCATACTGTACATATATACATATTTACAATCCGCCTCTCTTTTTATTTTTCTTTCTTTTTATTCATTTAATTATTCACATATTTTTAATGCATAAAAACATATTTTTATAAGAAAAGATATTAATAGATATTTACATGCATTTGTTAAGGATTTTAAGATAAAATACGACAGAAGTGTTAATGAATCATGGACTCATCAACCCCCGGTTTACCATGTGAGCCCAAGGCAAACCATTCCTACAATAAATGTTATTGTAATGTTTGATTCATCAATAAAAGTTATTAGTTATTTCACTCCCTATCAGAGATTAAATGAATGAATGCACTATAAGGTACCTCTGTACAATTAGGGTTATGTAACATGGCCATCTTAATGATCATATTGCTGTTGATTCAATAGTTAAATCATAAAGGTCGATGCTTGGATGAATATCTAAGGAGTTAGATTGAGGGTGCATCAAGCACCGTCAAATGATTGTTAAGAGATGATCTCCAGCCCGAGTAGGAGATGACAATCCTTTATCATTAGGTTGATATTCGACCGACCTCTTGATGTAGGTCCTCTGCATGAGAATAGAGATTCGGAGGTGTCAGATTAGTGAGATCAAAGTTGACTTAACGAGATCGAGATAACCAAGTCCTATGTCGTATACTGTCATGATATAGGAACACATCCTCTAACCGGAGACTGATGTGTTACTATATGTCTAATTATGTACATTTGGCATACAAATAGGTTGATGGCTTAATTAAGGTCTATACACCGGCGAGCTGGTATGCATAGGAGGGCATATGAGTGATACTATCTCTCAAAGGGATCATACAGGTTCACTTATAAACCGGAAAACATGAGATCACTCATGAGGTATTGGACCGATCAAATTCCATGCTTGGTCATCGTGCTTTGGAAGCAGGACAAGAATTTGAAAGTATGATATATACTTTTGGAAAGCATATGATTGATACCAACTCCCAATGACCAAATGAGAAACTTGATAATGAAACCCTGAAGATGGCAGTATAAATTGATCTATATCTTCGGGTTTATTATAGCTCTTCCCGTATGCAAGATGTATAGGTATTAGGAATACCCGAGGGTGATGTGATCATAAACAATTGTATAACCATGACGCTTCCATTTCGAGGGATTTATGAAACATGTCTGGATTTTAGTGACTCCTCTCAGTTAAGAAAGTTATCTGATCTTGGTCCAAATGTTGGAACTTGATCTGAATGTGATTCAAATGCAATGAAAAGATTAGATTTGTAGTCTTGATTTAATCAAGCATCTATGAGAGGTCCATGAGATCTAGAATTGAGATGTGATCTCAATATCCAAGTCACTATACGTAGAACGTACAATCACCTTGTCCTTATCTCAAAGTATCTTCAGAGAAAGCGCATTATTCTTGAAAGAGTTTGAGAATATTTCCATTATTATATTATATCCAAAAATTGAGAAATGGATAGTTAAATGCGATTTAATTATCATGAATAATGTGAATTTGATTCATATTATTTAGATGCATGAGAATGATGGTCCAATATAATTAAATATGATTTACTTATTATGGATAAGAATAATGTGGATAGCATTATCCAATTATTCACACACACACACATATTATAAATGTGATTTATAATGTATTAGAGAGAGCCTATTGTGATTTCTATTAGTTGATTAATTATTGATGTGAACTGGATTCACATTGGATAATTAATTGAAAATATAATTTACATTATATTTTGGGTTGCGAATGTGATTCACAAATTTCCAATGACATGATTGCAATGTTCACAAGATAATTATGAATTATTTTTGTGAGATAATTTACAACAAATGTTGTTGTAAATATTGGAGATTTCATGAGATAATGTAATCTCATGGATTGGAGGAAGATTGCTACCTTCCAACTTGAGGAGCTAGATAACCATCAAGTCCTAAATGGAATAGGTGGCAGCCCCCTTTTTAGAGATGAGGGCAATCTTCTTCCTAATTATCTCCAAGATTGATTGATTTAATTTGGAATTAATTTATATTGATTATTCAATATATATTTAAATTAAATTAAATTAATTATTATTGTATTTTTACAACAAAATCATGGCCATTGAAAGAAACACAAATCAATCTTATCCATAGATTTTGTGTTGTCCATGGATTGAGATCCATGGACTCCCAAAATACTATATAAGAAGAGGCACCCCTTGCTCTTAAATTTACGACATCAATTTCTCTCTCACTCTCTCCCTCATTCTCAGACCATCTCTCTCTCTCTCTCTCTCTTTCTCGAGTGTCCATCTACTCTAACCCAAGAAGAGAAGATCGCCGCCGTTGTCGCATCACCACTGTGTTGTCGCTTCGACTACTCTTGGATTTCCATCTTCTTTGGTGCCTCTCACTCATGAAGAAGATGTTTGATCTCGTGAGACAATTTCAGGAGATTCATTGCTTGGATCAACTCCTTGTATTACGAGAAGCACACGATTCATCTTCGCACTCGCAGGCGTCTCCTTAGACAGATCGAACTTGAGATAGGATGTCTCTTTGTTTAGAGACTCGATCACAGCCATGCTACAGGTGGTATTCCTTTATACTTCAAGTGTTATCTGAGCTTTGGTCAAGTCTTGGATGTGATCCAAAACCCTAAGCGATCATGGTTCCTATTTTGGATGTGCGGGAATCATTTTTTATTGCATTGGATGCAAGATTCGAATCGGTTTTTAATGAAATAAAAATATACTACTTTTATACTGTTTTTACATGTTTTTTTGTTAAATTTATTTAGAATATCTAAATATATCCCAAAATCAGTAACCTTTAATTGATTCTAAAAGTGCACAAAAATTGATTCGAATAGTTCCCGCTATGAAAATCATTTTGCATGTATTCACGGATCTGTAATAAAACTAATTTTGCATACTATTTTCCTGTTATAAAACATGAAATAAACACTTGAATTAAGTAGAGGAATAAACCAGAAAATCACACGATTTAATTTTGTGCGATTTTGATTCAGTTTTCCCTAGATATTCAATATTTAGTGGAGATGGGTCAGATGGAGATTGGATCATCAAGATCTCTTTCTTAATTTGTTTATAATTCAATGTCAATCAAGGAAATTGACAATTTTCCATGATTATTTGATGATCATTATTTATTTATAGAAGTAATTGATTAAACATCAATCATCATTGGGCGTTTCATGAAAACCCTAGTTTATCCTACAATAGTTGTAGAACAATCTCTACATGCAAGACTTTGTTACTTGAATAAGATGGGGATTTGTTTAGCAAATCTCCTTATAATATTAATCAAAATGATTTTGATTATTATTATATGGTATAACTTCGGTTGAAAGACTGATTATCATCTCAAATACAAACTGATCAAATCGCATTATCCTGACCTGAGGAGGATATGATGTCTAGTCGGGGAGCGTTGGGGTAGCACGTTGCTTCGTGAACAGTCTATCTCACTCCAGTTGGAATTGGCCATGACATTGGGTAAGGAAGGGATAATGTTTGAAGCGGTCATTATTTATTTTTCTAATTTTTAAAATTTGAATAATACATATTTTTGAGATAATACCATCCTTCAAGTAACAATCAAGTTTGTTGGTTGATTGAATTAAATTGATAATTTGTTTAATATGTTAAATTGATTGTATTCAATTAAAACACTCTATTATGAATAGAAGTGTATTTCCCTTGAAAGAATTAATTATGTAAATATGATTCATGATAATTAATTAGAATTTGAATATGAGGTGGAGGATCACATAAGTGATATCCATGGTCTCCCGTCAAGGCGAAGGGTTATGTCGCCAGGGATTGTATGTAGGAGACGCCTGCCTGAAGTGACAGCTCCTACATACAAGCGCATCTATATCAGGCTATTTGCTTCTCAAAAGAGTAAGGTCGTATATGTAGTGACCCCAATATGGAGTCCTCATATTATTGGGGCGATATTGGATTGCATATATTGAGTTCTAATCCTATTGACGATTGGTTCAATTAACGACAAGTAAACATCATCTTTGGGGTGGTGGGCCCGGGTGATAAAGACCAAATGTGGAAACGCAAGTTGGACTTGCAAGGCAGAATGTGTTCGCACTTCTTTTTATCCAAGTTGCAAGTTCTCATATTATTGGGATTTAACAAAGGTAAAGAGGAGATCCCAGTTCTTGCTAGAGATATAATGGTAAGTATATCTCTTGCTTTGAAAGTGGTTAAGGGAATGAACTTTCAAAGTTGAAAAGGCAAGACTAATTTGAGTAAAAATTCCTTAATCAAAGAATTTCAATTGAATATATAATTTTCTATATGTTTTAATATAGTACATTCTTAATTTCAGAAAATAAAGTCCATGAACCAACTTAGCAAGCTCTTGGAGGTCAATCAGTTGACCAGACCAAATTACTCGGATTGGATCGAAAATTTGAATCTTGTCCTATCTGTGGAGCGCATCTCTTATGTGCTTTCCAAGGACAAGTAAAACGACCCTCAAACTCTGGAAGAAATTAAATTCAATGATAAATATTATGAAGATCATATTTTGGCAAGGTGTTACATTCTGGGTTCATTGTCCAATGTGCTTCAGAAGCAACATATGGACATGGACACTTGCCAAGACATCATGGTAAATCTGAGAGAAATGTTCGGTGATGTAAACTGCACACAACGTTATAATATCATGAAAGAACTTATTCACCACAAGATGCATGAAGGGACTTATGTCAGAGAACATGTGCTCAAAATGTTTGGGTACCTTTCTGAGCCGGAAACCCAAGAGCTGACATGGACACAGATATGCATGCTGACGTCATTCTTCTATCACTCCCTAAGTCTTTCAATGGCTTTGTGGTCACAAACTACATGAGCAAAGTGGATCATACTAACGCTGGGATATTGACTGCATTAAAGTTTGTAGAAGACGTGATGAAGAAAGATAGCCTCTCTGGCAATGCAATGGTTGCACAAATTGAAGGAAAGCATGGTTGGAAGCATGATTCTCGAAAGGGCCCGACCTAGAAGAGAAAGAAGAGTCACGGCATTGGTTCATCTTATAATGCATCCACTATGATAGTATCAAAGAAAATTGATGTCTGTCATCACTGTAAAAAGCCGGGGCACTCGAGGTGTAAAAACCCGGATTACCTAAAGTCTACTGATAAAGTTAAAGCTCCACCAAGTATGAAATCTATTTTCATCTTTGAAACTAATTTTCTCATTGGACGAGAAGGTAGTTGGGTCATCGATTCTGGTGCTTCTGTTCATGTATGCAATTTATTGCATCTATTTCAGGAAACTAAGAGTCTTGATGAATGGGAGATAGTCATCCAGATGGGATCTGATGCAAGTGTTGCAGCAATCACCGTCGGGTGATGAATCCATGATTCATTAACATTTCTGTCGCATTTTATCTTAAATCTCTTAACAAATACATGTAAATATTCATTAATTTCCACCTTTTATCAAATCCCCATTCATGAATAAAAATGCACTTTTATGCATCACAAAAATGTAAATAAATAAAAGAATAAAATTAAAAAAAGAAAAGAAGGTAGATTGTAAATATGTATTTATGTACAATATGACTTAGAAAATATAAATATATCTGTAAGATATATTTATAACCTAACCCCCGAGACCAAGCCATCATGGTCGACAAACAACCAAGTAGGGGGAGATAAGGAAGAAAACCGTAAAAATAATTAAAGTACACTCCACACACTCTTCATTATTTATCAAATAAATATCAAATATTCATTAATTTTTAATTAATTCATATATATATATTTTCACCAAACTCTTTTCCTAATTATTTCTAAACATGTATACAAAAATATAAAAATAAGTTAAAAATATTATCTTATATATATACCAAGAAATCCATCTTTTAAATTGTCAAATTCTCAACTTCCGAACATCATAACTTCCTCATACGAACTCCAATTTCACTCTACTCAACTTTAAAGTTCATAATATAATATTATCTAATTAATGGAATGATTTCATTAAAATCAGAGTCCGTTTGCAAAAAGTCGATTTTGGGACCTAATGACAACGTGGTTTCTGGGATATTATTTTATTTAGGACACATCATCTATAGGTTTATTAATTTTATAATTTTTAATTATTTTCATGATCTTATATTTTCACCATGAATTCTTTCAGAATTTTTGGAGCTTATTTATTATTTTAATAAAATCTAAAACCCTAATTTATAGATGAAATTGAACTATATGACTTATACCTGTATTTATTAATATATCTAAACTAAATTATTAAAATCCACAAAAATTCACAAAGGCATTTTTTATTATTCTAATAATTAAGAAAATATAAAATTAATATATAATTAATTATTTATTGAATTAAAAATTCAAAAACTATTTATTAAGTATTATTTATATTAATTTATTAATATAATATTTATTTTTTGAATAATATTTATTATTTACAAAAATTAATTATATCATAATTTAGATAATTTAATTCTCTTTATTTTCATTTTTATACCTATTTAAACAAAAGCTATTTATTATTTATTATCTAATTTATACTAAACTTTCAACATCTGGCCTACCCAGTGCTGACACGTGTTAGCCCCTGGTTCTTCTTCTCCAAGAAGCCGGTGCAACATTCTGTTCAACCGACCGTTCTTCAACAAATTCTCTCGCTCCATTTCTAACTTCCTTGATCGATCCAAACCCTCCAATATCTTCCCCTAACTACCTTCATTCATGCCGACCCTTAGATCCACCTTTAATCCTAGACATTTAATCTATAAAAGCCCTTAAATCTGGCGCATTCGAACAGACTTCTCCAACTACCTGAAACGTCCAGTTCCAGTACCGACCCTCCTTCTTCCAAGCTTCGTGCCGTCCGACTACGGTGGTGAGAGCACCCATCCACTGCCCCGCGTAGAAGACGAACGTCAGAGGAGAAGCTCCAGGGCGATCACTCGCCTTGTATCGCAGCCCTGTGCCGCGTTCTGCTCCGGCAAGGATCGTTCGTCGAACCACTGTCGGAGGTAATACACCTCTTCCCAGATCTATATCTCCACCTTCGCTATTTTCTTTCTCGATTTTCATGCAAAAATTAGCGAGTTTAATCACGTCATTAGATTCATTAATCACCCTTCTTAAATGCCTATCCAATTCACCTCTCAGATTCGGTTCGATACCAAATAAAATCATGCATCATTCTTCGCTATTTCTCACGCCTTTCTTCATTAATTCTGAAAACACCATCTTTAACTTGCAAATTCATTAATCTTTTGGCCGATTCTTGAGTGAATCGAGCACCCAAATTACTACTTGCAGGTGTATCTTTCATCTTGAGCGACCTCAGAGCTTTTGGAGCTTCCTAACGCAAAGACATTCGCAATCAGAAAAGGTGTATCAACACTTATCAGTTCCAGGACCAGCCGGACTGTCAACTTAATCGATGGAGAATCGCTGCCTTCCGCCACCTATGGAGGAGCACCACTGCGGGTGAGCTCGAGGGGTGAAGGTGTCACCCCTCTGGCCCCGCTGGAGGCCCAAGCCCCGAAGTTTTTGCCGGAGAAAATTCGGAGAAAAGAACCTTGTCATTAGCTGTGTGTCAGAGCTTGAGAACATCAAGAACACCGGAACGTACAGTTTTACGACACGTGTCCCATCATTGACGGTTCAGATCGCACGTCACCTTCTAATCTAGACCGTTCAGAGCGAAACGGTGGAAATATTACATATTAAATCCACCAAAGTTCCAGATTTTCACACGCGCTCCAGACATTTCCAGAAATTACAATTAGGTCCCCGTACAGGGACTTAAATGTAATTCTTTTAATTTTCTTTTCATTTCAGTCCCCACAAGGACGTTTTTGTAATAAAATAATAAACTTTTCTTTGCAGTTATGCCCTTGGCTTGTAGGGGCTGTTTGGACCTCGAATTTTCCATATTTTTCTGCGATTTTTTAGGGTAGCCTGATAACTACCCGAGACACTTTTCTATTATTTTTCCAAGATTTTTTGTCGCTTCGTTGTGTCATTTTGAATTTTGTCATTTCGAGTTAGTTTTGAGCCGGATTTCTTTTCAATTCCTTTCTTTGTAAAATCAAGAATAAAGAGAATTTTTCTGGAATTTCTTACTTATCTCAAAAACTATAGTTTTAATATTCTTCCTCCTTGAGTTCGTCCCAGGCACGTTTACCTGGTAAAATAATTAGTGAACGATAAAATAGGAGAAAAGGCCGCTTCATTTTCTCTCTCTCTCTCTCTCTCCTATTTTATCGTAATTTTTGTTTGATCAACACGGTTCCCTCTCTGTGGCTTTTCCTCTACACCGACATCTTAACCGCAGGTCGGAACCATGTTATCACGGGACCTGTAGACTATCATTACCTAGTGGAAGAGTCCTAGTACTTAAAGAGTGTCTTTATGTACTAGAAGTCAGGAGGAACCTTATATCCGTATCTGAGCTTGTTACAAATGGATATTCCTTTATATTATGTAATAAAGTAGTCATAAGTTGTTATGATAAACATATTGTAGATGCTGTTTTGACTTATGGTGGACTCTATGCATTATGCATTGATGAAAATGTCATGAATGTTACTACCACTAATAAAAACCCTAAAAGATCCAGGGAGGATGGAAATCATTCAAATATGATTTGGCATCAAAGGCTTGGTCATTTATCTGTTGATAGGATCAATAGATTGATAAAGGATGGACCCTTGGAAGTTTCAATCTTTGCCTGACTGTAAACATTGTATTCGAGGTAAAATGACTAGGATGCCTTTTCGTAACAAGGTTACACGATGTGAGGGTATTCTTGACCTAATACATACCGATGTATGTGGTCCCTTCAGTACTGTGACCTGAAATGGATATCGATATTATTTGACGTTTATTGATGACCATTCGCGATACGGGTTTATCTTCCTACTACATCATAAATATGAAACCTTTGAAAAGTTCAAAGAGTTCAAGGATTTGATTGAGAACCAGACTAATAGGAAGATTAAACGGATTCAATCTACTGAAGATTACCTCTCAAATGAATTCAAGGAATACCTTAAAGAGAATGGAATTGTCTCCAATCTCACTCCTCCTGGAACCTCTAGCATAATGGTGTTGTTGAAAGATACAACACGACGATCATGGATATGGTCTGTTCAATGATGAGTAAAGCACATTTACCACTTAGTTTCTGGGGATATGCAATAAAGACTGCAATATATATCCTAAATAAGATCCCTAGCAAATCCATACCTAAAACTCCTTATGAGCTTTGGTATGAAACCAAACCCAGTGTTAAACACTTGAGAGTTTAGGGTTGCTTGGTCCATGCGAAGAACATGGATGCAAGTAAGCTGGAATCTCACACTCATGAATGCTACTTCATTGGGTATGTTAAGGATGGTATTGGATACCAGCTTTATGACCCTGAGACCCTGAAGGTTTTCATCTCTAGAGATGTGAAATTTGTGGAGGATGATTTCCTTAAAAGTCAAGACAAAAATGAAATAGAGGAGCTCATTGAGTTCCTTGAGGATTCCGAGATTCCTGAACCAGAAACTGAAGAGATAAATAAAGATGAAATACCTGTACCTCTTCAAAGGAGTTCGACGGTGGTTGTACAATCTGAAAGGTACAGATTCCATGTGTCAGGTGAAACTGATAGTGATCCAGCTTCATTTGATGAAGCACTCGCAGATCATGACATGGATAGATGGATGCTTGCAATGACGTTAGATATTGACTCCATGCATAAAAATGGTGTTGGACCGTAGATAAAAAAGGGACCTGATGAGAATTAGAGACTTTGAAGGCACGACTCGTAGCCAGGGGCTACACACACAGAGAAGGTGTCGACTACGATGAGACATTCTCTCTTGTGGCTATGCATAAGTCCATCAGGGCACTGCTAGCTATAGATGTATCTCTTGACTACAACAAGTGGCAGATGAACGCCAATACGACTTTCCTCAATGGATACCTCGAGGAGGATATCTACATGGAGCAGTCCTAGAGCTTCATAACTGAGGAAGGTAAAGTATGCAAGCTGAAAAAATTCATCTATGGGCTCAAACAAGTTTCTAGTAGCTGGAACATCAGATTTGATGAAACCATAAAGAGTTATAATTTTGTACAGAATCCTTATGAATCGTATGTGTACAAGAAGCTTAGTGGGAGTGCCATTGTGTTCATTGTGCTTTATGTAGATGACATACTTATCACTGGGAATGATATATGGATGATGACCAGTGTTAAGATTTGGGTATCTCATACCTTCGAGATGAAAGATCTTGGAGAAGCCTCTTACATCTTGGGTCTGAAGCTGTTTAGAAATTGAGAAAAAAGGATATTGGGATTATCATAACATGGGTACATTAAGAAAATTTTGGAACACTTCCATACGGAGAATTCCAATAAAGGTTTCCTTCCCATAAGACATGGTATCCACCTATCTAAAGGGATGGCTCCTCAAAGTGTTGAGGAAAAGAAATCCATGGCTGGATGCCCCTACGCATCAGCTATTGGAAGCTTAATGTATGCCATGATGTGTACAAGTCTAAATATCTGCCATGCAGTGAGAGTGGTAAGTCATTACCAATCCTGCTATGGAGAACAACACTGTAATGCAGTGAAGAACATTTTCAAGTATCTAAGACGGACAAACGATTACATCTTGGTCTATGGAGATGGTGATCTCCAAATCTTGGGATACGCAGATTCAGACTTCCAGTCAGATATTAATGATCGAAAGTCGACACCAGAGTTTGTGTTTCTGTTGAACGGTGGTGTTGTGAGCTGGAGAAGCAAGAAGCAGGACACTACGACCGATTCAACAACAGAAGCCAAATACATTGCTGCATTGGATGCTGCAAAGGAGGCGGTGCGGTTGCACAAATTCATCCAGGAACTTGGTGTAGTTTCCTCTGATACTCCCATCCCACTACTTTGCGATAACATGGGAGTCATTGCCCAGGTGAAGGAACCCAGGTGGCATCAAAAGAGCAAGCACGGGAAAGCAAATACCACATCATCCGGGAGATTCAAAGTGTGGTGACATCATCGTCACCAAGGTGGCCTCTATCGACAACGTTGCTGATCCCCGTACCAAACCTTTGACACAGAAGGTTTTCGAGAAGCATGTAATGAGTATGGGTTTAAGGATTGTACCTGAATGGTTCTGAGGGCTACTGGGAGATTGTTTGCCATATGAGCCTGAGGTGAACCATTCCTACAATAAATGTTATTGTAATGTTTGATTTATCAATAAAAGTATTTCAATCCTTATCTGAGATTAAATGAATGAATGCACTATAAAGTTCCTCTGTACAATTAGGGTTATATACCATGGCCATCTTAATGATCATACAACTGTTGATTCAATAGTTGAATCATAGAGGCTGGTGCTTGGACGAATATCTAAGGAGTTAGATTGAGGACTCATCAACCGCCGTCAAATGATTGTTAAGAGATGATCTCTAGCCTGAGTAGGAGATGACAATCCTTTCTCATTAGGCCGATATCTGACCGAACTCTTGATGCAGGTCCTCTGCATGGGAATAGAGACTAGGAGGTGTCGGATTATGACATCAAAGAGTTGACTTAACGAGATCGAAATAACCAAGTCCTATGTCATATACTGTCACGATATAGATACACATCCTCTGACCGGAGACATATGTGTCACTATATGTCTAAGTATGTACATTCAACATACAAATAGGCTGACGGCCTAATCAAGGTCTATACACTGATGAGCTGGTGTGCATACGAGGGCATATGAGTGATGCGATTTCTCAAAGGGATCAAACATGTTCACTTGTGAACAGGAAGACTTGAGCTCACTCATGAGGTATTGAGACCGATCAAATTCCATGCATGATTGTCGTGCTTTGGAAGCATGATAAGAATTTGAAGGTATGATATATGCTTTTGAAAAGCATATGATCAATACCAACTCCCAATGACCAAATGAGAAACTCGATAATGAAACCCTGAAGATGACATCTTAAATTTATCTATATCTTCGGGTTTATTATGTCTTCCAGTATGCAGGATGTACAGGAATTAGGAATACCTAAGGGTGATGTGATAAAAAATTATTGTATAACCATGATGCTTCCGTTTCGAGGGAGTGATGAATCTAGTTTGGATTTTAGTGACTTCTCTTAGTAGAGAAATTGACCTGATATTGGTCCAAATGTTGTACATTGATTTGCATGTGATTCAGATGCAATGAGAAGATTAGATTTGCAGTATTGATTTAATCAAGCATCTATGAGAGGTCCATGAGATCTGGAATTGAGATGCGATCTCAATATCCAAGTCACTATACGTGGAACACACAATCGTCTTGTCCTTATCTCCAAGTATCTGCTGAGAAAACGCATTATTCTTGAAAGAGTTCGAGAATAATTCCATTGTTAGATTATATCCAAGCATTGAGAAATAGATAATTAAATGTGATTTAATTATCATGAATAATGTGAATTTAATTCATATTATTTAAATGCATGAGAATACTGATCCAATATAATTAAATGTGATTTAATTATTATGGATAAGTATAATATGGATAACATTATCCAATTATTCATATATATATATATATTGTAAATGTGATTTATAATGTATTAGAGAGAGCCTATTGTGATTTATATTTATTGATTAATTATTAATGTGAATTGGATTCACATTGGATAATTATTTAAAAATATAATTTACATTATTTTGGGTTATGAATGTGATTCACAAATTTCCAATGGCATGATTGCAATGTTCTTAAGATAATTATGAATTATTTTTGTGTGATAATTTGCATCAAGTATTGTTGTAAATATTGGAGAATTCATGAGATAATGTAATCTCATGGATTGGAGGAAGATTGTCACCTTCCAAATTGAGGAGGTGGACGGCCACAAGTCCTAAATGGAATAGATGGCCATCCCCCCCTTTCTAGGGATGGGGACAATCTCCTTCCTAATTATCTCTAAGATTGATTGATTTAATTTGGAATTAATTTATATATTATTCAATATATATATTTAAATTAAATTAAATTAATTATTTTTGTATTTTTACAACAAGATCATAGCCATTGAAAGAAACACAAATCAATCTCATCCATTGATTTTGTGTTGTTCATGGATTGAGATCCATGGACTCCCGAAATACTATATAAGAAGAGGATACCCTTTCTCTTCAAGTTACAACATCAATTGCTCTCTCCCTCTCTCTTTCATTCATTCTAATACCATCTCTCTCTCTCTATCTCTCTCTCTTGGGTGACCGTCCACTCTAACCTCAAAAGGGAAGATCACCCCCGTCATCACATCGCGGTTGTGCTGTCGCTTCGACTACTCTTGGATCTCTGCCTTCTTTAATGCCCCTTGCTTGTGAAGAAGACACTTAATCTCGTGCGATGAGATCGAGATTAATTTCTTGTATCAACTACTTGGATTGTGAGAAGCACACGATCCATCTTCGCGCTCGCAAGCGTCTCCTCCAATAGATCAGACTTGAGACAGGAGGTCTCTTTGTTTTGAGACTCGATCACAACCATGCTACAAGAGGTATTCCTTTATCTACTATGTGGTTTAGATGAAATGATCAGAGAAGTGTTCTTGGATCATGTGGTATCATCGATTAAATTTTTTAAATTCCATTGCACCGAGAAACTAGTACGACTAGTCGCTCTCAGTCTCATATGATGCAATCCTCACGCTTCTATGATGCGCTTAAAGATTCTCCCATATCCTTCAGCCCTATACTTAAACTTTCCTAATCCCTTAACAAACACTTATTTGAAAAATAAAGGAAAAATAAAGAAGGTAGAGTGAATTTGTTTTCCTAAACCAATTCATAAGAATAAATAATGGACAGAGCTTGATTGAGTCTAAAATAAGCATTTCGTCGGAGCCCTAACTAGGATTAGGATTTTAATCAATAGTCCTCAAGTTTCACTTATTTAGGTTCACCTCAACAATCAGCTCAGATCCACTTATCCATATCGCCAACTCTATCAACCTTGAATTCAATTCATACTGTGTGTGAATCGTGTTATCTCTTCCTGCTTAAAGAATCGAAGAAACCACCTGTGCCAATAATACACTCCCATTGGTTTCTCATCCAGTGACTCTTTCCTCGAGGTGGCGGGTATTTCCTTCTAAGGTCAGGTCGTGCTGTGTCCATAATCGAGTAGAGAGAGAATGTAGAAGAATGAGAAAAGAATACACGTGTCCAGTGTAGTCACATCTCTTTGTGAAGCCCAGGCTTTTTGGAAGCTTGGACCATTGTGGTCATATTTGGTGGCTTGCTTCTTTTTGGTAGACTTTTTAATGTTGCTTGTGCTACATCAATCTTTTGTGCCTCGTCGGTTATAGAGTCTTTTCATTCCGTCTATTTTTTAAGGTCTTGGAAAAATTGTGCTTGAAAATCCTTCCTTCATCCGAAGCTTTAATTCAACCCCACAACTCCCGTCTTTAGACGTCCACACCACTAGCCAAGGATGAAAATGCACCACTAAAATGAACTACTCTTCGCAACTCCATGCAAGTCAAGCTAAGTGCATGTTTCCAAAATTGGTTCACTGTTGGAGAGTTAAAGGGATGACACCAAGTGTTCTACTTAGGCAAGTTTAAGTTGAATTCCCAAATATGGTATCATGGAACCTAAAGATTTAAGTCGTAAACTTGAAGAGTCTAAATTCTAGTTCCTAACTAGGCTCCTTACAATGAAAGTCAAAGGCCATAATCAAGCTCCATCCTTTAGACTATTCTCAATCTTTAGTTCAAGAAATCAAATTTATTACAATGCAAATGCAAATGCAACCATGTTTCTGCAAAGTATATTTTTATGAATTTTACTCATATTTATGGATTTTAAAGATTTTGCAATTTTTTTATGAATTTTAGGACTTTTTATTGTTATGTATTTTTCAATTTTTATAAATAAATATAATTACAAGGATTTTACCAAATAAATTACCAATATTTTATTTTGATTTAATAACTAATGTATTTTGTAAATTTTATATACAAAGTATTTTACAAAGATTAAATTATCTTTACACGTATTTTAATAAATATGATTTTAAATAAGTATTTTACATATTAAATATATATTTAAATTCAAATTTTAAATCAAGAATTTTACAAATGTTTTACTTATTTACAAGTATTTTATAAGTAATAAATAAATTTTAAATTAACCCTTACCCACTTTTTATGGATTTTATAGATATAGAAAATATATAAAAGTATGATTTATGGACAAAATTATATACATAATATATAAGCACCCCTATACTTAGCTTGTGCTATGTCCTTATAGCGTTGAAAGAGAAAAAGGAGGACATAACTCATGCTAAGTAAAAGTGGATGAAAAAGAAGAAGAAGAAGATGTGAGGCTAATCACCCCCATACTTACGATCATGTCATCGTAAGTATAGTGGAAAACAAAAATGAGGTGATTGAGGGAAAGGAATATACAAACGAAGGAGAAAAAGAAAAAGAAACAAAATCAATGAAATCACTCAGTCCACCCTATACTTAGGATAAGGCATCCGAAGTATAGAAAAGAACGTGGCCAAAAATTAGGGACCAGTGATTGGTGTAAAAGAAATGAAAACAAAAGAAAAGTAAAAAGAACAAAATCGAAAATGCAAATTAACGGGCAATCGGTCCCCCCTTTACTTAGAATATGTATCCTAAGTACATATAGATGAGCAAAAAATGAGGACGATTGGGGACTACAAAGAATATACAAGTGATGTACTCCGGAAAATTGAAAGGCTTACAGGTCTCTATACATGCCAAAAATGAAGTGGAAGAGTAGTCATGAGTCCTGTACAAAGTAGATCACCTCAACTCGGGCCAGATGATCAGTAGTCTCCAAGATGTGCTTCAGCATCTGCCCATTCACCACGAATGGTTCTTCACTAGGTGACATGTCTAATATAGATATGCTTCCATTATCATACACCATTATGACTATGTATGATCCTTCCCACATGCTTTTTAACTTGCTAGGAAAAATTCTCAATCGTGCATTGAACAACAAGACTTTCTGACCATGGACAAAGATCTAGTGACGAATGTGTCTATCATGCAGTTTCTTCACTTTGTCCTTATAAATGAGGGTGTTCTTGTATGAGTAATCTCGAATCTAAATTATCTCATCTAGATCCATATTTCTCTTGGTTCTTGCTCTCTGCATATCAAGTGAAATCTCTCTAATGACCCATTCAGATTTGTGCATTATCTCTAGGGGTAAATGGCATGTCTTCCCATAAACCAATCTGAAAGGATAAGTACCTAAGGGAGTCTTGTATGCATTACAAAATGCCCAAAGAACCTGGTCTAGAGGCTATGACCAATTCTTCCTATCCAGTCGTATTAATTTTTGAAGAACTAATTTCACCTCCCTATTTGAGACTTCAACCATGCCATTCATCTGTGGGTGGTAAGGAGAAGCTACTCTATGATAAATGCCATAACTTTTCACTACCTTTTTCACCTTCTTATTAATAAAGTGGCAACCCCCATTTGAAATAAGAATACATGGAATACTAAACCATGAAATAATATGTTCCCTCAAGAACCTGCACATTGTCCTGCTATAAGCGGTTCATGCGGGTAAAGCCACCACCCATCTTCTAACAAAATCTACAGCTAGAAGAATGTACTCAAAGCTGCTGCTCGAAGGGAACTGTCCCACAAAATCTATTCCCCATGCATCAAATATCTTATAAATGATAACTGGCCGCATTGGCATTGCATCTCTGGCATTGACTGTTCCTACTTCTCTCTAACAATCCGGGCAACTCTTTACGAATGTGTATGTATCTCTGGTAAGAGTCGGCCACAAAAATTTTCTCTGGAGTACTTTCTGCACTATTCTCTTCCCTTAATGATGTCCCCTTCCTCTAAGGAATGACACAAGGTCAGGACACTATTGTATTCCTCCTGAGGAATACATCACCTGTAGATACAATCCGATCCCTCATGAAAAAGAATCGGATCCTCCAAGTGGTAGTATCGTGCCTCTGAAACTAGCTTGTCGACTCAGTTCTTCGGCCAACACTGTGGACCTTTTGTGTAACCAGAAAGTTCACAATGGCTGCATACCACGGAAGCTTTGTAACTGCAAAGATACTCTTGTACGGAAATCTCTCTACGATCTCTAGCATGTACTCATATGAAGGCTAATCTATCTGTAATCGGGAGAGGTGATCAACTACCACATTCTTTACCCCAGATTTGTCCTTAATGTCCAAACCAAATTTCTAATGTAAGAGAACCCATCTAAGAAGGCATGCCTTGGCATCCTTCTTCTCCATCAAGTATCTGATAGTTGAATGATCTGTGTAAACTGTGATTTTTGAACCAATAAGATATGATATGAAATTGTCAATGAGAATACCACTGCCAACATCTCTTTATCTATCACTGTATAATTGCGTTGAGCATCATCTAAAGTCTGGTTGGCATAGCGGATGGAAATAAGAAGTCATTCCTCCTCTGTCCTAATCAACCCCGATCACAAAATCTGAAGCATCCATCATGATCTCAAAGGGAAGAGACCAATCAGGTGCTTATAGGCCAGGAGAACTAATAATCTTTTCTTTCAATGTGAGGAAGGCACTAAGACATTTGTCATCTACTAAGAACTTGATGTCTTTGGCTTATAATTCAGTTAGCCATTGGGCAATCTCAGAGGAATCCTGAATGAACCGTCGATAGAAACCGGCATGCCTTAGAAAAGATCGTGACTACTTGATGTGGTTGGTGGCTCGGGGCGCTTGATGACATCCACCTTGGCAGGGTCATCCTCCACGCCTCGCTTGAAGATGACATGCCCCAACACAATCCCATATGTAGCCATAAAATAACTCTTTTCCCATGACGAAACGAGATTTACCTCATAACATTTATGAAGAACCTGGTCTAGGTGAGCTAAACAATCTTCAAAGGATTAACCATAGACCGAAAAATCATCCATAAAGACATCGAGAAAAACACCTATCATATCTACGAAAATGGCAAGATGAACCTCTAGAATGTAGCAGGGGCATTGCACAAACTAAAGGGCATCCATCTAAAAGCATACGTGCCAAAGTAACATGTAAAGGTGGTCTTGTCCTGTACTTCAGGAGCAATAGTAACCTAGTTGTATCCAGAGTAATCATCAAGGAAATAGAAGTACTCCTTCCCTGCCATCCTCTCTATGACCTGATCTATAAAAGGCAAAGGGAAGTGGTCCTTCTTCGTCGCAGCATTCAATTTCCTATAATCAACACACACCCGTCACGACGTGGTTACTCTCTTTGGAATATCCTATCCACTCTCATTCTTAACCATCAAATTCCTGACTTCTTTGGGACAATATGTAATGGGCTAATCCATTCAAAGTTGGAGATGGGATAAATAAACCATGCGTTACACTATCTTGTAATCTCTTTCTCGACAACATCTCTAAAACTGGATTCGGCCTACATTGAAACTCTGTAGAAGGCATACTATCATGATTGAGATAGATATGGTGAGAGCACAAAGCATGATTTATCTCACGGAGATCGGATACATTCCACCCAATGGCCTTGCGGTTTCTTTCAAGATTCTCCATCAGTCGAGATTGTTGCTCTTTGGTCAAAGATGAGCTGATAATGATCGGAAACTATCGATGAGGACCCACAAGGAAAGCATTTCATGTTCGATGGCAAGGTCTTCAGTTTTGGCAAGGTGGAATTTGGCTCTGCTGTATCCTCATCTATATGTGTATTGGGATCTATGCTGGTGGTAGTTGTGTCTACAATATGGTTATCCACCATCTCAATATGCTCTAGAGTCGGACAACAGAAATGTCTAAAACATCATTCGACTCACTACTGTGCTCATCCTTAGAATGACTAGAGGAAAATAACTCAGATAAATGAAAATCAGTCTCTAGCTCATTTGAAGTGGAGAAATCATGTAAACTCTTAAAATCAGAAATATCTGCAATAACATCATCATGTGTCTACTCCTTCTGCTCATCATCCAAGCTAAAATATAAAGTACCATTGGGAGAACTGCCAACTATAGTCTCAGACCCATCCTCTACTAGGATATCATGGGTCTCTACCTGATACTTTTCAAGGTCATCAAAACAAACCTCATCCATGTATTCACAAGTGGCTACAGAACTTAGGGCATCTGAACTGGCTGTAGATGCGACACTGGATGCAGATGATTCTCTCACCATCTTTATTTGTACTTTCTCATCCTCGGTATAAAAAGATACCTTCCCTGTTTCATAATCGAAGAGGGACTTCTGAAGGATACGGGAAAAATGCTCAAGCGCATCACGGAAGTGTGATGATCGCATCGAATACGATCGGGAGCGACTAGTCGCACTAGTAGCTCGATGAAGCGGAGATCAAAATTTTCTATGTGACGAAACCACATGATTCAAGAACACTTCTCGGATCGTTTCATCTAAACCACAAACAAGTAATAGGATTACCTCTTGAAGCGTGGTTGCGATCGAGTCTCTAAACAAAGAGACCTCCTGTCTCAAGTCCGATCCGACGGAGGAGACGCTTGCAAGCGCGTGGATGAGACACATGCTTCTCGCAATCCATGTTGATGATCCAAGCCACGGATCTCCTGATCTCGACAAACGAGATACGACATCTTCTTCACGAGCAAGGCACGCTGAAGTAGACGGAGATCCACGTACAGACGATCGGGCAGCATAACGACGACGCTGCGATGATGGAGGATCTCTCTAGGGCATCCACGGTGGACGACCACATGAGAGATAGAGAGAGTGGACGTGTAGAGAGAAAAGAGAGAGAGAGAGAATTCATTGATGTCGAGTGTATAGAAGAGCAAGGGGTGCTTCTGCTTATATAGGGTTTTGGGAGTCCATGGATCCCAATCCATGGACAACACACAATCAACGGATGAGATTGATTGTGTCAGTTTCAACGGCTAGGATTTTTGTTTGTAAAACACAACAACAAGTGATTTAATTTGAATTAATTCATATTGAAAAATCAGCATAATTAATTCCAATTTAAATCACATTTGACTAGAGAAGAGATAATGAGAATACTAAACCAATCCCCTAAAATAAGGGGACAGCTACCATCATTTCATGAGATCTCAATATCTCATGAGATCTCATTATCTCATGAGATCTCATTATCTCATGATTATATCATGATCTCTTGTCGATAGTATTTTCACCAAAAAATAATTCCAAATTATCTTATGGAAAATATCAACCATGCCATTGCAATTATGTGAATCTCATTCACAACCTAAAACTAAATGTAATTATATTTTCAATTAATCATTCAATGTGAATCCCATTCACATTAGCAATTATTCAACAAATATAAAACACAATATGGCCCTCTCTTATATATTATAAATCACATTTATAATATATATGATTAATATGGATAGTGTTATCCATATTATTCATATCCATGATAATTAAATCACATTTAATCATCTTGAATCTCTTTTCTCATGTGTCCAAATAACATGAATCACATTCACATTATTCATATCTTTAATAATTGAACCACATTAAATTATCTTAGACAACTCTCCTTATAATATGAATCAAATTCATATTATCCATGATAATTAAATCACATTTAATTAACACTTTTCTCGATGCTTGGATACATATATCAACAATGAAATTATCCATGAAATTTTTCAAGGATAATGCCCTTTCTCCGTGGATACTTGGAGATAAGGACAGGGCGATTGTATTGTTCCACATATAGTAACTTGGATATTGAGATCACATCTCAAATCCAGATCTCGGGCCTCCCATAGATGCTTGATTAAATCAAGACCGTAAATCTAATCTTCTCAATGAATCTGAATCACATTCAGATCAATGTCTAACATTTGGACCAAGATCAGATTACTTCTCTACTGAGAGGAGTCACTAAAATCCAGACCCGTTTCATCACTCCCTAGGAATGGAAGCATCATGGTTATACAATCGTTTATGATCACATCACCCTCATGTATTCCCAATACCTGTACATCCTATATACTGGAAGACTCAAAACAAACCCGAAGTATTAGATCAACTTTATATTGTCTACTTTTGAGTTTTATCAGAAAGTTTCTCATTTGATCATTGGGAGTTGGTATCGGTCATATACTTTCTAAAAGCATATATCATACCTAGGTCTTGATCATATACTTTCCAAAAGTATATATCAAACCTATAAATTCAGTCAAGCTTTCAAAGCGAGATGACTGTGCACACGAAATTTGATTCTTCCCAATATCTCATGAGTGAGCTCATGATTTCCGGTTCAGTAATGAACCTGTATGATCCCTTTGAGAGATCGTATTACTCATATGTCCTTATATGCACACCAACGTGCCGGTGTATAGACCTTGGTTAGGCCATCAACCTATTCGTCTGCCAAATGTACATACTCAGACATATAGTAAAACATCTGTCTCCGGTCAGAGGATGCGTGCCTATATCGTGACAGCATACGATATAGGACTTTGGTTGTCTCGATCTCATTAAGTCAACTTTTTGACCTAACTCATCTGACTCCTCCAAATCTCTATTCCTATGCAGAGGACTTGCATCAAGAGGTCGGTCAGACATCAGCCTATGAGAGAAAGGATTGCCATCTCCTACTCAGACTGGAGATCACATCTTAACAATCATTTGACGATGCTTGATGAGCCCTCAATCTAACCCTTTAGATATTCATCCAAGCACCAACCTCTATGATTCAATTATTGAATCAACAACTGTATGATTATTAAGATGGCCATGGTACATAACCCTAATTGTACTAAGGGACCTATTATGCAAATTATTTATTCTTCATTTCAGATCAGGGAATGATATGTGCAATAACATTTATTGCATAATGGCTCGTCATGGGCTCGCATGTCCAACAATCTCCCACTAGCCCAAAGAGCCATTAATGGGCTAATCATTTAAACCCACACTCATGTGACAATCATAGGCTATTTAGAAAATAGCTAGGTAAGCTGATCACTCACTCCGTTCCTGCGAGACTACGCCAAGTCCTTTTACGGCACTTGCGTATCCCCAGTAACAGTGCTCTCATCCAATGCGAATGTTGCATCTTATGCAACTGATACTCAATCTAGTCAAAGCAGTTATAATGTCCTTGTCACTATTTTTCAATAATTATTATAACTAGTATTTCATTAATCCTTATCAGAATACCTTTATTCCTAGAGATCTCTATCTCCAAAGGTATCCAAAGTTAAGACCTTTTAGATCACTATCTATAAAGTCTTAATTTCTTGAAGATAAGACTTTGAGATCACTATCTCAAAAAAAAACTTGTCATCTTTGAAGATTTTGTTATTACTGCAATCAAGTGTTTTCTCTCCATAGTAGGACTAGCAACACTTTACTACTCCAATTGTATGGCAGATGTATGGCTTTTGTACACATCTAACATACACTTAGCTTCTTGTAACTGATGCACAAGTGCAAGCAGTTCTAGCATTCGCTTTCTCAACTCTTTGAGGTGCTATCCCTTTAGATAGGTCAATACCAAATCTTAAGGGAAGGAAGCCTTTCTTGGAATTTTCAAAAATGGAATACGTCCAAGGTGTACTACAAATGTGACAATCCCAATATCCTCTTCTCTTTGCTTCTGAACAACTTCAGAACTAAGATCCAATCGGTATCCTTGAAATCATATTTCAAGATATGGAACAACCAGCATATAAAACACTTATTATCATCCTTATATCATTCCAAATGATTAGGATATTATCTACATTTAGCATAATGAACACAATGGCACTCCCACTAATCTTTACATGGTTCATCAAGATTCTATCTGAAATTATAACATTTATAATTTCATCAAATCTTATGTTCCAATTACAAGAAGCTTATTTGAGTAAATAGAAGGAGTTCTTCAGCTTGCACACTTTGCTTTCCTCAACCATGAATCCCTGGGGCTACTTCATGTGAATATTCTTAGAGAGGCATTCATAGGGGAATGCAATCTTGACTTTCATCTTGAAGATGTCAAAGGCAAGTTGTGTAGCTACAATTAGCAATATTCTGATGGGTATAAGCATGGTTACTGAAGAGAAAGTCTCATCGCAAGCAATATCTACTCTTCCGGTGTGTAGCTCATGGCTACGAGCCGTGCTTTGAAGGTCTCTACCTTCTCATCAGGTTCCCTTTCTCTTGAAGATCCATTTACACCTTAACGAGTCTTACCCATATAGGTGGATCCTCGAGGGTCCATATACAACACTTGTATATGAAGTCTACCTTAGACCTTTATTTCTAACACCCATATTTCCATGTCATGATCCTCAGGAGCTTCATCACATGAAGTCCGATCATTGTCAGACTTAACTGACACATGTAATACATCCTCAAACTTATTTGAAGAGGTATTAGTGTTTCATCTTTAATTATCCTTTTAGTTTCCGATTTTAGGAACCTCATTATCATCTCAAGATTAAATGAGTTCCTTTACTTCATTTTCATCTTGATTCTCAAGAGAGTCATCGTCTAAGAATCACATTCTCGGAGATGAGATCTTTTAAGAATCTCAGGGTTATAAACTAGGTATCCAATACCATCCTTTATTTTCCTAATGAAGTAGCACTCTCTAGTGCTCGATTCCAGCTTACTTGCATGGATTCTTATTAAGGATATATAATGTAGTCTCTACTACATATATACTAGGAAACTAAGAGGAAATTATGCTAAAATTCATCATTGATCAAATCATGTCACACATGATCCAATTGTATCTCCCTACAACTCTATTGAGTTTAGGTGTGTTAGGAGGATTGAGATAAAAATGATATTCATATCTTCATAAGGTATTCTCTGAATTTATCTAACAGGTACAAGCTACCTAGGTTAGATCAAATTCATTTCATCTTTCTTCAGACTTTGGTTCCGAACCAAAATTATGAAATTTTTGAACATTTCAAAGGTTTCTTAGGTGAAGAGAAGAAATATCATATCATACATACTCATCAATAGATATCATATATCCATAATGTTATTATGATATAAATGATCCACATACATCAATATGTATGAGATCTTGAATACCTCAACATCTAACACCATTCCCAGAGAAGGGTGTATTGGACATTTTATTTTGAATGCTATATTCACAAGTATGTAAGATTTGAATTTTTTTAGACATTCTAAAGTTTAATATCTTACTAGTCCATGGATCTCATCAACAAACATATGTCCAAAACTTGATGCCAGATCATTGTCAAATGATCTTCATCCTCCTATTGATCTTTTAAGGTTCAACTTTGAGTATTAGAAATCTTAATGAACTATTCATTAATTTTCTAATTTTGTGGAGTCCATTAGCTGTTAGAATACTATCTGAAATATATCCATCATAACTCTTTATGATAGGTTTATTCCAGAATTCATGTTTATTTCCAACATTTAGAAACAAACAATGAGTGTATTCTAATATCTAGGTCATAGAGACATTCTCTAAGACTAAGGACTCTCCCAATGAAAATATGAAGTCCATTTATCCAATAGAGATTGTTGCAATAATTGCATCAATATCCATGTGGATAACTATAAACCTTAAGATTAAATTTTCCAGTCTTCTAAAACATATGCAACAATTGCATGTGTCATTAGAAGAATGAGATACAATTATTAGACTTTAATCTTATCTATAAGAAGGTCAATTTCAATGATTAAATGTAGATTATTCTGGTGCTCTAGCCGAGTCCTTCTCTAAGGATTCCAGACAGACTTGATAGTCATACTATCAACACATCAACTTATTGCAGTATTGACATTCATCCAACTCTTTGGATGTCATATGAAAGTCACAGAAGTAGGTCAACTCTTTGACTTTCCTTCTTACTCGGGTCCGACCCATGCTTCCACTGCGCTCCCTTTATTTATAAACAACTATTGCTTAAGACTAAGGATCTCTTATGTTAAATTCAAAAGAATTCATTGTAAGAGCATTTCAACATTTATACATGCTTCATTAAGTTCATACAATATGAATATTATGAAGCTTCATGAATGATTAGAGTATAGACAGTAGAATGATGACATTCATCGTATCTACATCCATCTAACCTCTTAAAACATTGATTCAGGTAGGTATTCAAATATTTTGAATACATCATCTCTTATAGAGCTACCATTCTGCATGTTGCAGTGAACCATGTCATTCATGATAAATGTCAAGAGCACATATGTATGCCAGAATATCTTCTTAGATTTTATAAGAATTATTCGACAATTATGATCACCATCGACATGTCACTTCCAAAGTACATTTGATGATAGATCAAGACTATAGAGACATACAAACCCTAAGGTTGTAGATCTATTGTCTATTTAATTGTCACTTCTCATTATTACGAGGAAACTTGCACATTGCAACCACATACAATATGTGTCCAACTGCAAGTACAATATCTGGATCATGAGTCCAATCCATGATATTTTACTGGTTATTATTGAGTATAACATTGAGTGGGTTTAATGAAGGATTATTTGAAATAAGAAATTTGCATAGGGGTATATATATATTATATATTCATATTTTACTTTGATTTAGGAGTTTTTATATCAAAGTTGTCCTACCTTGTCAACACTGAAAGTTCATTCCCTTAATCACTTTCAATGTAAGAGATATACTTACCATTATATCTCAAGCAAGATTTGGGATCTCCTTCCTTATCTTTGTTACATCCCAATAATATGAAAACCTGTAACTCAGATAAAAAGAAGCAGGAACACATTCCGCCTTGCAAGTCCAACTTGCATCTCCCAATTCAGTCTTTAACACCCGGGCCCACCACCCCTAAGGTGATGTTGACCCGTCATTAGTTGAACCAACCATCAACATGCTTAATACTCGCTATACACAATCCAATATTGCCCCAATAATATGAGGACCCGATGTTGGGTCACTACGTATACAACCTTACTCTTTCGAGAAGCGAAGAGCCCGATCCAAATGGTTTGTATGCAGGAGCTGTCACTTCGGACAGGCGTCTCCGACATACAATCTCTAGTGACTGAACCCAATTAATCTAATCATATTAAATTAGATTCATTATGAATCACATTCATTATGATCAATTCATTATGCAGGAGCCCGATCCTCCATATCATATTCAAATTCTAATTAATCATTATGAATCACATTCATTATGATCAATTCTTCCAAGGGAAATAACACATCTATTTATAATAGAGTGTCTTAGATTTAATTGGATCCCAATTAATCTAATCATATTAAATTAATGATCCAATTAATATCCAACAAACGTTCTTTAGTTGTTACTTGAATTACGGTATTATCTCAAATATGTATTATTTCGAATTTTAATAATTAGAAAATACATCATGATCTCTCAAGCATCATTCGTTCCCTACCCGCTGTCATGGACAGTACCGGCGGGAGTGGGACGGACCGCAACCAGTGCGACCCGCTACCCCAGCGATCCCCGACTAGACACCATATCCGTCATGGGAAAAAGCAATGCCGAGTCAATCACTTTGTACTTGAGATGATCATCGGTCTTTCAACCAAAATTATACCATATAATATTCATCAAAACTATTTTGATAATATTATAAGGAGATTTGCTAAACAAATCCTCAATACTATTCAAGCAACAAGGTTTTGCATGTAAAAGTTGTCCTACAATTATTGTAGGATAAACTAGAGTTTTCATGAAAACAATGTTTGTTGGAATGTGTATCAAGCAACCAATTGGTGATCTAGATCTAATCTAATCATTCGTTGGTTGAGTCAATGTCATTTAAGGGAATAAATATTGTTCTAATATTTCTCAAACATTATCCACAATTATTCCAGGAAATTAACTATTAATTTCGCAATTTTTCTTAAACGACAATCACAAGGTTTCGGATAATGATGCAATTTCCAGCAGTGACCCTCACTAACTAAAAATAACATATCTCATTCATTTTAAATCAAATTTAAGCAAGATCAATTTCCAAAGATTGATAACTTGATTTAAAAACGAAACCATGTGATAAACACACATTTCCAGGAGCTTTAAAACCGTAATTAACATCTTAATTATGTCTCTAATCGCCATCCCCGAAACAGTGGATATATGGTCAATAAAACGATCATATCTTGAGCATACGGAATCCAAATTATGCAAACTCAAATCCAACTGTTTCCTTAATTAATGGGGAACATTATCCAAATTAAAATTTAGTGTTTAAACATTTTAAACAGGGCTGAAATTTTATCATAAGACAGGGCTGCGAAAATTGAAATGCTAAAATTTTTACGAACCCAAACGAGTCCGAATCTTCGTAGGTTCATGGATCTAATCCAAAACCTTTAACAACCAGGCTCTGATACCACTTGAAGGATACAGAAAAAATCCTCAAGCTCACCACAGAAGCGTGATGGTCGCATCGAATGCGATCGGGAGCGACCAGTCGCACTAGTTGCTCGATGCTGCGGAAATCAAAATTTTCTATGTGACGAAACCACATGACCCAAGAACACTTCTCGGATCATTTTGTCTAGACCACAAACAAGGAATATGATTACCTCTTGAAGCGTGGTTGTGATCGAGTCTCTAAACAAAGAGACCTCCTGTCTCAAGTCCGATCCGACGGAGGAGACGCTTGCGAGCGCATGGATGAGACGCATGCTTCTCGCAATCCATGTTGATGATCCAAGCCATGGATCTCCTGATCTCGATAAATGAGATACGACATCTTCTTCAAGAGCAAGGCACGCTGAAGTAGACGGAGATCCACGAGCAGACGATTGGGCAGCATAACAATGACGCTGCGACGATGGAGGATCTCTCTAGGGCATCCATGGTGGACGACCAAATGAGAGATAGAGAGAGTGGGCGTGTAGAAAGAAAAGAGAGAGAGAGAGAGCATTCATTGACGTCGAGTGTATAGAAGAGCAAGGGGTGCTTCTTCTTATATAAGGTTGTGGGAGTCCATGGATCCCAATCCATGGACAACACACAATCAACAGATGAGATTGATTGTGTCCCTTTCAACGGCTAGGATTGTTGTTGGTAAAACACAACAAGTGATTTAATTTGAATTAATTCATATTGATAAGTCAACATAATTATTTCCAATTTAAATCATATTTGACTAGAGAAGAGATAATGAGAAGACTAAACCAATCCCCTAAAATAAGGGGACGGCTACCATCATCTCATGAGATCTCAATATCTCATGAGATCTCATTATCTCATGAGATCTCATTATCTCATGATTATATCTTGATCTCTTGTCGATAGCATTTTCACCAAAAAATAATTCCAAATTATCTTATGGAAAATATCAACCATACCATTGAAATTATGTGAATCTCATTCACAATCCAAAACTAAATGTAATTATATTTTCAATTAATCATTCAATGTGAATCCCATTCACATTAACAATTAATCAACAAATATAAAACACAATATGGCTCTCTCTTATATATTATAAATCACATTTATAATATATATGATTAATATGGATAGGGTTATCCATTTTATTCATATCCATGATAATTAAATCACATTTAATCATCTTGAATCTCTTTTCTCATGTGACCAAATAACATGAATCACATTCACATTATTCATATCTTTAATAATTAAATCACATTTAATTATCTCAGATAACTCTCCTTATAATATGAATCAAATTCATATTATCCATGATAATTAAATCACATTTAATTATAAATTTTCTCGATGCTTGTATACATATATCAACAATGAAATTATCCATGAACTCTTTCAAGGATAATGCGCTTTCTCCGCAGATACTTGGAGATAAGGACAGGGCGATTGCATTGTTCCACGTATAGTGACTTGGATATTGAGATTACATCTCAAATCCAGATTTCGGGCCTCCAATAGATGCTTTATTAAATCAAGACCGCAAATCTAATCTTCTCATTGAATCTGAATCACATTCAGATCAATGTCCAACATTTGGACCAAGATCAGATTACTTCTCTACTGAGAGGAGTCACTAAAATCCAGACCCGTTTCATAGACCCGTTTCATCACTCCCTAGGAATGGAAGCATCATGGTTATACAATCGTTTATGATCACATCACCCTCAGGTATTCCCAATACCTGTACATCCTGCATACTGGAAGACTCAGAACAAACTTGAAGTATTAGATCAACTTTATACTGTCTACTTCAGAGATTTATCAGTAAGTTTCTCATTTGATCATTGGGAGTTGGTATCGATCATATACTTTCCAAAAGCATACATCATACCTCGGTCTTGATCATATATTTTCCAAAAGTATATATCAAACCTACAAATTCAGTCAAGCTTCCAAAGCGAGACGATCGTGCGCACGGAATTTGATTCTTCCCAATATCTCATGAGTGAGCTCATGTCTTCCGGTTCAGTAATGAACCTGTATGATCCCTTTGAGAGATCGTAATACTCATATGCCCTTATATGCACACCATCGTGCCGGTGTATAGACCTTGGTTAGGCCATCAACCTATTGGTCTGCCAAATGTACATACTCAGACATATAGTAAAACATATGTCTCCGGTCAGAGGATGCATGCCTATATCGTGACAGCATACGATATAGGACTTTGGTTATCTCGATCTCGATAAGTCAACTCTTTGACCTAACTAATCTGACACCTCCGAATCTCTATTCCTATGCAGAGGACCTGCATCAAGATGTCGGTCAGACATCAGCCTTTGTGAGAAAGGATTGCCATCTCCTACTCAGGCTGGAGATCACATCTTAACAATCATTTGACGTTGCTTGATGAGCCCTCAATCTAACCCTTTAGATATTCATCCAAGCACCAGCCTCTATGATTCAATTATTGAATCAACAGATGTATGATTATTAAGATGGCCAGGGTACATAACCCCAATTGTACTAAGGGACCTATTATGCAAATTATTTATTCTTCATTTCAGATCAGGTAATGTTATGTACAATAAAATTTGTTGCATAATGGCTCGCCGTGGGCTCGCATGTCCAACACCTTCACGGTATCCAAGAAAGGCCTCCCAAGAATGATCAAGGTAAGGTGTAATTCTGTAGGGAAATCGACGTCCGTGACAGTTAAGTCCACTAGGAATTGCAGACTTGACGAGCGTGACATCCCTACGTTAATTTTGTGGAATTAACGAATGATGTTGTCAAAGTTGTAGTCGGAAAATCTACCGATTCGTCAGTAGTGATCACACCGAGAATGATATAAAAAATCAAGTTTCAATGCGATCGAATTTATTTGTTTTACTTTTGTAAGTCCCAAGGTTGAACTCTGGGAGGTAATAAGAGAGTATAGGACTAATAATTAAATAATTTAAGGAATTTAGGTTTTCAAAAGAGAAGAAGATTTTTTTGTCTTTTTTATCTTTTTGATGGACTTAATTTAAAGAGATGTAATTAATTCAAAGAAGAAACATGATGCATGAATTTGCAAAATAATTTTAATGTAGAGAAATAATGCTACGTTGTACTGGTGAGAGAGAAACAAATAAATAAATGCAATATTTTTTATTGGTTTTTTTGAATTTTAAATAATATGATGCAAGAATGATCAATGCAAATGTAAGGTGAATACACAAGAGCAAGCAACAAGTGATCAATCCAAGCTAATCTAATAAATTCAAATGCACTCCCCTATGGTTTAATTAATGGTTCAATTAATCTCATATGAATCTCCCAAATAAATGTCCCCAAATTAAGGGAAAAATTAATGAGCAATAAATTATCGAGCAAAGAATCAATGGATTAAAAGACAAGTGCTCAAAATAGATCCTCAATTAATTAATGCCAAAATCTGTCTCAAAAGTAGAATCTCAGTGTTTAATATGAAAGACAACAAATCAAGGATCAAATGACACCAAAAACGTCGAAATCCGATAAATAATGCTGAAGATATGAATAATTGAAGTTCTAAGGATTAAATGGTAAATAAAATAAATAAAATGTTCACATATATACCCTTGGAAGGACTTCTTTGCAATTTGCCAAAGTCCACAATATCTTTTTTGATATTTACCTAGGTGGGATATGAGGGTAGTTCTTGGAAGCTCTGGGGGTGTTGGCACATGGGGTCAATTGGCTTGAGTGGAGGCTCGGGATAAGCTTCCACGTGGCAACCTCTTGCTGCTTCAATCTATTCCAAGGTTGGAGGCTCAGATCCTTTGTTCAAAGAAGATATCAATTATCAGATGAGGTTAATCGAATGACTTGAAATTGGGCGACAATCAACAGCTTGGATCGCTTGCGTTCATGATCGAAGGGTAGCTTTAGTTTGAACCTGTGGTGCGAGTATCGAAGGCTGGTTGTTGATGACGTGCGACGGTGCAGGATGTCAGCCAGGGATGGTGTTCCATCTACGATAGAGGTTGGACGGCACATGACCATGGGGCTTCAGTGTAGAGGTTGTGGCAAGGCGGCTGAAGTTGGTGCTGCTTGGAGGTCAATGGCACGTTGATGGCGAAGAGAAGGCGGTCACTCACGGACTTAGGGCGGTGCAAACCAAGGTAGTGGCTGGAGTGTGACGGAGAGGAGACCGAGTGGGAGAATGAACAATGAAGGTGGAGGAATCGAGGAGAGGTAGAAGATAATAGATCGCCGATGGTCAAAGGTGATGATAAAGAAAATGGAAAGATGGAGGTGAAGTGTCGTCAGGGTTTGGATGGTTTGGTTGCCTCTACAGATGATCGCCTTGACTATGGTGGCGGAGTCGACAAGAGGCTATGCTGATCCTCACAAGTAAGAACAACATAGAGGGGGGAAGTCCCTCTGGATCTTGTCGAAAAGGTGGTCCTCGCTGGAGGGGATGGGCTGTCACCACCATTGCCTTGACTCTCTTTCTTGATCGCTAATGGTCAAAGTTGACCGATGATCGTCGTTTATGATCTTGTGATGGGTTATACCAGGAGTAGAGAGGGGATATAGTTTGGTGGTCGGAGTTTTTAGGATAAGGAGTTGGTTGGCGATGATAAGGGTGCATGCAACGGATGTTTTAAAGAGATAAAGGATGGAGAGAAGAAGATCAACAAGGGGGTTGGCTGGAGATTTAGGGATAGAGTTAGGTGTTTCAACCGTTGGTGGAACAAGTGGGGATGAGAGGATATGGAGATGGTTGAATAGGATAGAAGAGATAGACTGATTAGGGTTTCGAGACCTGGTGATGGATGGTTGGAGAAAGAGAGCTGAGCGGCGGCGCAACTGCAGAAGGAAGGTGACACTACAGAGGAGGAAGTCTCATGCAGAGTTGGGGGAGCTCAGGAATAAGAGTGACCTACAGTCACCGTTAAATCGTGAAGATCCAATGGTGAGGAGCAGTCATGAGTAGTGCATGCAGGATGAGGGAACATGCTAGGTACACGTGTGGAGCCAAGATCAGTCACACACCTAGCACGTGAGGGGCCAAAGGATGTAAGGTGGGACTGCAGGTGGCCGTTGGATTAATTTAGATCCAGTTGTCCTGATGATTTGCACTAGAGGGCAAAGTTCATTGACCGTCCATGATAGCAGGTTGACCAACGAATGTGAGGTGGTCCAATAGGAATGAGACACTTGGATGACCTGTTAACTAGACTTAGACCAGTGCAGAAAAGCATAAATAACAAACAACCTCTGATGCAAAATTGCATGAAATGAAAAATATGCATCTAATTGAGATCTACAATGTTCATGAAGGACTTAGGTGAAAACGGAATGGGGAATGCAAGAGATGATTTCTTTGGTTATGTATATAAAATATCAATTTTTAGCTTTGCATTTTTTATTTGATTTTATGATGATAGATAAATGCATGAAAAAATCAAGCATGAGCTGCGAAAGATAAATCATGATTAGTGAAAGTTAATCATGATTAGTATTAATTAAGCATCATTAATGAATCTAGAATCCTATGGAAAGTTCTAATTTAAGCCTTAAGTTTTGGATACAACTTGCCCGAAACCATGGGCCGTTAACCGCGGTTAAGTTCTAAACCATGGTTTACTAACCATAGTTAGTGGTTTTCTAGAGCCTATAAATACCCCCTACCCATTCTTTCTCTACGATTTCCACTACCACCACCACCACCCTAAGGGCTAGGGTCGAGAGATCGAGAGGATGAGAGGGAGGAAAGGAAGGAGCGCTAGAGAAGCGCTACTGAGAGAACGAGGAGGAGGAAGATACGATCCTCTCTTAGTCTGCTTTGTAAGTAAGCTATACCTTGAGCTATGTTTTCAATTCATCTTCTTTTTCTAGCTTTATTTTCGATTCATTTTTCTTTCCGATTCTTTTTCTATTGTGCTTTGAGGAGAAATCTGTGTAACACCCTATTTAGGTGCGAGCAGCTATGCACGTCAGGGAACCCTGTGATTTGTCACACCTTCACTCATCTAATACGCATGGTGTTTATCGATTTTCCACCACTTGCAGTTCTGTTATGTTTTTTTGTTTCGTTGTTTCTTTCCTCTCAATGATTTTATGGAGGAAACTCTTTCCATTTTTTCTTTTGAAAAATGTACCGATATAAGGGGAAACTCTGCCGAATTTTTTCTAGAAATATCACTCTGTATAAGGGGAATCTCTGCTAAAATTTCAAGAAAACAATGTTCTTCGCGTTCTTTGTGTTCTTCGTGTGTTCTTCGCATTCTTCATGTTCTTCATTCGTTCTTCACATTCTAAACAGTTTTATACGAAAATGAAATTTGATCATTTCAGGAGCCATAAATCATCTTTTCTGAAAAGGAATCATGATAAAGCACTACATACGAGAAAGAGAGCCCTCAATTAGGTAAAAAAATCCTTCCTTTTACAGTTGGGTTTTCATATGATATAATTGAAATTTCAGATTTTATGCTCCTTGTTATGAAGAACCCTAATTTGGCTATTTTTGAGAAAATATGAAAAGTTGCTTTGTGATTTCAACTAAAATAATGTCTAAGCATCGCATTGATGCAGTGGCTTGGAAAGTTACGGTTTGGAAGTTAAAATGAGCATAAGTATGAGTATGTAATTATATGAAATAATATATATGTGAGGGTATACCCAATGTTGATGATTATGCAAATCGAAGACTTAACGAAAGAATAACATCATGGGAATTGATGTGTATTATGTTGGATCCTGGAAAGGATCGTGTCTTACGTTAAGAATGATTGGGAGTATAACTACAGGTCTGGCACGCAACCTGTAGGTTTGTCGAAAGGAACCCGTATTGGTGTTGCCCTACATAGGTGGTACACGGTTGTCCTATTATGATAAGTGCACATGAAATGAATGATTTGCAACGTGTTGTATCGGGTGTCAATATATTCGGGTTGAACGACAGAAGATGTGGTTGTGCAATGTGGAGGCACGGGTGGTTTAATAGCGGCTGGGTCAAGATAACATGTATTTAAAGCCGCTAGGTTATGTGATTAATGGTTAGCATGAGGTTTTAAGCAACCAGATCCTTGAGGACAATGAGATCCTTTGTTTGTCAGGCTAAGGGTTTGAAACCCTGGGTAGTAAAAGAATATGAAAATTGTCAGAGTAGTATTGGAGGATTGGTTGAGGCGACGTGCGACAGCATAAGCTCACCAGATCAACGCAATCTCCAATCCTGAAGTGTCCATAGTTTTGGAGTCCATGAATAGTGGGGTTCCCCTGGACTAATACTTGGTGTGGAATTGAAAGGAATATGACTTACCTAATGAGAAGGAATGGAACTTTTTGTGATAACATGTTTTGCAAAATTATGCTTTTCTCTTCTTTATTACTTAACATTCGCTAATTGTTATCCCATGATTTATGAAAAACTCAACAGGTGTCGGTGAACCATCACAAAGCCAACCACAGTATCTTTACTCTATAAGGTAGTTAGTAATCTTTTTGTGTATTTCCTTTCCAGCTGATGTACATGTAAATGGTTAGAGTGGGACAATGTATCATGCAAACTTTATTTTGTGAATGGAAAAGTGTTGAAATACTTCCTTCTGAGTATTTTTATTTGCAGTTTGTTTTTGAATGATAGTTGTGATTGCTGAATAAATTATTGCTGAGTAACCAGATCCAAATATGTGAGGATCCGGCGACCCAGAATTGGGGTTGTGATAGATTGGTATCAGAGCCTGATTACTCTGGTAATTTACTCAGTAATTGATAACTATGAGTGGTATTCAAAAAATAAGGTTTTCTAAGATCCTTTGATCTTAATAAGTGACTGCAGCGCCATTCATAGGTCATTATCCCTTATGTACATCATGCTAAAACATATAGGACCAAACCTTTAGCCGTGATTCATCACCGGATCATGGCAGACCAAGACATATCTAGACAATTAGCAACTATGATGACAATACTCCACAATATGGGGAAAAGTAGCAGACACTAGAGAGAATACTCAATGCCTCGATAAGAGATCCAAATCATCCAGACCTGTGGATCCTAGAGTTGAGGGTTCTATTCACCCATATGAGAAAGAGTCTAGATACCATCACTCCATAGAATTTGTTTGCCCCTACTCATTAGGAGGAGCAGTGGAGGAGCCCCTTCTTAGGAAAAAAGGAAAAAAAGAAAAAAAAAAGAAGAATAATACTTGACTCCTGCTATAAGGATAAGATTCCGATAAAAGCACAAAAACCTTATATGATTAAGGGACCAGGAAGTCATCTATAATTCAAGAAGATCTTAGACAACTGTGTGGAACAGACTGTAGGACATTAATTACCCTCTTATCTGATACTTATCAAAATGAATGATTCTGATCTCATCTTAGGGATGGATGGGTTAGAAAGGCATCATGCATGCCTTCACTGTTTCCAAGATGGTAACTTCACATTCCCAACTCGATAGAGTTCTGGTTCATTAGAAAGATATCCAACGATAATGTTGAATACATCTCTACTTTGAAGGCACACCACTTGTTAGAGCAAGGGTGCCAAGGCTATTTAGCTTATGTATCTACTACATTAGGGTTAGACAGAATGATAGAAGATGAACTTATATTATGCGAGTTTCCTGATATATTTCCAGAAGAACTACCTAGGTTACCACCTGAGCAAGAGATTGAATTTGGAATCTCTCTCACACCTGATACTCATCTTATATCTATCCCTCCATATAGGATGGAACCATCTGAGTTACGAGAGTTAAAGGTACAAGTACAAGAATTATTAGATAAGGATTCATTAGTCTTAGTACTTTACCATGGGGTGCACCTGTCTTGTTTGTGAGGAAAAAGGATGGGTCAATACGGTTGTGCATTGACTATAGACAACTAAATAAGAGGACAATAAAGAACAAGTACCCCCTGCAAAGAATAGATGATCTCTTTGATCAGTTACATGGTTCAACTGTGTTTTCCAAGATTGACTTAAGATCTCGATACCATCAGTTGAAGATTAAAGATACGGATATTACCAAGACAGACTTTCAAACTAGATATGGACCTTATGAATTTTTAGTTATACCTTTTGGACTAACAAATTCCCTAGCAGTATTCAAGGAGTTCTTAGATCACTTTGTAGTAGTCTTTATTGATGACGTGCTTATTTACTCCAAGGATAAGTACTATCTTGAACACCATCTCTAGTAGACACTTGAAACACTAAGGAAGAACAAATTGTATGCTAAATATAGCAAATGTGACTTCTGGTTATCCAAAGTATTCTTCTTTGGCCGTATTATTTTTGGGGAAGGTATATCAACTGATCTTACAAAGGTTAGTGTGGTTATGAGTTGGGAACGCCAGAAGACTGTCACAGAAATACGATTCTTTCTCGGTTTAGCTGGGTATTATCGTAGATTTGTAAAGGACTTTAATGAATAGCGTTGCCAATGACTAGGATAACTCAGAAGGAAGTCCCATTCATATGGTCCAACGCATGCCGAGCTAGTTTTCAGACACTAAAAGAATGCCTAACATATAGACGTGTCCTTACTCTACCCTCTGGGACTGAAGGGTTTACAATATACACTGATGCATCTAAAGAAGGACTTGGGGCAGTTCTTATGCAATATGGTAAGGTAGTTGCTTATGCATCACGACAGCTCAAGAGACATGATAGGAACTACCTGACACATGACCTTGAATTAGCTGTCGTAGTCTTCGCTTTAAAGATGTGGAGACACTACATCTATGGTATACTTTATAAATATTCACCGATCATAAAATCTTGAAATATATATTTAATCAGCTCAACATGAGTCAGAGACTGTGGCTAGAGTCGTTGAAGGACTATAATTGCACCATCTCCTACCACTATGGTAAGGGGAACATCTTAGCAGAAGAACTTATTCACCTAGATTGGTGAGTGCTATCCACTTCTGGGGTTTATTATCAACGTTGAGCGAATGGAAACAAACTATAACTATTCCTCATCGATACAAACCAGAGATCTATGATAGAATAAAGAAAGGATAGGAGGAGGACCCGGTCCTTAGACTTAAGACAACAACTTAAGAAGAATGAGATATAGGGATTCCTTATACAACCTGGGCTATTGTATAACCATCACAAAGTTTGTGTACCAAACACACCCGAATTGAGGAAAGACATTTTAAGAGAAGTGCATTGCTCTATATTATCTATTCATCCAGGAATTACGAAGATGTATAAGGATATTTGTTCACACTTTTGGTGGCTGGGAATGAAGAAGGATGTTGTTGAGTTTGTGAATTCATGTTTCACCTGCCAACAAGTAAAGCCTTCACACCAAAGCCACCAGGATTGTAGCAACCCCTACATATACCTGAATGGAAATGGGAAAGCATTTCCATGGACTTAGTTACTTGCTTACCTCAGATTACTAGTAGTAAAGATAATATATGGATTATAATAGATCGTTTGACAAAGGTAGCACACTCTATTCCAATAAGTTTATCTTCCACTCTAGACCAGCTTACTGAGTTATATACTACACATGTGATCCGTCTCCATGGTATCTCAAAAGAGGTAGAACTTCATGAAAACCTTAGGCACACAATTATGCTTGAGCACAACATATCATACGCAAACAGATGGTCAATCGGAACATACGATTCAGATGCTAGAGGATATGCTGCGAGCATGTGTCTTAGAATGGAAAGGATCACGGGTGAAACATTTTCCTCTTGTAGAATTCACATAAAACAATAGTTACCATGCAAGTATTGACATGGCAACATTTGAGGAACTATTTGGATGAAGGTGTACTACTCCTCTGTGTTGTCAAGAGGTCAGGATAAAGAACCTTTACGATTCAGATAGACTCTAGGAGACACGGAAAGCTGTAGAGCTTACTCGAAAAAGATTAATAACTTCTCTGAGTCGCCAGAAAAGCTACAATGATACAGGCGAAGAGACCTTGAGTTTGAGGTAGTGACTTTGTATTCCTAAAATTAATGCCTATGAAGGGAGTTTAGAGGTTTGGCTTGTGTGGGAAGTTGGCACCCAGGTTCGTGGGTCCCTTTGAAATTATTCAGTGGATTGGGAGAGTCGCATATAGACATGCTCTTCCTCCACATCTTTCGGCAATACATGATGGTTTTCATGTATCAAATCTGAGAAAGTATATTAAGGATCCTGAGCATAAGATAAGCTATGATGATCTACATGTTGAACCAGACTTGACATACCTAGAAATACCCGTGCAAATACTAGACATGGATATCAAGAAGTTGAGGAACAAAGAGGTACCTCAAGTTAAAGTATTGTGGTGGAAATAAGAGTTTGAAGAAGCCACATGGGAACCTGAGGTAGATATGATAGAAAAATACCCCTATTTGTTTGAGTGATAACACTATGTATTGTATATCTTATTTATGAATGAAATCACGTTCATTCTCTTTAAGGTTGTCATGGTTTTCAATCCTCTTTAAGGTTGTTATGACTGCATTTCAAGTCTTGAGGACGAGACTTCTTTTAAGGTTGTTATAATTGCTAAGCCTTGAACTTGATCATCTATCAGATCCTAAATCATAAGATCCATCTCGTCAATAGGAAACCAACATGATTTGTTTCGTATGAATCAGACTTCGTTTCAAATAGTTATGATTTTCGGAAGAAAGAGAAGTAAGGAGGCTTAAGATGTCATTAACCCGTAATGACCATCATTAGGATTAAATAAAAACGATTAAAGAAACTAATGATGGATTGAAGACCGTTAATGATCATTAGCAAACACTAATCAGTGGTTAGCAAAAGCTAAGCATGAGCTGTGAAAAATAAATCGTGATTAGTGAAAGTTAATCACGATTAGTGTTAATTAAGTGTCATTATTGAATCTAGAATTCTTGGGAAAGTTCTAACTTAAGCCATAAGTTTTGGATAAGACTTGACCAAACCATGGGGTGCTAACCGCGGTTAAAGTCTAAACCATGGTTTACTAACCATGATTAGTGGTTTTATGGAGCCTTTAAATACCACCACCCATTATTTCTCTACGATTTCCACTACCACCATCACCCCAAGGGCTAGGGTCGAGAGGTTGGGAGGAGAGGGAGGCGCGGAACGAGCGCTAGCGAAGCACTGTCAGGAGAATGAGGAGAAGGAAGGTATGAGCCTCTCTTAGTCTGCTTTGTAAGTAAGCTATAACTTGAGCTTGGATTTCAATTCATCTTATTTTTCTAGCTTTATTTTCGATTCATTTTTCTTTCCGATTCTTTTTCTATTGTGGGTTGAGGAGAAATCTGTGTAACACCCTACTTGGTGCGGGCGGATATGCACGTCAATGAACCCTGTGAGTTGTCACACCTTCACTCATCTAAGACGTGTGGTGTTTATTGATTCTCCATCATTTACTATTCTGTTATGTTCTTTCTGTTCCGTTGTTTCTTTCCTCTTGATGATTTTATGGAGGAAACTCTTTCCGTTTTTTCTTTTAAAAAATGCCCGATATAAGGGGAATCTCTGCCAAAATTTTCATAGAAATATCACTCCGTATAAGGGGAAGCTCTGCTGAAATTTCAAGAGAAAATAAGTTCTTTGCGTTGTTCGTGTTCTTTGTTCGTTCTTCGCGTCTTGGCACGTTCTTAGCATTTTCATATGAAAATGAAATTCGATCATTTTAGGAGCCATAAATCATCTTTTCTGAAAAAGAATCACGAGAAAGCATTGCATATACGAGAGAGAGAGAGAGCTCGATTAGGTAACAAAATCCTTCATTTTGTTGTTGGGTTTTCATATGATATAATTGAAATTTCCGATTCTATGCTCCTTGTTACGAAGAACCATAATTTGGCTATTTTTGAAAAATATGAAAAGTTGCTTTGTGATTTCAACTAAAATAATGTCTAAGCACCGCATTGATGCAGTGGCTTTGAAAGTTAGGGTTTAGAAGTTAAAATGAGCATAAATATAAGTATATAATTATATGAATTAATATGTATGTGAGGCTATACTCAATGTTGATGATTATGCAAATCAAAGACTTAACGAAAGAATTACATCATGGGAATTGATGTGTATTAAGTTGGATCCTGAAAAGGATCATGTCTTACATTAAGAATGACTGGGAGGAGAACTACAGGTAGGGCATGCAACCTATAGGTTTGTTGGAAGGAACCCGTATTGGTGTTGCCTTACCTAGGTGGTACACGGTTGCCCTGTTATGATAAGTGCACACGAAATGAATGATTTACAACGCATGGTACTTGGTGCTAACATATTCGTTGAATGACAGAAGATGTAGTCGTGCCATGTGGAGGCACGGGTGGTTCAATAGCGGCTGGGTCACGATAACATGTATTTAAAGCTGCTAGGTTATGTGATTAAAGGTTAGCCTGAAGTTTTAAGCAACCAAATCCTCGAGGATGGTGTGCTCCTTTGTTTGCCAGGATGAGGGTTTGAAACCCTGGGTAATAAAAGAAAAGGAAAATTGTTAGGGTAGTGTGGGAGGATTGGTTGAGGCGACGTGCAGTGGCATAAGCTCACGAGATCAACACAATCTCCAATCCCGAAGTGTCCACAACTTCGGAGTCCATGATTGTTGGGCTTCCCCTAGACTAATCCCCGGCGTAGAATAGAAAGGAATATGACTTAAACTAGTGAGAAGGAATGGAACTCCATAGTAGCTTTACTTTGTAAGGTAGTTAGTAATATTTTTGTGTATTTCCTTTCTAGCTGATGTAGATGCAAATGGTTATAGTGTGATAATGTATCATGTAAACTTTATTTTGTGAATGGAAAAGTGTTGAAATAATTCCTTTTGAGTATTTTTATTTGCAGTCTGTTTTTGAATGATAGTTGTGATTGCTGAGTAAATTATTACTGAGTAACTATATCCGGATATGGGAGGTTCCGATGACCTGAAATTAGGGTCGTTACAATAATATTCCTCAAAATGCCCCTAGATCTCTTTATATATCTATCAGCAAAATGAAGGATACCGTGTGATTTCCAAAGAGGACCTAACTCAAGCTTGTCGAGTAAACAAGATGGTAACAAAATGATTGAGGAACCATTATCTAATAGAGTGTGATCGAATGCTCCATGAGAAATCTCGCATCTAACATAATGTGCTCCTGAATCTTTCTTCTTCTTTAGCAATCTGTTCTGTATGACACATAATGTGGCCTTGGTCAATATATGATTCTATGTGCGTGATCTCTTTTTCCTACTCGTGGTACATCTATTCTTCAACTGTTGCTTGATCATAGGGAAGTGATCCAAGGCATCATGGAGTGGGATCTTCAAAAAGATGTGATCTTGACGCAATCATTCTATCTCAAGAGTGACCTCATTATTTTTGGATTTTTTCTTTCCTTTTCCATACAAAGCATCAAGAAAAGGAACATAATCAAGAATAACAAAACTTTCTTTTTTATTTTCATTCATATCAACATGAGAATCAACATGTACATCAGGAGTCTCAGAAATATGTACAAAACTCTCAAATACATGAAAGGAGACAGAATCATCGGGAGTGTCTGTATGGCATGGCGTGGTATCAACGTCTGAGTCGCATGTATCCATATTAAACCTTGCCAAATTATGGGTCAGGATGGCCCATGGGCCGGGCTAAACAGATCGAGGTTCAAAAACCTCTATCCAAAGCCTGCCATGGGCCGACCCATTGCCCATTTTGTTTTTTTCCATTGAATTTTTTAATGGTATTTAACATGTAAAAATGATTTTATTAATATAATTTATACTTTATATAACTAATATAAGTAGTTTACATGTTACTTCACATGTAAACTATTATTTTTTTATTTAAAACTAGTGTCACATATGAAAATTTGAAGTGTATCATATTAATACATGTATTATTCAACTTATTTTTATAGATTTTTTATTCTTTGTAGGGCGAGCTCATGCCCAAATCTCCTAGCCCAAGCCTGGCCTCTGTGTGGGCTGGGTAGGCGGGCCCCATCCCGTGGGCCTGGTCTAGTCCATATCAACAATGTCTACATTGCTCCCCTAAATATCATCATGGTGGACATCATAATGGTCCTCATCGTGTTGGTCCTCCTCCTCAGCATCGGAATATGGAACATCATGATCACCATGAATCAGCTCTCGCTCCTCATCATGTGCCCTTGATGAATCCATGATTCATTAACTTTTCTGTCGTATTTTATCTTAAAACCCTTAACAAATACATGTAAATATTCATTAATTCCCATCTTTTATAAAAACTCCATTCATGAATAAATATTCAATTTTAAGCATCAAAAATCATGTAAATAAATAAAGAACAAAGAAAAAGAAAAGAAGGCAGATTGGATATATGTATATTTGTCCAATATGACTTATAAATATAAATATAACTACAAGGTATATTTATAGCCTAACCCCCGAGACCAAGTCAGCATGGATTGGTCGACAAACCAATAAGTAGGGGGAGATAAGGAAAGAAAACCCTAAAAATAAATTGAGACACACCTCATGTACCTTTCATTATTTATTAAATAAATACAAAATTTCAATGATTTTTAGTTAATTCATGTGTACACATTTTTCACTAAACTCTTTTCCTAATTATTTCTAAAAATATATATAAAAATACAAAAATAAGTTCAAAATATTACCCTGTACATATAACAAGAAATCCTACTTGTAAATTGTCAAAATCTCAAATTCCGAACATCATAACTTCTTCATACGAACTCCAATTTCACTCTACTCACCTCTAAAGTTCATAAAATAATATTCTGTAATTAATAAAGGTGGTTTCATCGAATTCAGAGCCTGTTTGCAAAAAGTCGATTTTGGGACCAAATGATAACGGGGTTTCTGGGCTATTTATTTTATGTAACACACATTATTTATAGATTTATTTAATTTTATAATTTCTAATTATTTTCATGATCTTGTAATTTAATCCTAATTTATTTCAGAATTTTTGGAGCTTATTTATTATTTTAATAAAATTAAAAACCCTAAATTATAGGTAAAAATGAACTGAATAACTAATGCCTATATTTATTAATATATGTAAATTAATTTATTAAAATCCCTAAAAATTCTCACAACCCTTATTTATTGTTCTAATAATTAAGAAAATATAAAACTAATTTTGAGTTATTTATTCATTAAATTAAAAATCCAAAACCTATTTATATATACATATTTATTAATATAATATTTATATTTCGAATAATATTTATTATTTATAAAAAGTAATTATTCCATAATTAAGATTATTTAATTATTTGCATTTCTTGTATTTATACCTATTTAAAATAACATTAATTACTATTTAATATTGAATTTATAAGTTAATTTAAGCATCTGGCCTACCAGGTGCTGACACTTGTTCGCACCTGGTGCATTTTCTTCAAAGAAGCTGGTAATGGATTCTGTTCTGATCGGCCAACTTCAAACCATTGCCCAACGCACATTCTAACTCTGTTAGATAATCTAAACCCTTGATTTGATTCCCCCAACAACCAAGAATCACGCCCACCATTAGATTTTACTTGGAGCCACGAATTTGATCTATAAAAACCTTCAAAGTTCGCATTTCGTAACTAACTCATCCATAACCAACTTCAGTCCAGAAACCACTGGCCGACTCCCATTCTTCCTAGCCTCGCTCCACCTGATTTGGAGGTGACAGCTCCGACCAAGCAAGCCCGCGTGGAGGAGGGATTATCAGGGAAGAGTTCTAAGGTGCTCGCCAGCCCTTGCATCGCCGCCATCGCACGTCCAGCTCCGGTGAAGATCGCCCGTCGAACAGCTACCTGAGGTAATACACCTCTATTCTTCCTAGATCTATTCCTTCATCTTTACCATTTTATCTCGATCCTCGTATGTAAATTAGCGTGGTTAATATCGTCATTAGGACGATTAACCTTCCCTCTTAAACGCCAGATTGTAAGAACCCATTTGAACAAACTTCAAACCAATTCAAATCACGATTTCATTTCATCGCCATTCTCACGCACATTTCTCGTATTCTGGAGACATATTTTGGATCTTGCAAATACTTAAACATTCGGCCGATTCATTGTGAATCGAGCACCTAAAATTGTAACTTACAGATCCATCTCTCATTTGGAGCAAATTCAAGACAACTGGAGCCATTCTTCTTCACGAAATTACGATTCCAAGAAGCTGCAACAACCATTCCTCAGAACAGAGCAGAGGGAACCTCCATCTTCATCGAGTTTCTTACGCCGATCGGAGCCATCTCAGCCTGCCATCTACCGCGGGCAAGCTCGAGGGTTAGAGGCACTAACCCTCTGGCCCCGCTGGAGGTCCTAAAGCGACGCTGATCGCCTGAGAAAAATCGGAGAAGAAGCCTTCTTCGTCAGTTGCTCAACAACCTCAAGAACTTGAAGAACTCCAGGTGCTTCAGGCTTGTGACATATGGACTCCGCGGACGACCCAGATCCGCTCTCATGTTATGATGTCAACCTCCATTCTGAAATGGTGTGAAGTTTGCACATTAAACCCGAAGACTTCCAGAAATTCAAGTGCACCCCAGAAGGTTTCCAGATTTACATTTAGGTCCCTCCACAAGGACCTAAATGTAAAACATTTTATTTTCTTCACAAAACAGTCCCTGTTAAGGACCAATTTGCAACATTTTTTGTGTCTTTTTCTTACACTTATACCCCTGTCCTGTAGGGGAGTTTTGGACCTCGCTTTTGACCTATTTGTTCGTTGATTTTTTAGGGTAATTACACAACTACCCTAGCAAGTTTTTCATTAATTTTTTATGTATTTTTCTCGTGTTTTTATCGTGTTTTGATTCGTCGTAAATCGTCTTCGTTTTGATTTGTTTTTGTGTGCTTGTTCGAGCTCGTTGCTCGTCCCGTTCACCTATTATATAGTATCATCTATTTTCACCTATATTCCACCTATTATATCATAAATAAATTTTTTGAAAAATACCACTTTGAAAAATAAATAAAAATTGGAAAAGATTAAAATCAAATAAAAAACTAAAAATCAAAACTCAATAAAAATTATTGCTTTCTCTTTGATCGCTTTCAGAAGAGAAAAAATAAATACAAAAATATTTTATCTTAAAAAATCAGTCTACCCTATTCTGCCTCCTTGTGTTCGACCCATGCACACTCACCTGGTAAAATAATTAGTGTAGGTTTTTCTTATAAAACCGATCTTTGTTTGATCAGGAGCTAAGATTCTTTTGCGGCTTTTCTACACCGACAACTTTTTCTTCTAAAAAGCCGTAAACCGACCTTAGCCCTCTGCTATCAAAATGGCACCGTTGCTGGGGATCTGACCACCACATCAGAATGGCATCGTTGCCGGGGGGTTTTGCGAGCGATAAAATATCAGTGTAGGTGTAGAAAAATCTCTTCGAACAAAACCCTAATTAATCAAACAAAAATCAATAAAATAAGAGAGAGAAGAAAATAAAGTGAAGTGGATTCTCTCTCCTATTTTATCTATACTCTTTATTTATCTAGGTAAGTGTGCTTAGATCGAACACAAGGAGGCAGAATAGCTATACTAGGGTGTTTGAGAAAAAAATGGTATTTTTGTGATTTTTAATTTCTTCTCAAAGAAAGCGAGAAAATCAGTAAAATCTTTTTTTAATCGATTTTTAGTTTTAATTCTTTTTATTTGTATATTTTTCAATTTTTATTTAATTTTCAAAAGAGATAACTTTGAAAAAGATTTATCTAAAATATAACAGGTGAAAATATATAGTATATATGTGATATTATATAGTAGAAAAAAATGAGTCGATCAACGGGCTCAAAAGGAAACTCGAACAAATCTCAAAACAGAATCGAGTTCAGAAAAATCAAAACAAGTCAAATACGTGATGAAAAATCTCAAAAAAAACAAAACCTCGCTAGGGAAGTTGTGTAACTACCCTAAAAAATCGATGAAAAATGACATCAAAAAGGTGTCCAAATTGGCTACATAGTTCAGGGGTAGAATTGTAAAAAATAAAAGAAAAAATCCATAGTTTGGTCTCTGGGAGGGACTAAAATGTAAAGAAAACAAATTTTATTACATTTAGATCCCTGTACAGGAACCTAAATGTAATATCTGGAAACTTGTAGAGCGTGTAGGAATTTTTGGAACTACCAAGGGCTTCTTTGCAATTTTCCATCATTTCAAAATGAGAGGTCTAGATTAGATGCTAAGTATAGATCTGGGCCGTCGATTAGCGACACACGTCACAATTCTATGGGTCACCTGATCTTGATAGTTCTTCCCCAAAAATAAGAGCGGCGGCGATGGCTTCTCCGGTAATCGGGGTGGCTCGTGATGACGGTGCTTCGGCTACTCGGAAATAGGGCCAGAAGGGGGCACCTCCCCCTTCGAGCTCGCCAACTGCAAGAGGAAAGAAGTCAAAGGGAGATAGCAACTCGATCTTCTAGGGCTTCCAAGAAATGCTACAACTGCTCCAGATGATAAGGACGGTTGCTCCAAAAGTGCTTGTGAGCTTGTAATTAAGAAGATTTATGCTCGATTCACGATGGAATTGGCCAAAGGTTTAGGAGATGTTGCAGTTCAAAAAAAGAGTTCTAGTAAGGAGTTTTCAGAATGAAATCGGTTTCGATTTGGTTTGATTTGAGACAAGACTATGAGATTGAAATCAAAGATGATAACTAAGTTACCTAATTCAAGTGATTATCGTTGCTAATCTGGCTCAAAAATCGATGAATGAAATGATAAAAATGGATGAAGGAATGCAACTATGCTCGAGGTGTATAACCTCCGGTCGTTGCTCTACAGGTCAGGCTACTTGGAGCTCTACGTCACGATAGCGGCGTTGCAAGGCTGGGCTCCAGCCTTGGAACTCATCTTCTGACATCCCTCCTCCACACGGTTCTCCTCCCAAGGCCCTTTCACCGCCATGTGAGATGAGGATCGATGAAGAAGTTGAGGGTTCAGTCAGTTCAAACTGTAGCAGAGAAAGTTAGTTGGCTCACGCCAAATTTAGATCGATTTATAAGGACACCGAAAGGGAATTGGGTAAGAATCAATGGCTGGTGTGGATCTTGTTTGTTAGGAGAATCTAATCAATGGTTTGGATTTGATATAGGTTGAAAGACAGTGTAGGTAGAATTAGATGATGATGACCGGTTAGAACAGAACAACTTCTTGATGAAGATTAACCAGGTGCTGACACATGTTAGCACGTGGTTGGCTAGATGTTGTAAATACAATATAAATTAGATATTAAATAATAATTGATATTTTTTTAATTAGAAATAAAAACAAAAAATATAAATAATTAATTTATCAAAATTATGGAATATTTTTTTAAAAATAATAAATAATTTATGAATATAAATATAATATTAATAAATAAGTATAAATAATACTTGATAAATATGTATTTGATTTTTAATTGAATAAATTAATAAATTAATAAATAATACCTTATTTTTTATTTTACTAATTATTATAATAATAAATAGAATATATGTGATTTTTTTATGGATTTTATTAAATAAATTTAAATGTATAAATAAATACAGTTGTAAGTTACACAATTTAATTTTATCTATAAAATATTGTTTTTGATTTATTTAAAATAATAAATAATGTGAGAAAATTCTGAAATAAATCATGGTTAAAATACAGGATCATAGAAAAATTACAATTATAAAATCATTAAAGCTATAAATTATGTGTTCTAAATAAATTAAATAGTCCCGAAATCCAGTTGTCATTAGGTCTCAAAATCGACTTTTTACAAACAGACTCTGATTTTAGTGAAATCACCCCCATTAATTAGAGAATATTATTTTATGACTTTTAAAGGTGAGTAGATGAAATTGGAGTTCGTGTGAGAAAGTTATGATGCTTAGAATTGGAGAATTTGATAATTTAAAAGTCAGATTTCTTGGCATATATAAAAGACATTATTTTTACCTTATTTTTATATTTTTCTATACATTTTTAGAAATAATTAGGAAAAGGGTTTGGTGAAAATTATATTCATATGAATTAATTGAAAATCCATGAAGATTTGATAATTATTTAATAAATAGTGAAGAATGTATAGAGTGTATAATTATTACTTTTTATTGTCTTCTTTCCTTATCTCCCCCTACTTATTTGTTTGTCGACCAATCCATGTTGACTTGGTCTCGGGGGTTAGCTTATAAATATATCTTTCAACTATATTTATATTATATAAGTCATATTGTACATATCTACATATCTACAATCTGCCTTCTTTTCTTTTCTTTATTTTTATTCTTTTATTTATTTTTATGATTTTGATGCATAAAAGTGCATTTTTATTCAAGAATGTGGTTTTGATAAAAGATGGGAATAATGAATATTTACATGTATTTGTTAAGAGTTTTAAGACAAAATGCAAACATGCATTTCTACATCTTTATTCATTTATTTTAGCTTAAAATCCCTTATAAAACACATGTAAATATCAATAAATCTCTTCTTTTACTAACCTTAATTCTTGTGTAAATATTGTATATTTATCATTATTTTAACCTAAAATAAATAAAGAAAGAAACAAAGGAAAATAAAGAAAATCAAAGATTGTATATATGTAATAGATACAGGTTGACTCTGACCCCGAGAGTAGGTCAAGATTTGACCTAATCAACAAGGAATAAAGTAGGGGGAGATAAGGCATGAATACCAAAAACTCATAGAAATTGATTTCCTCTTGTGTATATTCATCACTTATACATTATTGTATATAATACACATTACTTATACTATTTTATTTATACCCAAACTCACTCTAGTTAAAATTGTTTGCTTCTTGAAAATTGTACGTAAAAAACTTTTGTAAATAGTAAAAATTATAGCAAGAACAATCGTTGTATATTGTGTAAATAACAACACTCTGAAAAGCCACAAAGTTCAACTTGTCAGATCAATATATTCTCCACCAAAACTCAAAAGAAATTAAACTCACTTTCATTATACTCAAAATTTAATAATATTTAAAATGGAGGTGGTTTCATGAAAATCAGAGTTAATGTGTGAAATGTGGGTTTTTGGGATACTATTGCTTATTATACCATGGTATATAATTTGTATAATATTTATAAATATATATTTTTCTTTCTTTTTTTGTATATATTAGATTTTAAATTACATGAAAATATTGTATTTAACTCATATAAAATAAAAATAAAAATAAAAATAAAATCACAAAACCAAAAATTAACCAAAATAAAATCATGTATATATTGTATATGTACCTCTTTATATATATATTTATAAAGTACTACTATTTATTTGACCTAATAAATCAATTCCTAAAACTCTAACAAAAATAATTTTAAACCCTTGTAAAATGTTGTAAATTAATAAATTATCAAATCATATGTATATTTGTAAAAAATAATATATTAAAAATCAAGGTGTTGTAAATATAGGTATACTTACCTGTAAATAACACATTTTATTTATTTATACCTTTGTATATAACCTATTTAATTAATTAAAAATCATAAAAAATAAGCTAATTAAATTACTAATATTTCTCTTTACATTATTTTTATTTTAAATTCATTTTATATTTTATTTCCATTTATTTCTTATTTGACCATGTTTTCTCGTTTAGTGTTTTTGTCTCATTCTGCTTGCCTTCCCATTGGTTATGCCTAGGTATGTTGACCCAGGTCAACTCCTCAGTCTCCCCGCATTTCCCACTCTTTCGCGAGTCAGTCGGTCTTCGCCAATTTTTCCCGCACGCCTCAGTCATCAAATCACTCCACTTTCTTATCTATTTAGTTAGCCCTAATGCCCAACTTCATTGCTCAACCATTAACTCCCGCGATATTGCCTCGATTTTCTCGTTTTTAGAATTCAGAATCTGGCTAGAACCGATGCCAATTTATACTTCCAGATCTTTATCTGCTCCAGTTGATCCTTTTTCCACCATTTTTTTTCACCTGAAGCTAGTCTCTGGAGTCGAAGCGAGGCTACAACAACCTTCACCCACAACTGAGTGTGTGTGAAAGTGATTGGAGACCATGATCCAGTATGCTTGACAGAACTCCACTGGGATTGTTTGAGCTTCTCTTCCATTCACAACAGATCGAGGTTGTGACCTATTTTATCCATCTGTAGGTAGTCTAGGTTTGATTTTCATTTGATTTGCTTTTTAGTTTTGTTGCGATTCCTTTGTATTAGCTCGGATTCAAGTTTCACCCATTATATCTGATATGCAAGATCGGAGTTCATCTGATCACCTTCTTCCATTCCGACCTCACATTCACGTTTGCCATTGCTTCTTCATCCTTATATCCATCTCCTAACCCCTATATCTTTCTAGATTTGGATTTCGACTTATCTCTGACCACTACTTCATCGGAGTAGATTCATTCATGCCCATTTCCATATTTTTCTTCTAATAACTCAATTGGAGCAAGCTTCTGAGCAAGAGGAATTCATCGTAGGGCCTTGAAGCATAATTCGGATTGTTGATCACAACCTGGAGTGGTACTTCCACCTGCAAAGCATCTCAGCATCCAAGAGAGGAATCGAACAACCATACATCTTCAAATCATCTCAGATCAATAGAGGGTCGTTGCAGGAGGGTTTTGAGACCCTCAAGTAGAGATGCGAGTGGAGATCAAGAAGTCGTCGATTAAAACTCATCCGCAACACCATCAACTGAGTTCTTCCAGGGGCTTCAGAATCGCACGATCAAGAACACATTCCCCAGTTTAAATCATAAGCATCGAATTTGCCCCAAAAGACAGTCATGGATCGAGCTCTCTAGATTGAATCCATTTTGTCCATGCGCGTTGTCATCAGCCGTCCGATAAGCATCCAAAGCCATCTCTGTCATTGATTCTGACACGTGTATTAAGCGCAAAATCACCCACCAACCCCCGTTTTTCTTTCATTTGCAAATAAGTCCCTGTCAGGACACGGTTATTTGTAGTCACTTGAATAATTGCATTATTTTCCTTGATGATTATTTTATTTCATTTTTATTCCTGCTTGAACTACCAAACATGCTACGCATGTCTTTTGTGTGAAATTATAATAAAAGTCTCATACTTATTTGTTAATATTTGCCCGTCGATAATTAATTAATTGCAATTATATGCGTACTAGTGTGACTCACGTGTGCTGGCATGCGTTTTTCTGGGTAATTTGCAGATTTGGCCCTGCATTTCTTTATTTGTTATTCATTTAGTCCCGAAATTACTTTTCTTTGCAACCATACCCATGCGCATCTGCATTTAATTTTGCATATTAAATTGAAAAAATAGCAAAACCTCATATAAAATCCACAAAAATCATCTTAGGCTTATGTTAACTCATTCTTTCGTCATTATTTTTCATTTTACATTTTAGTTATTTTAATTATTTAATTATTTTTCACATATAAAAATTGAAAATATTCCTTATCTACATTAAAAAATCAATAAAAAATATAAAATTTTTACAAAAATTCCAAAAAAATCATGTTTATTTATTCTGCATAATTTCATTTTCTGACCATTTCATTTTCAGTTTTCTTATAAAAACAAAAAATAGAAAAACATTAAAAACACCTAAAAATTCATACTAAATCCTTAAAAATCTACAAAAATGCTTTCTAAAAATAAAAAAAGCTTTTTCTGTTCGTACATATTTCATCCATTTTTGATTTTATTTTCAATTTTAAAATCCAAAATCATCTGCAACATTTTCTGTTTCTTATTTTTCTATATTTGAAAAAACTAAAAAAACTAAAAATTTTAGAAAAATCACACAAAAATAAGAAAATATCAAAAATACAAATTAATTTTATTTTTATTTTTAGTATATTTTTGCCATATTTAAAAATTCCAAAAAGTTGCTTTCTTTCTCTTTTCTTTTGTTTATTTTTGTTGTGTTTTATTTTCTCTTTCAAAAATTAAAAACATTTGCAGAATTTAAAAATCATTAAAATTTTAAAAATCAGGAAAGAATAAAAAATTATAAAATAAAAATTCAAAAAAAATTAAAATGATAAAAAAATTCACAAAAACTTAGAGTAGTGTCGTAGAGTTATCCTATTCTATTTGATTATTTTTCTTTGAATTATATAACCCTCTAGATTTTTGTTTCCTCCCTGAGTTTGACCATGTATGGTACATAGGTAAATTAAATTGAAAAATTCTCTTGCTAATATTTCTTTAATTTATTTTTTCTTGATAATTCAATAAATTTTTATTGGGGGATTTTTGGGGTTGCAACAACCGTGCAAATAATTCACCTTAACTAAAACCTTGAATTTCCCTACTCAAAAGGGTCCAAGATTAGGATACTTTCCTTGACTGCATCTGTTGCTCCCTTGTACCATGTTCATCATATTTAGGAGCAGAAATTGTCAGGGCCACTTTAAGCATGGGTAGAGGACGGGCCTCTCATCCATTCTTGTCAGTAACATCCACCTTTTGTAGAGACAATTATTGAGGAACCTTCCCAGGTATGGGAGGTAAATGGTTGGTGGTACACAAATGACGCTACCAGACATGGGAGTTTTGGGGATTGTTTCTCTTACCAACATCCCTAGAATTTCTACAACACATAATTTACCCCTACACCTCTTCCAGTACTCTACCCTTCCCAAGCACTGAGGCAGCAACAGTAGTACTAGGGCTAGCAGGGCCGGCATATGCAGCACCATTCCCAACATCAGCAACATCAGGGCCAGTCTTCACGTTCTTCCTACCCTTCTTCACAGCAGCATCATTCATCTTCTAGTCCCACATATTTTTAGAGGCAAAGTCTTGAGGAGTTATGTTCCTATAGGAATGAAGTACATGATTTGCATATTGACCTCAACCGCTTATCCTACTTACACGATGAGAGGACTGTCCCTTCTACATCCATTCCTACCCAGGTTCAGGCTAACCCCAACAACCTGAACAAGACTCAGCAGTAGTGGATACATGATTAGGTATACCACTCAGATTCTCATAGATCTGAGCATGAGATCTTTTCCTTTGATTATGTTAATAACATGTCACTTAGAAGAGGAAGGACCATGGTCGTACCTGATTGGGCGAGGGACATGTAGAGGATCGATTATAGAGCTCATCTTGAGGAGACTTTAGAGGATGATGAGTCTAGGAAACTCCAGCAGTGTCTTCATCATCAGCCGGAGACGTCCAAGAGAGGAAAGAAGAAGATTCAGAGTACGATATCATTACAACATCACGAGTAAGATTCAGAGTCTATCGAGGACCTTGTGCCTTTGGTTGAGGTGAATGCACATTCATTGGGCATTCCCCGACCTTTAGTAGATGATTCAATTTTAAATTCCAATTTTGATGAAAAGATTCAGTTGTGAAGAACTCAGTTTCTCGTAATAAAAAGCATACTTCTATATATGATTTTGATTCTTCGCATTCCTCTTCTACTTGTGCTATCCCTTTCTCCCGTGCTCTTACGGTAGGAAAGCACAGCTTGAGAAAGATTCAAAAAGATGATCCTAAAATGGCATAGTTTTGCAAAGATAATATTATTTTTAAGGTGCCATTTGATGAGTATGTGGCTAGTAGTCTTACATTCCAGAAATATTTGAAGGTGAGATGCACACCTACTAGAGTTAGCAGGAAGAAACCGAATAGTTATGTAAGTACATATGTTTCATTGGTAGCCACTACTTTTTATCTCAAGAACCAATAGTTGTCGAGAAAGAAGAGAGACTTGGGTGCACACTATGTGGTGAGTCATATCAATGACATCGCGTTTGCACGCACTCCACTTGATAATGGTTATTCGATCAATCTTTTACCTTGTGCCTTGTATGAGAAACTAAAGTTGAGTCCACTTCGCAAATAATGTGCCCTACTCCAGTTCACAGACAAATCAATGAAGAAGGCTAAGGGTAAGATCAAGAACGTTATCATTTCAATTGAGGGATAAGACTACAGAGTGGACTTCAATGTCCTCGATATGGATATCCCCAATCACTCGAGAGACTCATATATCATCCTTGGGTGGCCTTCCTTAGGACCGTTGGTGCTTATTTTGACTATTAGATGGGGATGATGAAGTTCCTCTCTCCTGGTGGAGAAATGGAGCTACAGAAGAAGCAGACAAAATGGCAGCGACCTGATTTAGTGTCAAATATAGATTTATCTTCGTCTTCAGAGGCAGATTGTAGATTTGCTAGCATAGTTAGGGTATGGAAACATAATCCAACAAGACTGAGCGAGACTCTCTCAGTTGGGGAGGACAGTGTATGAGATGCAGTTTGAGGAGTTTCCAGGTGTCTTGGATCATGGATCATCTATCTATTCCTTTTATGACTTGTATTTGTTAGTTCCTACTCCTAAGGAACAGTCAAAGGAATTAGATGTAGAGTCGGACGCGGCTTTGGCCAAATTACTGCATATCTTTAGCAATTCGAGTCATTCTTATTCTTCAGTTTAGTTGGTGGCTAGGACTACAGAGTTAGCACCACCTTCATGCAACATGGAACCAGATTCATCATTAGTTCATCTAGATTTGATTGATGGTACAACTTTTCCAGAACTGAAGCCATTACCTCCTACAATGATGTATTATTTTTTTGCAGGACCTAAGAATAGACTTCCTGCCATCATTAGTTCTAGGTTGACTATAGAATAGTAGTCTAGGTTACTTGAAGTGTTAGATAAGAACCTCAAGGCGATAGGTTGGACGATTTCGGATCTTGCTGGTATAAACCACGTACTCTAGTCACACTACATTTATGTTCAGGATAATGCTGAACTTTCCCGTGATTTCCAGAGACTTAATCCAAGTCTTCGGGAAGTAGTTAAAAAAGAGATTGAGAGGTGGTATGGAGCGGGATTTATTTACCCTATATCTGATTCAAAGTGGGTGGTCCCCCTTCATGTTGTCCAGAAGAAGTCAGGAATTTAGATGGTCGCCAATGAGGAGGGAGTTGAGATTGTGACACGAGTACTCACGCTGTGGCACGTCTGTATCGATTACATACATATGAATGCGACGACCAAGAAAGTCACTTTTCCCTGCCTTTTATTGATCAGATTTTGGAGATACTAGCGGGGAATGATTTCTTCTGTTTTCTTGATGGGTACTTAACATACAATCAGGTAGCCATCGCCCCTAAAGACCAGGAAAAGCCCAATTTTACTTCTTCTTCTTTCAACACATACGCATACAAGCGCATGACTTTTGAGCTATGCAATGTACCGTGTACTTTTCAACGGTGCATGATTACTGTGTTTGTCGAAACAGTGGGGGATTTCCTGGAGGTCTTCGTGGATGATTTCTCAGTCCATGGTGATTCATTTGATTCAAGTTTAGTGCACTTGGACCGAGTTCTTCAGAGGTGTAGGCAGGTTAATCTGGTACTCTCCTGGGAAAATAGTCATTTTATGATTAAGGAGGGTATCGTGTTGGGGCATGTCATCTCCAAGCAGGGAATGGAGGTTAACCCTGCCAAGGTGGATGTGATCAAGAAACTTTATCCACCAACCAATATCAAGTCAGTGAGGTCATTTCTTGAGCATGTAGGATTTTATAGATGATTCATTCAGGATTTTTCTAAGATTGCCCTACCACTGAATAAGTTTTTTGGGAAAGACATCGTGCTTGTTGTAGATCACAAGTGTCTTGAGGCCTTTGAGCCCCTTAAGAGAAAGATTTTGACTTGTCAATTCTTCATGGTCCTGATTGGTCTCTTCCTTCTGAGATCATAACTGATGCATTAGATTTTGCTATAGGAGTCGTATTGGGGGTGGTGGCAAGATCAGATCCCATTTACGATTCACTACACAAGCAAGGTCTTGGATTCAACATAGAAAAATTCTACAGTGATAAAAAAGGAAATGCTTGTCGTAATTTGGGCTTTAGAGAACTTTATGTCTTTTATATTGTTATCAAAGTTGAATATTTACACAGATCATTCAACCATTAGATATCTCATGGAAAAGAAGGACGAGAAGGCACATCTTCCTAGGTGGATTTATTTACTCTAGGAATTTGATTTGGAGATTAAGGATAAACCTGGAGTCAAGAATGTAGTGGTCGATCATATGTCTAGACTTGAGTTAAAGGATTCCTTGACTTAGAGCCAATCAGAGAAACCTTCCCAGTTGAGTTGATTTGTGTTCTCGATTCACTCTCTCGGTATGCCAACATGGTGAACTATCTTGTCTGCAAGTAAGTTTCCCAAGGTTGGACTAGGAGTAGCATTGATCGACTGAAGTCGGATTCGAGGAGATACCATTGGGTGGATCCATTCCTTTTTCATTGAAGGATCAGATTGTGTTTGGAGAAGGTGTATTCCTCAGGAGGAATACTACAATATCCTCATATATTATCATTTACTCGAGACTGGAGGACACCATTCAGGAAAAAGAACCGCTCACAAGGTACTTCAATGTGGATTCTTTTGGCCGACCTTGTTTAGAGATGCCACTGATTTTGTATGGTTGTGCCATGTATGTCAAAGGATGGGAGGGACAATTGGTTCTAGATATGAGATTCCCATGCAGCCTGTGATTTTATGTGATGTTTTGATGCATGGGCCATCAATTTCATGGGTCACTTTCCCAATAGCCATGGATTCGAGTACATCTTGTTAATAGTGGATTATTTATCACAATGGGTGGAGGCTTTCCCAACCCAAGCTATAGATAGTAGGACTGTCTGTAAGTTCATCAAGGATCATATCATTTCAAGGTCCATGGTTCCAAAGGTTTTGATTTCTGATGGGTAGCCACTTTGTGAATAGAGAGATGAGATCTTTATCTAAGTACTACGAGTTTGAGCATAGATTTGCTAGTCCTCACCACCCACAATTGAATGGCATGGTAGAGGTTTCAAATAGGGAGGTGAAGAGTATTCTTCAGAAGTTAGTTCATCCTGATTGGAAGAATTTGTCTTAGCTATTGGACCAAGTTCTATGGGCCTAGAGGACAACCTATAAGACCCCTCTTGGTACTTCACCTTTTTGGATGATCTATGGCAAGCCGTGTCATTTTCCCGCTGAATTAATTCACAAGTATGAGTGGGTAATAAAAAAAAATCAATTGGAGTTGTCACCTAGGTAAGTTTTGTAGAGACCTAAACCTTAATGAGTTAGTGGAGACAACAGCTTGATCTATAACGACAAAGTTAAGAAGTGGCATGATTCACATATTAGTTGCAAGAATTTTGTCCCATGACAAAAGGTATGGTTGTTTAATGCTAAGTTACGAATTTTCCATGGGAAATTGAAATCCAAAAGGACAAGTCCTTATATAGTTAAGAAGTGCTTGGAAATGGCAGTGTAGAGATTGTAGATCTTTCGGATTGTGCACCTTCCTTCTTGATTAACGAACATCTCTTAAATCACTTTGTAGAATCCAAAGAACAGTTAATTCTTGTTGAGGTTATTAACTTCATTCTAATAGAGTTCTTTGTAGATATTTCAGTACAACATGAAGTTGTAGCTTGAAGATTCATGTGAGCCAGATTGAGCATCATACAGATTCTGATTCTTTCTAACTTTATTTTTTTAGGGTTTAGTTTCTCCTATATGTAGATTCTTACTTCTAACTTAGGCTATTTTCAACCTAAGTATAGGGGAAACCTGATCCGTTGTTGTTTACTCTTCACTTTGTTTTCTATTGGTCTCTTTGCTTGATTTTTCCTTTCATACTGAGGCTATTTTCAGCCTAAGTATAGGGGGCCATTTCATTCTATTCTTTGTTGACTTATTTTTTTTCTTTTCCATTCACCTTACTTATTCATCTTTTGTACATTTCTTTATATTTAGCATGATTTATAGCTTCATATCACTTTGTTCTATGAGGACATAGAAAAAGCTAAATATAGGGGCATGTAACGTATATATTTCATATATACTTTAGCCATAGCTCATGGTTTTAACTTTTTCAAACTCTTGGGGTTATGCATATCGTATTATTATGTGTAAAATGAGTTTTATACAAATGGTTTTGAAAAATATTTGCAAACTTTTATATACTTATTTGACATGGTTTTCAAAGTATTTTACATGGGTTTGTGAAAACACAATTTGACTTTTTTTTTAAAATCTTTGTGATATATTTGAAAAACCTATATGTATGTGACGTGGTTTGTAAAAAAAAATTCAAAAAGATTTTTAAATTTTAAGGGTGTAATTGGAATTAACTTGTAAATAAAGGTTAACCCTTAGGTCTCTTCAGTTTCTACTTTGTGTCTTGAGTCACTGAGAGGGTGTGACAGTTCACTAAACTATCAGGTTTTTAGTCCATATAAGGCTGTCTAGTCTTAGGTCTTTTGTAGAGTTGATGGATCCATAACACCTTCTTAAAATGTTCCACCATATGCTTCGGTAGTTTGGACAAGTTGTTATCCAACTCATCCATTCTCCTATCGATCCTCTAAACCACTGTGAGTTTATCTGCTATGATACCCATGCCAAAAGGATCAACGACAATCCTTGCTCCCCCTTTAGGTAACAATGGTATGGGGGTCTCTAACTGAGCTCTACTCACGATCTGTGCTCAACTCATATCAGCCATCTGCTTGAACACCTTCCAGATGGTGTCCGCACCTCATGAAGTATAACTGCCTACACAAGCAACACCAAACAAACCCTGTACCTCAAGGTTGAGATCCAACTATATTTACTGAACCAAGATGGTAATCTCTAATCATGACAAGGACACTTCTGCAAAAGATATTTAAATCTCTCCCATGTATCACATAAAGATTCATTAGGTAGTTGGGATAAATTCATGATGCATGATCACATCAAGTTAGTTCTACTCAAAGGGTAGAACTTCTTCAAGAAAAGGTCCTTGAACTGCACATATGTAGTTACAACTACCTCCAGGTTCTTGATCTAGTAATCAACCTTATCCTTTAAGGCAAAAGAATGGGCTTTGAGCCTTAAATAATCTTGATTAACCCTGGCATTCCTAAGGTTACAACAGACTAACTCAAAGTCCCTAAGGAGTGTGTATGGTTCCGTGTGTGCCTTTCCATGAAAATGAGGCAACAAACCCAAAAACTTTGGCTTCAATTCGTATTCTACTTCGGGATTGACTAGACAACCAATTGTTCATTTGGTATTGCCCATGGTTGTATGACACATCCATAGGTACATCTATACCAAATTATAACTGGTCAATCTGTGCTCTCATAAGTGCCATATTTTTCTCAGAAGCTGCTAGCCTAGCCATCACCAACTACATCAGGTCATGTCGCTCTTCCTCCTCTCCATCTTGTTTTTAGGAGGCATCTTAAATGTGTCTTCTAAACCTTCATCAAAAAGTGGATTAGAGTGAGATCTAGATGAAGACATAGAAATCAAGTCAATCTCACCAAGGCAATGATCTTCCATGATGTGAAGAGAAGAAAGAAAGGGTGTGGTTGAGATGTAACCACCACCTAAGAATGAATCATGATACATTGGATTGAAAAGGGTTATTTTTGATCCTGTAAGGTCCAATGGATGAAGGTAGTTGGACCTGTGAAGATATGATATTTGGATGGTTCAATGAAAGGTTCATGAAGTTGGAACGAAATTCCGACCAATTATACATTTTCAATTTCAAAAAGAGTACAGAAATAAGCATACTCTATTCAAGGAAAGACCTAGCAACTACGATGCAAGTAAATGTACGGAATCAACTCAACAATGTAAATAAACCCCTTTGAAAAGATTCACCAACTCAACACATGGAAGCCGTAAAAGTTAGGCTTATTTATTATTTTGGCAATTTTAAATTGATGATTCAATACAATCTTATACAAGCACACATGGAGTCTCGTACTATACCCAATTGAAGTCCTATAATCCCTCAATCAATGGAGTGATCTTCCTGGGATGCCAGGTTCAATATCAGACCCCAAAAGGAACTTATAGTTGCAGACAACCGAAATGTATTTCTAAGGTCGAAGGTAACCACTTGCAGCTCCCAAAATTCGTAAGAATCGAACCTGGAGACTTAGAGGTAAGTACATGCATACAATGAGGGTGTTTTTGCCCGTAATACAAGGTTTATTTATTCCAAATTATTTGTGTCTACTTGCATCAACTCAGTCACAATTTTTAGAGTTTGGTTATCACTTTGATTTATGTGACCACAAGCATCACCTAACGTATAATCCCTTTTCCTTTATCATTAAGTTATCAAAAACTGAAAATAGAATGCAATCGTAAATCAATGATGCATGCAACAGTAAATCAATGATGCATGCAGTCATTAGGAATAATTACAGTGATTCCCGGTGTTCTCCATGTGGATGCAAAACTAAATTTGTAAAAGATACACTACATGATGCACGTTGAGAAAAACCACACCTAAACATGAGTTCTATTACCGATAAAGAATTTCATTTAAATTTGGCTAGGAATAACACATTTTACGTATGCCTTATTATTTTTTTACAACAATGAATCTTATGATATTTGATTGTTTGCCCTAAATTACGATATAGATCAAACATTGAATGACCTAACATCTATCTATTTGGCATAGTGCCTGAACCTAAATCACCACTTAAGTTGAGAATCACTCTCAACACAAATGCACAAAATAATAAAAAAAATAAAAAGAGACATTTTTTACATACGTGAGAACTCAATCAAGAATCGTTGCAAAATGGGCAATTAATTTACAAATTAAGTAACTAATAAAAAGAGACATTTTTTACATACGTGAGAACTCAATCAAGAATCGTTGCAAAATGGGCAATTAATTTACAAATTAATTAACTAACAAATTACACAACTAAATACTACACAATAAGTACAACACAAAGCTAATTAATCAACTAAAAAACTTCTAAGGTCCCTTGTTCTGTGGTTTGAAGCTCCAAGGTTCTCGCCCTCACGGTCCTTTACTCTCTATCGACTCCGCAATCCCTACCACAAAACAACAAAAATGTCAAATATATCCTCAGAATAATTTGGCAACTAAAATAGCTATAAAGAATCAAAACTACAAATAAGAAAAAACAATATAACATTACAATAACTTAACTAAGAAACTCTAAAAATCACAAGAATAAAACATCAACACTAAAAATAATCAATAATGCGCCGCATCCATGGGATGAATCACAAATTACAGAATATAACATGCACTCATTGTAACACATGCCAATTTGCAATCAATAGAATCAAGTCAAATATCTTCCCGAAGTGGACTCAGTTTCTAATTTATAACCAGGGAAGTCCAGGGTCGAACACATGGATGCAAATCATTATTTAATTAAACTTAATTGCTAATTAATTATTTTAGTGATATATAGGTCCTAAGTCAAGAAAAATGCAAATACACACAAGAACACATGTAATTTTTTTAAATCATTTTCTATGCATTTGTTTATATGACAAACAATCATGCAATAAACAAAAGAAGACAAATAAAACAAGAATATGTATTGATTTATTAATCAAATATTTGTGATTTTATTCAAATTTATTAATAAAAATCTAGTATCATGCAGAACCAATTCAACCAATGAGTAACTTAAATGAATTTAATATGAAGCCTGAATATTCAAAATGGATCCTCTAAAATAAAACGTGTGAAAGATAGATATTACTATTCTCTAAACACACTAAATTAAAGAGGGTGAAATGAGCTTTCAATGCACCAAATTTATTAAAAATAGAGTTATAGATCACAAGATACTAGAAACATAATACAAGGGCATACCTGGAAGGAAACTAATTTTTTATTACAAAAAGGACATTATAGGGACTAAAATGTAAAAAGACACCCACTTGAGTTTATACATAAATTTTCAGGAAGCAAGGACTTATTTGTAACATTCAGAAACCAGATGGCACGCTTGTAATTGCTTCATGATCACGTGCGCGCCATCACATGACTGAACTAGGTTCGGTATGACATGGCATCTTATGGAGGTTTGTAGTAGGCTAGTACACCCCAGAGCTCCGATATGAAGTGGCGGATCAGGTAGTTACGTGGAGTGTTCTTGTCCATCATATCACACCCAAAATCAATCGATCTGACGGCTCCTGTACTTTGTCATAGATGAAGATCATCTGTAGGCGGTGGAGTGAAGCCTGTGATTTAGTAAAGGTGGTTCCTCTCCTCTGTACTCCTTCTCTCATTGTGAAGGTCCAAGAACCTTCGCTCTGCTCTCGTGAAGAAGCTAAAGTCGACGTGAAGGGCTAGGAATGTCTGGAATGCTAACTCAAAGAAGGCTCGTCGGGGGATAACTTGGTCGTCGGAGTTGGGTTGAAATTTTCGATCAATGATTAGCTCGAGCACCTGCAAGGGTTAGTCTCATGCAAAAATCCAGGCAAATCTTTTATGATGCAAATTGGGTGAAATGGGAGCTCAATGGAGATGAAGGAGTTAGAGCCCAAACTGATCCCCGACTTTTGTGAAGTTAGGGTTGGGTCGAGATGGAAGGGGTGATGAAGAAGCTGGAGAGGGAATATGATGAATACACAAAGTTAATAAGAGATCAATGAAGTTGAATGGATAATCATAGTGTTATGAAGGAGAATGTATTTGTGTATGAAATAGAGAGGGTAAATAATCAAATTAAAGAGATTAAATGATAAAAAGTTTACCTGAGGAAGAAGAAGATGTATGAGGGAGAAATGGAGATGTGAAACGAGCCTATGGAGAGGGGTTTCAAAGACTCCAGTCATCGCTCTATTTACCTAAGGCTAGAGGTCAGGGGCTTGAGCAACAATGATGCTGCGAATTGTCGGAGAAGACGAGGATCACACCAACAAGGATGTGCTCGGTCGTCGCTCTCTATCACTCACTCTCCTTGTCACGAATAAGGAGGATCAAGCTCGGAGCTTCTACATACAAAGGAGGATCACCGTTGATAGAGGAAGAAGGATGGTTTTGAGGTGTTGAAGGTTGGGAAGTTGGCAAAGACCAGCAGTGGTTTCAACCACCACCAGAAGTTAAGGAAGTTGGGAACAGAGGGAGTTAGGGTACTCGCAAGGATAAGGGTTGTTAGGTGACGAATTTGGTGGTTGAAGCAATGGAAGAGGTTGTCGGAGATGAACATGAAAAACTAGTGAAGAAGAGCTAGCGTGAAGCAATGTAATGCTTCGCAGTTGGAGTTGGAGGTTGAAGAAGACCATTGTCTATTGGATCTGATGATCTAACGATCAAGATCAAGGCAGAGTCTAGTGGCTGTGATTTGATCAGGAGATCAAATCAATAGGCTGAAATTGGGGTGCCATTGAATGCTAGAGATCAGAGCATGCATTATGATCAGACGGTGGAAAAGAGCAGAGGGTGTGGAAGGATGAGAGTTATCAGATCAAAGCAGATCTAATGGTCCAGAGGGACAACAGGTGGTAGAAGGAGCGCGAGCCACATGGGCATCCCAAGGGGTGCCACGTGGCCCAATGAACTTCAAGAGAAAAGAGAAAATCAGAGATAATTACAAATAAAATAACTATGAGTCGATTCAGAAAAGTGGTACAACTTTCATGCAGAAGTCAAAGAGAAATACAATCATCTATACATAGATAATAATTAAACGAGTAAAAATAATGAAAAACAAATATTTTTATTTTCTTTTATAATTTTTTAGATTTTTTATAATTATATTAAATTAATCATGTACAATATTATTCTAATTTTTTATTTGATTTTTAATCAGAAAGATATGCATAAAATAATAGAACAATGATATGTTATATAATGTAGTATAATTAGAGTTACTTATTTACAAAACATAAACTAATAATTAAGGTTAATTGTTATTGAATCTTGGTGATTTCCTTAAGCAAGAGAGTTAATTATGTGTATTTTATGCTGATAAATCAATGATTTATTAGGTATCCAATACCATCCTTTATATTCCTAATGAAGTGGCACTCTCTGATGTTAGATTCCAACTTACTTGTACATGGTTATGAACCAAGCAACCTTAATTCCTCAAGTGTCCAACACTAGGCTAGGTTCCAAATCATAACTTATGAGGGTTTTTTGGTTTAGATTTCCGTGGAATATAATTAAGGATATATATTGTTGTTTCTGCAACATATATACTTGGAAACTAAGAGAGAATTATGCTAATATTCATCATTGATCACATCATGTCGCACATGATCTAATTTCATCTCCCTACAACTCTATTGAATTTAGGTGTTTAAGAGGAGCGAGATTGAAATGACAATCTCTTATCCATAAAGTATTCCTAGAATTTATCTAATAGAAACTTGATAACTTGGTTACATCAAATTCTTTTCATCTTCCTTCAAATTTTGGTTCATAAACCAAAATTGTGAAATCTTTGAACATTTCAAAGGTTTCTAAGATGAAGGGAAGAAATCTCATATCACAAAAAATCATTAATAGATATCACATATCATTAATGTTTATCATGATAGAAATGATCCACATACATCAATATGTATTAGAACTTGAATACCTTGGCATCTTACACCATTCGCAGAGAAGGGTGCATTGGACATTTTTACTTTGAATACAATATTCACAAGTATGTAAGATTTGAAATTTCAGACAGTCTAAAGTTACATCTCTTACTAGTCCATTGATCTCATCAATGGACGTATGTACAAGGTTTGATGCTAGATCATTGTCAAAGATCTCATCATCCATTTGATTCTTTTAAGGTTTAATTCAGTATTTAGAAAAGTTAATGAATCATTCATTAATTTTCTAATTTAGTAGAGTCCTCTATATTTTATATTACTGTCTGAAATATATATCCATCATAACTCTTTATGATATGTATATTCCAGAATGCATGTTTATTTCCAACATTTAGAAATCAACAATGAATATATTCTAATATCTAGATCACTGAGACATTCTCTAAGACTAAGGGCTCTCCCACTAAAAATATGCAGTCTATTTATCTAAAGGATATTATTGCAAAAATTGCATCAACATCCATGTGGATGACTATTAAACCTTAAGATCAAAGTTTCTAGTCTTCTAAAACATATGCAACCAATTGCAAGCGTTATTAGAAGAATGAGATATAATTATTCGACTAATATTATCTAATAAGCAATTCAATTTCAATGATTATATATAGATGCATAATAAGCTGATGTACTATTTCAGTCCTTCTCTAAGGATCTCAGACAGTTAAGATAGTCATACCATCAATACATCGGCTTGTCGTAATATTGGCATTCATCCAACTCTTTGGATGTCATATGTGTGGAAATTACAGAAGTATAATCAACTCTTTGACTTTCCTTCTCACTTGTGTTAGACCCATGCTTCCAATGTGCCTCCTTCATCTACAAACAATCATTGCTTAATTCAAAGGATCTCTTATGTTGAACTCAAAAGATTACAATATAAGAATATTTCAACATTTATGCATGCTTCAATCATCATACAATATTAGTATTATGAAGCATCATGAATGACTTGAGTATAGACAATAGAATGATGACACTCATCATATCTACATCCATCTTAACTCTTAAAGACTTTGGTTCAGGTAGGTACTCAAACATTTGAATACATGATCTCTTATCGAGCCACCATTATGCATAATGTAGTGAACCATGTTATTCATGATTAAATGTTGATATCATATATGTCAGCCAAAACATCTTATTATATTTTATAAGGATCTTCGATAATTACGATCATCATCAACTTGATACATCCAAAGCACATTTGATGAGAGATAAAGACTATAGAGACATACAAACCCAAGGTTGTTGTTCTATTGTATATTTAATTTCCATTCCTCCTTATTATGAGGAAACTTGCATATAGCAACCACATACATTATGTGTGCAACTGCAAGCACAATATCTTGATCATGTATCACAGCCATGATATTTTACTGGTTATTATTGAGTATAGTTTTGAGTGGGTTTAATATAGGTTATCTGAAATAAGATAATTTGCATAAATACATATTTTACTTTTATAAGGATTTTCTATATCAAAGTTGTCATGCCTTGTCAACTCTGAAAGTTCATTGCCTTATTCACTTTCAAAGCAAGAGACATACTTAGCATTATATCTCAAGCAAGATCTGTGATCTCCTTCTTACCTTTGTTACATCCCAATAATATGAGAAATTGAAATTTGGATACAAAGAAGCAGGAACTCATTCCGCCATGCAATTCCAATTTGCATTTCCCAATTCGGTCTTTAACACCCAGACCCACCACCCCTAAGGTAATGCTGACTCGTTGTTAATTGAACCAACCATCAACAAGATTAGATTTCTCTATACGCAATCCAATATTGCCTCAATAATATGAGGAACCGATATTGGGGTCACTACGCATACGACCTTACTCTTTCGAGAAGCAAAGAGCCTGATTCATGTGCGCTTATATGTAGGAGTTATCATTTCGGATGGATGTCTCTAGCATATAATCCATGGCTATGGAACCCATCACCTTGATGGGAGACATTGGATATCATTTATATGATCCTCCATATCACATTTAAATTTTAATTAATTATTGTGAATTATATTCATATAATCAATTCTTTCAAGGGAATTACATCTCTATTCATAATAGAATGTTTATTTTAATTGAATCTAATTAATTTAATCATATTAATCAATTATCAATCCAATTGATCAACCAACATACAATTAGGTTTTGCTCGATATTACCATATAGTATAAGTTCTCACAAGTATGTATTATTTTGTATTTTAATAATTAGAGTACAACTTGATTTAATCATATTATTTTTTATTCAAAAAAAGATCCAGCCAGTACACTCGAGTTATGCTGGGAGGGATCATTTCCTTAACATGCAAGGCACTAATTAGTAAACCTAGCCAGCATATCCGGACTAGATACCCTCACCATTCCGACTGAGAACAATACAAAATAATATCATTGTACTTGAGATTTTATCGATCAACGGTGACTTGTATTATAATATATATAGTAATAACTTAAAGATTTAAGCATATTTAAAACAAATTTAAGGATCCTAAATTTCTAATCATATCAAGCAAACACATTCTTGGTTTTGCATGTAAAATTTATCCTACAACTATTGTAGCATAAACTTGGGTTTTCATGAAACATGCATTCAAAGGACAATGATGTTTAGTAAATTATTTTCATAATTATTAGGCATCATATTTAATCAAAGCAAATACATAATTTCTATGATTTTCATTTAATGATAAATACACTAAGTAGGAAGATTTGATGATCTAATCATCATCTGATCCATCTCCACTAAATATGGAATATCTAGGGAAAACAGAGTCGAATCGCATGAAATAAATTCAAGCAGTTTGCTGGTTTGATTCTTTACTTAATCCAAGTATTTATTTCATGTTTCATGACAGGAAATCAGTAAGAAAAAACCATTTTCTGATAGGTCCATGAATACACGGAAAAATGATTTCGTGACGGGAACTTTTCGAATTTAATTCATGCATTTTTGGTACCAATAAAAGGCTACTATTTTGGGACATATTTAGAGATTCTAAATACATTTTAATAACTAAAAAACATTCCCAGACATGGCACAAACAATAGGTTTTTATTTTAACGAAAAACTAATTTGAAACTTCTAAACGTAGAGATTACCTATCCAAAGTCCGACCCAATGGAGGAGATGCTTGCGAGCGCGTTGATGAGATGCACCCTTCTCGCAATCCAAGATGTTGATTCGAGCAATGGATCTCCCTATTTAGTCACATGACATCCAATGTCTTTTTTGCATACTAGAAGCATCGAGGAAGACGAAGATCCACGAGAAGTCGAAGCAATAACACGACGTCGTAGCGACGATGATGATCCTCTCTCATTCACAAAGTGGACGACCACTTAGAGAGAGAGGGTTGCATGTATGACGATGAGAAAGAGAGAGATTGTGAATTCTATGTTATAAAAGAAGATCTAGGATTTCCTCTTCTTTTATATATTTTGGGAGTCAATGGATCTCAATCCATGGACAACACCAATCCAATGGTTGAGATTGATTTGTGTTTCTTTCAGTGACCATGATTTTATTGTAAAAGTACAACAACAATTAATTAAATTTAATTAAATATTTTGAATAATCATCAATACAATTAATTCAATCAAATCAAGAGGATTTAAAGGATTAGGAAATGAGACAAGCTCCTTCTTAATAAGAGAGGGGACAACCACCTTAAATTAGGACTAGGTTGGCTGTCCACCCTCCCTTTAAGGAAGGAGCGATCTCTTTTCCTATTTTGTGAGACCATGTATTTCACATTATCCTTTAATTATTTATTACAAATTTTATTGTAATTTTTTTCACAAAAATAATTCCAAATTGTCTTGTGAAATTTCAATCATGCCATTGGAAATTTGTGAATCACACTCACAAACCAAAAGAAAATATAAATTACATTTTCAATTAAATGTCTAGTGAGAATCCAATTCATATCAACATTTAAATTATAAATGTTATTTACAAATATCTCTAACATATATGATTAATATGGACAATACTATCTATATTATTCATATCCATTATAATTAAAGAACATTTAAATATATTGGATCATTTTTTCTCATGCATCTAAATAATATAAATCAAATTCATATTATTCATGATAATTAAATCATATTTAATTATCAAATTATCAATGTTCATATATATATATATACATTTCATCAATGGAATTATTCTTGAACCCTTTCAAGAATAATGCGTTTTCTCTTCAGATACTTGGAGATAAGGATATGGCGATTGTAAGTTCCATGTATAATGACTTGGATGTTGAGATCACATATCAAATCCAGATTTTGGGAACCTCTCATAGATGCTTGATTGAATCGAACTCGTAAATCTATTCTTCTCATTGCATCTGAATCAGTTTCATATCAACATTTCGACTAAGATTATATTACTTCTCTACTGAAAGGAGTCACTAAAATCTTCATCATTCCCTCGGAATGGAAGCATCATGGTTATACAATTGTTTATGATCATAACACCCTCGAGTATTCCAATACTAGTACATCCTGCATATTGGAAGATCTAGAATAAACCTGAAGTTTTAGATCTTATTTAGTCTGTCTTCTTCAGGGTTTTATCATTAAGTTTCTCATTCGATCATTAGGAGTTGGTATCGATCATGTACTTTCCAAAAGCATATATCATACCTAGGTTTTGATCATATACTTTCCAAAAGCATAATATATCAAACCTACAAATTCAGTCAAGCTTCCAAAGCGAGACGACTGTGCACAGAATTTGATCCCAATATCTCATGAGTGAGCTCATGTCTTTCGGTTTAGTAATGAACTTGTATAATCCCTTAGGGAGATCATACTACTCATATGCTGTTGTATGCACACTAGATCGCCGATGTATAGACCATGATTAGATCATCAACCTATTAATTTGCCAAATGAACATACTCAAACATATAGTGACACATCTGTCTTCGTTCAGAGGGTGTGTGCGTACATCGTGACAATATACGACAATAACTTGGTTATCTTGATCTCTTTAAGTCAACTCTTTGACCTAACTTATCTAATACCTCTGAATCATTATTCTTATGCAGAGGACATGCATCAAGAGGTCATTTAGATATCAACCTTTAGAGAAGAATTACCATCTTATTTTCACGCTGGAGATCCTCTCTTAATAATCACTTCACATTTCTTGATGAGTCCTCAATCTTCCTCTTTAGATATCATCCAAGCACCGACCTCTATGATTCAACATTTGAATCAACATCTGTATGGTCATTAAGAGCGCCATGGTACATAACCCTAATTGTACTGAGGGACCTATTATGCAAATTAGTTATTCTTCATTTCAGATCAGGGAATGATTTGCAATAATATTTATTGCATAATAGCTCGATGTGGGCTCGCATGTCCAACATATCGTGCTCTGTATTTTTAAGAATAATCACATGCTTGTTTCATGATTTACTTTAAATAATTTCTAAAATAGAGCTAGTGTAAGGAATCATCCTTGATGTTGCTATGATTTATGTGTAGTATTACAGTGATATTAAATGAAAATTGACATGGAATAAAAGGGATCTAATTCCAATTTTTGTTCTATATTTTATGATAAGGATGACTTGGAGTAGATACTACAGGTCAGGCATGCAACCTGCTGTTTTGCCAAAAGAACATCCATATCGGCAGCCCATACGTAGGTGGTATACAGTTACCCTGTTATGATAAGTGCATATGAAATGAATGAATGATTTGCAACACATAGTACTCGGCTACCATTAGGCGGGTTGGCTGACTGAAGATGTGGTCATGCCATTTGGAGGCACGGGTGATTTGATAGAGGTTGGGTCACGATAGCATGTATTTAAAGCTGCTAGTATACGTGATTAAAGGTTATCCCATGGTTTTAAGCTACCGAGTCCTCAAGGAAGGTGTTCTTCCTTATTTGACAAGATGAGGGTGTAGAACCCTTGTTAATAAAATTAAAAAAATCTTCAAGGTAGTATCGGAGGAATGGTTGAGGCGACGTGAGATGGTATAAGCTCACTAGATCGACGCAATCTCCAATCGTGAAGTGTCCATGACTTCAGAGTCCATGAGAGGTGAGTTAAATTACCTGGACTAATCCCTAACGTGGAACAGAAGGAATATGTATTAATCTAATGGGAATAAATGAATCCTCGTGGTCTAATAACTTTTGTTAAACTACACTACTTGTTTTCTTTTCTCTTATTCGTTTCCTAGCACTCACTAATCTTTATCCAATGATTTTTGAAAACCCAACATGTATCAGTCAGCCATCGTAAGGACTTTAATCAGCTAACCAACTAACAATAGTAGCTTCTATTGTAAGGTAGTTAGTAGCCCTTTCCCTTTACCTTGAAGTGAAATAAAATAGTGGGATAGTTGTCCATGTAATCTCTATTTTGTGAATGGAAATCCTTGAGATTTTTCTCTATGTAGCATTTTATCACAACCTGTTTCTGAATGTTAGCTATTATTCTTAGAAAAAGTTATTGCTGAGTAACCAGATTCGGTAAATGGGAGGATCCAACAACTTGGAACCGGGGTCATGACATATATTGTTTGTCACCTCGATCCCTTGTTTCGACAATATCATGAACTACCTTTTCTCCAAGGAAGTCTCACGAGATTGACTGAAGGTGAAATTGGACATGTTCATGCCCGACATACATTTTTACAAATTGGAGGATCCATATCTGTTTCATGAAGGTGCATATTATATCTGGCAAAGATGCATTCCGGAGGATGACTTTACAAGTGTCCTGAACCCCTATTACAGGTTTGAATCATGTGGACACTATTCTGGAAAGCGGACAACAGCTAAAGTTCTTCAATATGACCTCTGGTGGCCGACTCTTTTAAAAGATGCTACATAATATGTCAAAGGATGCCCTGACTGCCAGAAGATGTGTGGCACCGTTAGTTCTTGAGATACCATGCCTCTCAAAGTATAATCAGATTTCAAATATCTTTGATGCATGGGGTATTGATTTCATGGTCCCATTTCCGAATAGTCAAGGTTTTGAGTACAACTTTCTCATTGTTTATTACATTAGTCAACAGTTTGAGGTGATTACCTCCCATGCAACCGACAGTCACACCGTCCATCGATTTCTCAAAGATAATCATTACGCTATTTGGGATTTCAAAGATGTTGATATCAAATGGGGGCAACCACTTCATTAATAAAGAGGTTAAGAAGCTGACAAAGAAGTACAATGTTGAATATCATGTTGCTTCAACCTACCAGTCATAGACTAATATCTTAGCAGAATATTCCAACAGGGAGATTAAAATAATCCTACAAACACTTATATGTCTTGATAGAAAGAACTGATCACAGTTGCTCAACTCGATTATTCAGGCTTATTGAATGGCAAGTCACCTCTAGGCATGTACTCCTACTACCTGGTATATGGAAAGCCTTGCCATTTGCCCATCGAACTCATTATAAATCATTATGGGTAGTCAGTGTATGCAATCTAGACAGAGAAAAAGCTAGGAAGAATAGAAAACCTGGACTGAATCATTTGTTGGAATTCCATGACTCGGCGTTTGACAACAATCTCATGTACAAAGAAAAGGTTAAGCGATGACATGACAAACATATTAGAAGAAAGTTCTTTGAGTCGATCCAGAAGGTGTGGTTGTTAGATGCAAAGTTATAGTTATTTCCAGGAAAACTAAAGAGCAACTTCTCAGAACCTTTCATCATGAACAATGTGTGTGACAATGGTAGAATTGTAATATCAGGCTTGTCATCTGATGCACAACCTTTTGCAGTCAATAGACAACCGTTGAAACCATATCTTGAGCATGACACTTTCATGTTCATTGTTGATTCAGTTTAGGTGACATATCAAGAAGAGCACCATGGTGCTGATGGATCAGATACATAAAATCCCAAAAATATCATTTCTTTTTCTTTTTTTCTTCTTTTCTTCTTTCTTTGTTTCATTTATTTTTCTGTTCTTCTGTTTACTCATTCATCCCTTTCATCACTGCTATACTTAGGATATGCTCCATCCTAAGTATGGGGGGATGAGTGATTCGAGTGATCATTCTTTGATCGCTTACCTATCTCCTAACTTGTTGATATACTTAGGGAAACTTTACCCTAAGTATAGGGGGAGACTGGTCGAGCTGACGAGTTCGTAAATTCTAACCCTCGATCATCCTTGCCTTGTGTACAGACTGCTATACCAAGGATAGTTAATCCCATGTATAGAGGGGGCAATCAACTTCACATTCTTTGAGTCATTGAACTTTAGTCTTTTCTACACTTAGCACGAGTTATGTCTTCCTTTTTGCTCTTTGATCACTACGAGGACATAGTTCAAGCTATGTATAGGGGGGTCATATATATGTATATATACGTTAGCCATAAAGTGTAATTTTGTATTTTCAATAGAAATGAATAATATGTTGGATGAAAGTATATGACAAATCAACTATAATACTCATATGAAACCTCCATATACCACTGATACACTAACCATTTTTCTTTAACTATTTTGATTTTCTAAAAATCCCATAAAAATTTACAAAATCCCAAAACACCTAAAAATTTGAAAAATCTTTTCAAAATCCCATAAAATTTTATAAAACTTTTCAAAAATCCCATGAAAAGTTCAAAACCAGAAAATGTCTTCACAAAAATATTCCCTTTCATTGCATTAGCATTTTTCTGAATAGTTTTGACAATTAAATAAGTCTAAATAAAATCCACATTGGAGCTTGGTCTAGACCTTAGTCCACCTAATTTTTGAGGAACCTCTTAATGACTAGAATTGAGATGCTTCAGGTTACTATGACTTAATTCTTTAGGTTATGTGAGACTATGTTCATGAGTTAATTCAATGGGACTAACTAGAACCCTTCATGTCATTCATACGACTATTGAGATAATGGTTTGACTTGAAACCTCACACTCAACACTTAGCTCAACCAAGATGGGTTGTTGAAAAAACTAGAAGTCTAAGTCTGGACGATAATAGGCCGCTTCTTTAAAAATGGCTTAGGAACCATTCCTGGGGACTGTTGAAACCGCTTCTTCAACCAGATGTTTCTCTTGTAGCATGGACATCTAATGAATGAAAATTGGATTGAAATAAAGCTTCAGATGAGGAACGGTCTGCTAGCACAATTTTTTTAAGACCCTAAAACATGGGTGGAATAAAAGATTCTATATTCATCAGGGTAAATCAAGAATGCAATGTAGTGTCAAAACAAATAAATACCCGAAGAAGCCTATATCGAAAATTCCAAAATTTCGAGCTTTAAAAAAGGCCATCTTGGTGAAGACTTTGTCACACTACCTGAGCTTCACAAGGAAATGTGACTACACTAGTCCATTTCCGCTTCCTTTCTCCTTCTAGCTTCTCCCAAATTCGTTGTGCACTAGCATGTACATGAACTTAGAAGGAAATATTGATCTCCCTGAGGATAAGTTACCAATGGAGGAGATAACTGGATAGTTCAACTATTTGTTTGGGAAGTGCTAACACAATTCACACACCTGGTATCTGTCATTTCAAGGTTACAAGAGTATGTGTCTGAAAGGACAGTTTTGACCTGGCTATTGAATTGAACTGGATGGAGGAGAATAGAGCGTAAAGGTTGGTTGAGTAATAAATCCTAGCATGAACATGGTTCTGAATACCTTAATAATCCAAAAGTCTTAATCAAGATATAAACTTTGATTTTGTAAGGACAAGTTAAAAAGTATTGATCATTCTACCTTCTTTATTTTCTTTTTCTTTATTTTCTCTTCTGCATCACTTATTCTTCTAATAAGCGTTTTCTAGGGACTAGCAAAGGTAAGTATAGGGGGTGATGAATACCCATTCATTCAACTTTTTTCCTTTATTTTGTCTTTAAAATCCTAGCTAAATTTATGTAAATACATCTAACTTGTATAAATTAACTCACCAATTATTGTTTGTAAATAGTGCATAAATACCTATATTTAAACACAAAAATAAATGAATAAAGAGAAGAAAAGAAAAATAAAGGAAGAATTGTAAATACTGGCTGACCTAAACCCTGAGACCAAGTCAATGTTGACTTGGTAGATAAGGAATAAAGTAGGGGAGATAAGGGCAAAGAAATACAAACAAAATGACACTATCACCTAGAAACCCTAGGAGCCCAATACACTTCACATGTAGCTGAAACAAACATTAATTTATACACTCTCTTACACACTTCAAATAAAAATATTTTCAACACAAAACATGTACATAATAATACATATAAAAATACAAAAAAAGTGCACGTAAAAATAACCCACCATGTGATTGGGACATACAACTGAAAAAGCCTATAAACATAATTTTACAGATCAATATCTTCTCCATATGAACTCAAATTGACCAAACTTACCTTTATTGCACTCTAAATTAAATTATCTATCTTATGGAGGTTTCATAAAAAGTAGAATTAAGATACAAAAGTTGGCTATTTGAGTCCCATTGTACCTTATATCTGTATATTTTATTCAATCTTTTCATTATTTATATTTTTAACTTTCTTATATTTTTCAATACTTGTAAATATTATTTGAAACACACTAAAAATAAAAACATAAAATAAAAACAACAAAAATTCATTAAAATAATGTCATAAATTACATAGGCATACTATACCTATATTTATTTAAGTATATAAATAAACTCAGAAAAATAAAATAAGAATATGTAAATACATATTTTTATTTATCATAAATATATAAATTATGTATATAAAATAATAAAATATAAATACAAAATAAAATAAAATACATAATACATAGGTATTTATTCCTATAATTTTACTTGTAAAAATTAAAACCAAATAAATAGGTCGCTAGAAATAAATAAAAATCCCCAAAAATAGTACATAAAGAAAGAAACAACTTTCATATATTTAATAAAATTATTTGCTATTTTATTTTCCTTCTATTTTTATTTCTATTTCAGTTTTGTCCTCTTATGGCCGACATGAACCTATCAAGGAGCGACCTTGGTTGACCTAGGTTAGCTCGTCGCTCCCTACTTGGACTGATTTGTTCCATGTTTTTTCCCCTTCTTCGCTACATTTTCTTGATCATTACATATCTCTTCTTCCCTCGATTTATTCTTGTAAATTTTTCATGTACCTTTGATCTTTCACGTGAATCAAGAGTCAACGCTAGTCAACCCCTCTATTCCACCAAAAACCATAGGCGAAGATCCTCTCGGGTAGCTTGGTATAAAGTATCTCTTCCACCATTTTTGAAAATCAGTTCCTTCCTATCCTACTTTTCTCCCCAAGAGTCATTCCTAGATCTTTCCCTTTGTGACAAGAAGTGAAGCCTCCTAATTTGCAGTGCGAAGGAAGGGTGGAGGAGGTAATTCAACCATCACTAGAGCTAGCTCCTGGTGGTTCTGCTCCCAACTTCCTAGGCCGGTGAGTTTCTTATTTTCCTTATCTTTTTTTATTATTCGGAGGAGTAGTGGTAGCATAGACTTATATTTTATTTCATATAATCTCGTCTATTAATGTGAAGTTCAAAAATTAAAGTTCGCAAGAGATCTGAACTCCAACCCTTGTTCACCCCATTTCACTCGACAACCGACCTTTTGACCACCTCCACATTTTTCCCTTCCATATTCTATCGCCCCAACCCATGGTTCAACTCAGATCTTGCACAGATCTGGGAATCATATCTCCTTCATCCTCTATTTGTCAGAGATCACCACCCCTTCATTCCAAACCCTATTTTTGCTCACCATTGGGTCGAGGAGCTCCACCCTCAAGCCTGAAGATTCTGGTGCAAGCCTAGGCACAAAAGGATCCCATCTGGGGGTCAAATGATGCAACCTGCAGCTTCAAATATCTGAGTTCTTCTCTGACCTCCCATACCTCCTCCGACGAGGTTTGGACCTTTTGAAGCATTCACGAACTGTAGAACACTTCATGGATTGAAGAGAACATCTTAGCAACTCGCAGGTTCATCATAATCAAGCGAGAGGCTTGATCGAAGCTCAACCAAAAAATTCTTTATCCCTGATATTCCAGACCATCTCCTGGCCATTGGATCAAGAACAAACGCCAGGTGGAGCAATAGCCGTTCGATCAAGCACCAACGAGCCGTCAGATCATAGGGCTAGATTTAATCTCCACCCTCCATCCGCTAGCCATCATCAACCGTTCAACTATTACCATGTGGTTAAGTGAGAGCATCATCGCTGTCCGCCAACACCTATCAAGGGTTATTTTGCAACATTCCCCTTTACATTTTGTACTTAATATTTAGTCTATAAATGTTCATATGTAGTTGTAATATTTCTATAATATTTGCACTAAGGACCTCAAGCTTTCCTCTATTTTGTACTTGAGTCCATTGCACATCACCTCATGTACATGTGTGCGTGAGGGGGCATGTGTTTTGCGTGGACCCCCTCCATGTTTGGTATTACTATTTGGTCCTGAAATTTGTAACATTAGTTGAAATACTTTTAGTAAATTTTCATACTTGGCCCTATTATTCTGGTAATTTGATTTATACCTTCTAGTTTGGATTATATTTTAAATGTGGAAATATTACATGTAAGCCATTGGATTTGTTGTGTTATTAAAAGCTCTGAAACTTTGTAGAAATTACAACTAAGTCCCTATACTGCATATTTAATTTTATATTTGTTTCTCTAATTATTAAAATAAGAATTTTTGCATCTAAAAATAATAGGAAAATTATTTTAAGTGCTTGGAACCATATTACATCACATATATATTTCTTAAGGCAATTAAAACTATTTTCCTATTTATTAAAATTAAAAATAATTGCATTTTCTCTTGTCTAGCAATTAGAAATCCTTAAAAAATAAAAAATGTTTTGAAAAAATCCATTTTTCTATTTTTGTATCTTTTATTTCTAAAATTATTTTTACAAATATTGAAGAAAACCCCTAAATTCACAAAACTCATAAAAAATTGATAAAAATTCTAAAAATTCATAGAAAGATTACTAAAATATGTTTTAAAGTTATGAATTTTCTTTGTATTATCGAGTTTCTAGGAAAGTGGAAATCATGCTCAAACTGATTTGATAGATATTTATTAAGCCCATTTCAAGTTCCTACATTTACTATTTTTATTATTTTATGTCTTCCATTATTTAAAAATCCATAAGGGATCTAAAAAATTATATAAAAATACAAAAATAGTGAACAATTTATAAAACTGAAAAATATTTTATTTTTGATTTTTTGAGTGCATTATTTATATTTTAAAATCCCCAAAACATCTTTTTTATTTCTTCTTTATATAGCCTACTTAAATGTATAAATTTATCATATTATATTTTATCTTTAAATCGAAATTAAAAAATTGCAAAATTTAAAATTTGACAAAAATATATACATATCAATTAAAACTTGTAAAATATAAAAAATAAAATACAAAAAAGAGAGCCTTAAGATGTCTATTCATTTTTGTTGCTCTACCTCGTGTGCTCCTTTGTGGATTGACCCCTACTGATTGTTACTGTACACATTCTTGTAGGGTATATTAAGTTTTATCTCACCTACATTTATTTCTTGATCATTGTTGTGGATTAACTATTGATTGATTTACTTGAGTTGAGTTTAGAGAGTCGAGAGAGGCGCCAATACAACGATTGCTAGATCCAACTTTTCGATACCGTAGGCCCTCCAAGATCGGATGTTAGGAACCTTACTACAGCGACTCATGACATCGCATGACCTCCAAGATCGAACTTTGGTACCTTAGCTAGATATCCTTTCAACACATCACCATCCTTGTAGGTACATGATGGGAGGAGGCTCTCCTGGGAGCAACAATTGACAAAACACCATCGACATCCCTTGTCCTTATGTCAGATGCATGGAGGTGGATCAGGGAAGGCCGTCCTCGATCTTAGATCAAAGCCAATGATGTACGGTAGAGCCCTCATGAGAGCCTACTATTGGTGTTTGATCGGAATCAGAGGGATCTGATCATGCCCTATTGTTAACCCTTCGATCCAATCAACAGATTTCAATCAAAGCCATTGATAAAGAGCGCAAAAAACTCATCAGATCAAAGTATCTAAGGTGTATCCATACTATTCGATCACCACCTGAGCCTCACAGCCTCGGGTGGAATACGAAGCATACGAAGCAACCATGTGGAGGCGTGGTATCTGGACCACCTTCACCGCCCGAATCAAACCATGTCACGTGCACCATGCACGTGATTAGGGAATATTTCAGGTGTACCCTCCTCCTTTTGGAAATAATGAAATTACCCATGCTTAGGATAAATGTCAAGGAAGCCCCTCTGATTACAGAATTTGCAGATATACCCATTTGAAGGCCCGAATTGCAATATTTTTATTTATTTTCATTACATAAATGCACTTGAACTTATTCATTCATATCATGTGAACCATTCATGGGACATTGATGTTCATTATGTTTATTTGAACCTTATTGCATTGTCTAGCATATAGTACATTTAATTTCACATTTCAAGACATTATTTGATATCAATAAATTAGAGGAAGTATTGTTCATTTTAGCACATATATTATTTGTTATTTATGTTTATTGCTCATAAAATTATGTGAAATTGGGGAATTGATTTGGGAGTCAATTTAAGTTAAATTGATTAAATATTTTTGAAATTAATTAAGGAGGAGGCTAGTGGATTAAATTTATTGACTACTTGCTTTCTTGCTCCTCTTTACATCATTCATTCATTATCATCATTTAATATCCAAAAGAATATTGCATTATTTATTTTCTCTACCACATTGCATAGCATTATATTATTGCATAAAATATTTATAAAATTCATGCATCATATTTGCTTTAATTAATACATCTCTTTTATTTTAAAACCATAAAAATTTTAAAAATATAGAAGTCCTAAATTTCTTCTTGAAAACCTAAGCACTGGATTGTTTTGAAAATAAACTCTAGACTCTCATATTACCTCCTTGAGTTCGACCTCGGGACTTACGCAAGTAAAATAAACAATTTACCACATTAAATTGATTGGATATTTTTGTGTGGTTTTTGATAAATCGATTTCTTCACAACTCCAACGTAATTTTCACAAATTAATAATGGTAGAAAGTGGCATATCAATGTGCATATGAGTACATATGAGAAGTATGATCACTCAAAGGAAACATATAGGTTCACACATAATGAATCAGGAGAATAGCTCACTCATGAGATATATTGGAGCCATAAAAAATTCCATGCATGGTCATCTCATTATGAAATAAGACACAACTTCTATATATTAATATATAATTTTGGAAAGGATCTGATTAATATTGTCACCCAATTATCGATTGAGAAATCTATTGATATGTCCCAAAGATGTCCGTCAAATTAGATTTTGAACTTTTGATATATTAGAGTCTTCTAGTATGAAGGATGAATGATGAAATTATATGGATTTTAGTGACTCCACTTGTTGGCTTAATGATATGAGAATTAAATGGATTATGTCTTATTTCATTTGACTCCTATGTCCAATTCCAATTTCAATGTCCAAATGTTGAAAGAGAAATGGTAATGGAAATGGAGATGAACACACTTCTTGAGCTCATTTCTAAGCTCCAAATGATTTGTACTATGATTAGAAATGGGGTAGGAAGATGAGTTCATCCGGTGCTGAGTTGTTAATCTCATGGAGAGTGTAATGTGTTTAGTTGAGCTCACATATAGTGCGAATCATTTCAACTCAAGCTCAAAGATAAGAGTATATTACGTTTCGCCAAAATTGGTATAAAGCCTGAAATTGGATTAAATATCCAAATTTCAAATCAATACATATATAATATGATATTCCCAACATTATGTCCAAGTATCTTCATTTGTATCTCATGAGTCCTAAGTGGATTAGGATTCGTATTATGCGATGTGAAAATTGAGATAATAATTGTTGTTGTCATAATCAAAATTCAAAAAGGTATTTTGTGAATATGTATCAAAATATTATTAATTAATTATTATGATTAATGATTCATAATAATTAATATTTATATGAATTTGATTCATATAATTATTTCAAGGCACTTATGTGAATTTAATTTAGATTGAAATTTATATGTAAATTGAATTTACATTTTTCTTTGGAGTTATGAATAAGATTCATACGTTATGAGGGTTTCTATCATAAATTATCAATTATGATAATTATATTATCATGAAGATAACTGAGCAACAATCTCAACAACAAGCAAGGTGGACGCCCATGCTTAGAGAAGCATAGACATCCACCATGAGAGTAAGCTCTCATATTTTTGATTAGTTGCTGCTTTATTTTGAATGGTGTTAAGGGAGATAATTCAAGTCCTATTTCTTCATGAACAAGGATGCAACCATAGCTTATGATCCACCATCCAAGGGATGAAAAGTGAACGTGTATTATTAGGAGTAGGATTCCTCATAGACATCCACCCTTCCTATATAAGAGAGGGCATATCATCTATCCAAGAGCTTGATCTCACCAAAGTTATCTTTCTTTAAGAGATGAGAAGAGAAAAAAACATGCCTACACTTTCATTCAACAAATACCCTACACATCCACCATCAAGCCTCTCATCTTCTGTTCATAGGTGTGGCCCTGTGGAAGAGAAGATCATCTTCTTGTATGTACTTCTTGTGAGTGAAGGGAAAGTTCAAATTTGTATGATGAAATCAGGAGCTTGAGATCATCTTTATCTCATACTTGCATGGACAACTTCAAGAAGTTGACATCAAAGTTTGTGGGAAGCGACATGACTTATCATCATACCTACGAGAGAAGTGACTCCATATCGAACTTGATTCGAGAGGTTTCTTTTGTTTAGAAACTTATGATTCAAGAGGTAACCATGATATATTCCCTATATTAATTAGAATACAAGAAACTATATTAGGAAATCATTTCTTTAAGTTTGTGGTTTCACAAAGCATAAAATTGTTGTGTTGAAATTCCAAGTTTATGCAATAAATACTCATTGCTTTTTTCAATTTGTTTGCTATTTTCTACGTTTTCGTCATGCGAAGTATTAAACATATCGTTGGCAATGACCGACCTGCTAATCAAACAAAATTAGCAATCGTTGTGTGACCAGATTCGATAGACGAATCAAGCAACAATCAACCCCACACATGATGAATAAAGCAATCAAAGTAAAGTGAGCCAAAATTTATTTTCTATTTTAACTCTATAAAATATTTTTATAGTGTATAAGTATGTAGAGTATCATACCACAAGGAAAAAATGGGATAGATCAGGAATTAAGTATCAATTATTGCTACTTAATTCAATTTCCTTATTGTTTTCTTTTTGTCTTTTTGACTCTTTAAATTTTTGTGGATTTATAATTATATTAAATTTTTATTAATTTTTAATTATTTTATATTTTTATTTTCGAAGTTTAAATTTTAATTTCGTATTTAATTTTGCTAATTTTTAGTTTTTTTTATTTTAAAAGATATAATGCATATATAAATATATCTATATAGAGTAATAATAAAAATATAGATATTATAAATAGGATATGTTATATAAAATAAAAAAATATGAAAATAGAGAGAAAATATATAAGAACAATCCTTTTTATTTTTTTAAAGGTTTTAAATATACATAAGATATTTATAATTAATGATAATAATTATAAGTATATCTAAGTATTATAGTATATATAGGTTCTATCATTTTAGATATAGATATATATAGTCAAAACATACAAAATAAAATGTTTTTGTGTTTTTAATGTTTTTCTCTATTTTTTGTTTTTTTTTTATAATATCTAATTTTTAGGAATTTTTAAAGTATTAATTATATCAAAGTAAAGATTATAACATATAATCTGGATTATTTTGAGAATTAAAAATAAAAAATAAGTCTAAAATTTCTCAAAACTAATTTTTGTATTACTATATAATATAAATAAAAATATACAATAAGAAAACTTTATTGGAATTTTAAAGGATTTTTTCGGATTTTTATACATTTTTTAGGTTTTTATGATTTTTAAGGTTTTTTGCTTTGTAATTTTTAGTGACTTTTAGCCTGACGATATAATGTATAATAATATAGATATTGCAATTTTTTTTGAAATTTTTAGAAGTGTTTTGATATTGTTTTGGTATTTTAATAAACAAATAGGGAATAAATGGCTCTTTTTATTCTAGATATATTGGATCCTAAAATAAATACCCAAACTAAAATCATACATGAATAAATAAGGCATCAACCATATATTGTGATTTTCTCATGATTTTTAAGCAAATAAACCATATAATAAAAATAAAATGCAAGAAATAAAACTACGAACTTGTAGGGACCTATTTGCAATTAAAAGAAACCTAAACTTTCTTTTGGAATAGATCTAGGATAAATATGATATAAATTAAAAATTTCCTAAAAACACGTAGGACGACACATGAGGTGACGTGACATGACCTAAATACAAATAGTAAAAGTTTGAGGTTCTTATTACAAATGTTACAAAAATTTATTACACAACAGATGAAAGATTAAATACTAGAAAACAAATGCAAAAATTCCTAGGGGTTTAGATGAAAAATACCCCTAATAGGTGCACCAACGGATGGCGCTGATGAAGCCAGTTATACATGTAGCGGCCTTCAAACGTATGATATCGCTTCGCCTATGCATGGTTAGGATCGTATCATGGGCTCCATTGAACGGTTGACACGATACTTCATTGGGCGACTCTAATTAAAGCCAGCATGTGTTCATCATTAGATGGTGGAGAAGCAACCTGGACGAACTCGAAAGAACCGCCTCATGAGGTTGCTTAAATCAGTTGTAGCACCTCATTCCGGACCTTCCTCGAGCTGTTTAAAGGTCTGTGATAATATTGAGAAGCCTCCACATCTACTGGTGGATCTAACAAGGTCCACGCCCCATCGATGGGGGCATGGAGGTTGAGGGAAAATGCCCAACACCTGGAGGTTCTATGCATCATCGAATCTCACCTGAAGAGGGGTCTTGGATGCTTGGACTTGCATCAAAAATTAGGGAAGGCCAAGGCGAATCGAATGGCCATCTGATGGTATGGAATATGGCCGAAATGAGGGGGGATGAGTGGGTCTCCAGAATGGTGGTGGAGCGAGACTGATGGACTTGATTCACGAGGGCTCAGGGCGACCTAGGTGAAGGGAAACATGGAGAAAGTGAAGGGGAATAAGGTGGAGGCATAAGGGAGTCGAAATAGCGTTTCACGGTGGCTGAACATAGGCTAGAGCCTAGACCTCTGGTGAAGTCTAATGTTGAAATCTATGCTACCAAAATCAACAAAAACATCAAATAAAATGCTAGAATGAAAATGCACGAGAATAAACCTAACCTAAACCTCAACATCCCTTGAAAAGGTCTGGAGATGCCATGGTAGGAGAGAAGCTCCAAACCCTTAGGCATCGATGTCGCTGGCCTCTTTCTCCCCACTGTAGAATGGTGAAACCTCTTAATATCATGAATATGCCTCTAACCAAGGTGTTCGATGGGTTACAGAGCTCCAAGATTAATCCAAAATGCAAAAATGGAATTGGGAGCTTTATTTATACAGAAATGAAGAGGCTAGGTTTAACATGAGATTGTGCCAAAATCGAACATGCTCGATTAGATCTTAGGAGTAGGCATGATAGGTAGATGTAAGATGCGAAGATACTATGAAGAAATTGAATCAAATGGAGTAGTGTGTCAAGTGGGAAAAAGGGAGGAAATTGGGGAAGAGATCACTCTGACAAGTCAGAGGAGGCAAAGGGGAACTTGACCTGGAGTCAACGCAAGACCCCACCTCATTGGTCCTAGTCAGATTGAATGAGGACAAAATAAGGAGAAACTAATAAATAAATGAAAATAAAATAGAAACTGAATTAACTAAATAAAAGCTAAAACATAAAAAATGTTTATTATTTTATGTACTATTTTTATTTATTTTTACAACCTTATTAATTAGGTGTTTTTTTACAAGTATACTTATAGGTATATGTACCTATGTTTTGAGGTACTTTATTTTTTTTGTATTTTTCATTTTATTATTATATATTCATATTGTGTATATTTCAAGTATATTTAAATACATCTTTGCATATTTTTATTTTATTTTTCTGATTTTATTTATATATTTAAATAAATACGTATATGTATATTATCAGTATAGTTTACCTATATATTTTAACATATTATTTATTTTGATGAATTTTTGATGGTTTTATTTTATGTTTAAGTTTTATTGTATTTTAAACAATATTCACAAGTATCTAAAAATAAAAGAGAGCTAAAAATACAAATAATGAATATATTGAATATAATATACAAGTACAATAGAGACCCAGAAGCTAACTTTTGTATCTTAACTACAATTTTAGTGAAACCACCTTCATTAAATAGGTAATTAAATTTTAGAACAACAAAGGTGAGTTTGATCAATTTTGAGTATGTATGAAGGAGATACATGTCTGTAAAGTTTTATTTGCGACCTTTTGTTCTGATTATCCTGGGTGTTGTGTGTTATTTTAATGTGTAATAAAATTTTGAATTTTTCTTTGTATTTTTATGTACAAATTTCATGTTGAGGGTTTTATGATTTGGGGTACTAAATAATATAGTATAAAATATGTGCCTAATGCTATTCATTAATTAATAAAATGAGGGTTTTTATATGTGTTCTGTACAATTGATTTGCCCTATCTCCCCTACTTTATTCCTTGTCGACCAAGTCATCATGACGAATGTGTCTTGCTGTCTAAGGTCACTTAGTGTCTTTGACACTTCGTTCTTTTTCTTTTCTTTCCTTTATTCTTTTATTTTGGAATTAATAATCAATATTTTTGCAGTGTTTATGTACAATTATTGAGTGTTATTTTGAACAAATTAATGCTATATACATGCATTTATCTATGGATTTGAGGTCAAAATGAAAGAATAAAGGTGATGAATTGGAGATTCATCACTTCAATCACAACATAAAGCACTGTCGTTCTCTTTGTTGTCATGTTGAAGACTACGTTGCATCTACTATTATAACCATACACAATTACAACTCTATATACAATGATGACCATGACGTGATCATTGTAATTTTTCCACTCAATTTTGGCTACCACATGTGATCCTAACTATAGTTTACGACCACATTATCACTATGTACGACTATCTCATGACTATAGCTATGGTCAGAACAATTGTGGTCATAAAAATCATTTTTTTCTTATTATGAACATAATAGATCTAAATTGAAGAACCTAATTGTATGCAGTTTGATGAAACATCAAACTCTCGATGGGGATATTGCATCCAAACAATGGGAATGTGTAGCCTATTCCACATAATAATCCACACACTAGTTATGAGACGGTCCAATAGACGTAGCAACCCTATTATAAGGAACCTTATTATAAGGTATTGACCTTTGAGTTATCCATTGCTAACTAACAATTATTAGTCACATGTTTCCACGAAGCACTATGGAGTATTGTAATTAGGTAATGGGAGATATCCATGGAGGATGAGATGGATTCCTTTACGAGAAACAAAGCTTGGAATTTAATGGGAAATATCCATGAAGGAAGTAGTTAAAGTTACTTAAATCGTGCAAGCTATAGATAAATACAAAGGAAGGAAGTAGAGGAGGCTTTCAAGGTTATGAAATATGGGAAAGGTATGGGACCTGATGCCATTTATATAGAAGTTTGGAGAGTCCTAGATGAGCGTGGTTTGACTTGGCTTACAAATTTATTCAATGTTATTTTACGAGGCAAGAAAATGCCTGAATATTGTAGGAGAAGCATCGTGGTGTCTCTTTATAAGAATAAAGGAGACATTCAAAATTGTTCGAATTATAGAGGTATCAATTTGATGAGTCATACTATGAAAATTTAGGAAAGTGTGATCGAAAGAAGGTTGATAAATTTTCTAAAGTAAAAGAAAGCCAATTCAGTTTCATGATAGATCTCCCAACTATTGAATCCGTCCACTTCCTGTGGAGATCAATGGAGACTTATAGATCTAAAAGGAAGAACCTCCATATGATATTTATTAATTTGGAGAAGGTTTATGATTCTATCCCACAAGAGATATTGTGGAGAGTTTTGGAGAAGAGATAAGTACTTTTCCTATATATTAACCTCATAAAAAATATTCATGCTATGGCTTCATCCTGTGTAAGGATCCATTTTGGGAAGACTAATTATTTTGACATTAATATTGGTCTACATCAAGGTTCAACTTTGAGTCCATTCCTTTTTACTAGTCACATTCAGTATGAGATACCTTGGTATATATTATTTGCATGATATTGTGTTGAATGATGAGGCTAGAGATGGAGTAAATGAGAAGCTTAAGGGTTGTAGATATGCATTAAAGACTAAAGGATTTCGTATAAGTAGGGCTAAGACTGAATATATGGAGTGCACTTTTGATGAAAGTAATTGTGAAGGAATCGAGGTGAAGATTAGTGATGATAACGTTAAAAAGAAAACTCTTTTAGATACTTGGGATCTATTTTGCAACATGATGGGGAAATTAATGGAGATGTTACTCATAAAATAAATGCAGGTTGGCTAAAGTGGAGAGGAGCCTCTATTATTCTATGTAAGAGGAAAACTTGTATGAAAATCAAAGGAAAGTTGCACAAAGCAGTCATGTGAAAACCCCTAAATTATCCTCTCCTAATTACGTGTAATTAACGTTGATTGTTCATTTTAGGCGGGCAAATTTGAATCAATAAAAAAGACTACTTAATTTAATATTCTAATTAAAGCGAGCGGTCAAATTTATTTTACTTGGGCAAGCCTAAGGTCGAACTCAAGGAGGCCATTGTTTCCTTAAGTCAATGATTAGATGATCTAGATAATAGGGTTTAAGAGAAGCATTTCTTTATTTTTTTATGCAATTAATGATGACAATGCAATTTTGGCTAAGTTTAGGGACTAAAATGCAAATTTCATTCAAATAATATCCAAAAATCCTAAAACATTGCCAGAATGTGAAAATATGCAAAAATAACCTACTATGATTTTTTTGAATTTTCTGATGCGAAATGAATTTATTATGAATTAAATATACATACCATGTGATTTTGAGTAATTTAATTTTAACAAATAGCAAACCTAATTATTTCTATGAAATAAATTTATCTTGATGGTTCAATGTGTGAGGTATCCAGAACAATTATTATTTCCTTAAAGATATGCGTACAAATGAAATGATTTTTGGGCATGTAATAGAGAGCAATTAAATCTACTTAGTTTTTTTAAGCAATTTTTGGAGCACATGATAATTTAATATGAATATAAGATTACACGGTGGTTAAGATATTCAAATTTTCACCAAATTAATTATATTAAAGCAACCACAGTTCACAAAAATATCAAAAAACATCCACGGGATAGAGAATAAATTGTTCTAGAATATGCGACTTATGGAATTAAACTGTGATGCGAAATGATAGTTCAAAAAAAGACACAAAGTGATGGTTTTAAAATCTATAGAAAAAAATAAATAAAATAAAAGAATATATAGTGGACAAGGGCCTGAGTAAAATAAACAAGACCCGAGGGGGTCTTTGTGTAAAGTGCCCAAGGGGTACATGCGTCGCATGTGGCGGCTAGAGGCAGGGGCGTCTTCACAATATTCTAGAGATTTAAGGGTGTGGTGCAATTTACCCCCACCCCCTACATGTGCTGCACGTGCGCAGGAGGTTCAACAGGCGGCACGAGCTTCGGACCCCTGACCCTCCACGTGGCTGGCTGTAGAGGCTCGACTTCCAAGCCAAGAGGCGTGGATGGCTGCAGAGGTCGAGGTGGGAATGCCGGTGGTAAGGCGGAATTCTACCTCCCACGATCTATCAACTCTGACCACGCACGGTGGTCGGAGAATCGGATTCGATCCCTTCATTTTCATCGGATCCCCGTTCATATTCCGATTTGTAAATAAATAAAAAATTATAAAAAATCCATATAATGGTTTTTCATCTCTAACCTTTATTTTGCAGAAAAATCATAATAAAAAAACAATAAAAAACATTTTTTTTCATTTTCTGTTTTTTTTATATATTCGGATTTAAAAAAAACTAAATTTTTTTACTGTTTACATTGCAATAAAAAATTATAAATTTAAAAATAAAAATTACAACAAAAAAAGGGGACGGCGACCCTCCAGGCGTCGTCGCCCCCCTGCGGCCCATCCTCCATCCAGCGGTAATGCTGCCAGCCGCCGCACGCCACCAAACCGTCGGCCCCACGCGTGACGCCAACAACAGCACCACCACAGCTTCCATAGACACTGGTAGTGTGCCACCATCGCGCACCTGCCGCTCAACCGCCGAAGTCCCCCGCCGCCCGCGGAGCCCCGCGCGCCACCAGCGGTGCCCCGGCCGGCCTCCCCCGCTCCAGTCCGCCGGCACCTTCGACGCCATCCAGCAGCCCTCCATCGTTGCACCGCCGTTGACCACCTCCATCAACTCCGCATGGCAGCCCGCTGCCGTCCTACCACCGCCTCGACACCGCAGCTCAGCCCGCACCTACCGCGCTCCCTCCACCCGACTCAACGCGCGGACCACCAGCATCCAGCACCCGACCGCCTACTCGCCTCCGCCGTGGAGAAGAAGGGGGCGACAGCCCTCTTGCCCCTGTTGGTTTCAAGAAGGAAGGAAAGCCCTAGGGCTTCCTTTAAAAAAAAGAAAATATTGAAGATTTTGCAAAGTTTCCCCCCGACTTTCTGAAATTGTGAAGGAGTCCTTGCCAATTCAAGAATTATATATAGGCAAAAGTACAACTCTGCCCCTGGAAGTTTTCCAAACTATAAAGGATGCCCCTGTGCTCAGAAGGTCATGTGCGTGGCACATGTTTAGTGGGTAAATTTCATCTTTTCTCTCGTATTTTATTTTTATTAATTATTGATGCAAAAACAAAAATTATTTACATTTTAGTCCTTGTTCTGAGACATTGCATGATTCTTCTATTGAAATAAATATTTTTATTAGTCCAAAAATTCTCAAAAAAATAACTTAGACTCCAGTAGTATGCATCTTCACTACATAAAATTTTCATTGCATTTTTCTATCATTTATTATCATTAAAAAACCAAAAACAGTGTCATTTTGTCTTCTTGAAGTTCCAAAATTCATAAAAATTCAAATATTATTCCAAAAAATCATGAAGGCGGAGAGATCGAGAATATGAGATGGAAAATCAAGTCGGTGGTGGTACAAAAACGTGATGGATTTTTTTATGATCTAGAAAAACAAAATGACGATGGAATTAAAAATGCGATGAAAGAAACTACGATTAACCTAAATGAAAATAAGAAAAAAATATGGATCTCACCTTAGTAGTGGAAAAGGACCGTGATCGCCTTGACAAGGCTGACTCGCTGTCACCGGATGGCTCAGAGGCTAGGCACAATTCTCGACGAAATTTCAGAGATCGGGCTCCTCTCTCTAAAGATTGATCAAGTTGAAATGGAGGGAGAATGAGCCATATAAATAGAAAAGATAAAATGAAATTTGAACTTTTGAATTTTTTTGGATAGAGAGAGATGAAAATTGAAACGAATTTTTGAATTTTTTGGTGCAAGAGAAATGAAAATTGAAAATGAATTTTTGAATTTTTTTTGTGAAAGGGATAAAAGAGATGATTTATAAAAGGAGTAAAGATAAAAAGAGATAAAAGTATTTACACAATTATCTATTTTTTTTAATTTCGTCACTTTATTTATTTAAATTAAAAAATGTTATTTTTTTATTTTTTTATGATGGTTTATTAAAAATAGCAACTATATACATATACTATATACATATATGGCATTATATACAGGGGCAAATGATGAAATTAGCTTTTTTTGTTTTTTAAAGAATTTTAATTTATTTTTATTTTTATTTTTATTTTAAATAATTAGTAAAAATATTAGAAATATATACAAATACAATATTTACAAAATACATGGGGAAATTGCACAAACCACCCCAAAAAACCGACTTTTCAACCGTAACTCCAAAATTTATGAAAATATAGCCATTTTGAAGATAATTCAATTTAAAAACCAATGGAAGTGAGATTGTTTCAATTTGAGATCATATGGAGCCGGAATTGGTCTTTCAATTAGTGCTTAGTGGCTTTTTCCAAGTGCGGCTACTTTTATTCTGTACATGGTTTAATTGTGCAATTATTTTTAGTAATTAGATCACATTTTTATTTACAACTTTGGTTTTGAACGTTATTTGATTTGAGGTCAATTAAGGCATAAATAAATTAGTGTCAGTTTTACACAGATATACACAAAACAAGTGAGAAGTATTTGCAACAACACACACATTTTTTTGGATTTTCTGCTTAAGGACCCTATCTCCCCCTACTTTATTCCTGGTCGATCAGGTCAAGTCTTGACCTTCTATCGGGGTTCGGGTCAGCCTGTATCTATTACATATATATAGTCTTCCATTTTTTATTTTCTTTTCTTTATTTTTCCTTTCTTTCTTTATTTATTTTAGGTTAAAATTAGTAAGAAGTGTACAATATTTACACACAGATGCAAGTTAGTAAGTCATATGGAGTTAGTGTTTTATGCAGGTGTTTTATAAGGGATTTTAAGCTAAAATAAATGAATAAAGATGATGACTCGCAGATTCATCATCTCCCTATGCTTTAGCTTTGCTAGTCCCTTACCAAACACTTATTTGAAAGAATAAGTGAAGAAAAAGAAAAAGAAAAAGAAAAATAAAGGGAAAATAAAGAAAATAGGACAACATTGAGTATTAAACTTATCTTCATAAAATTATAGTTTGGAGCTCTGTCGGACCTTTGGATTATTAGTGTATCGGAACTTCTGCGAGACTTAGAATTTTAAAATGGACAAACTTCAAGTTATACACATCATTGTCACGGTTTCGGCTCAGAAGTCATCTTATATCAATCCTCTTCCCAAAGTATACCCTATGAACATTGAACCATCAACTCATGTGTGTGAAAGGTTTTAGCTCTTCCCATCCAGAATGCCGGACTACCATGCAAATATCCTCTCCAGTAACTCGTCCTTGGGGAGTCAGGTATTTCCTTCTAAGGTCTGTCGCACTGTGTTCACAATCGAATTGAGAGAGAAATTAGAAGAAGGAGAAAAGAACTGGAGGTGGCCAGTGTAGTCACCTCTCCTTGTGATGCTGGCCAGTGTAGCCGAGTCTCCACCAAGATCTACAGGTTTCTTGAAGCTTGGACCTTTTTGGTCAGATATTTATTTGGTAGTGGCTTCTTTATATTTGGATTTTTGGTGGTTCTGCATGGATCTTGTTGTGCCCCTACGGATATAGAATCTTTTTGTTTCCGTACATTTTTTGGGGTCTTAGAAAAAATTGTGCCCAGCTGTCCATCCCTTTTCTGAAGCTTTATTTCAACCCGTACTCCGATATTTAGATTTCCAGGCTACCAGAAAAGAAACTCACACTGTCTTCCAACATCCCGTCTGAGTTGAGCTAAGTGCATAGTGCGAGAGTACAATTAATTCCCTATTCCAGAGTTGTACCCAGAATGAAGAGACCAGGTTAGACACTAAGAGTCAAATGCCACACATTGTCATGTGGAACTCAAAGAATTAAGTCAAAGACCTGAAGCTTCTAAAATCCTATTTCTCGGTGAAGTTCCTCTGAAAAATAGGTGGATTAAGGTCCAACTAAGCTCCATTCTTCAATTTTATTTCAGACATAGTTTGAATGTCAGTACTATCCTGAAAAATGCACATGCAAATGCAACATATGAACAATGCAAGGGTTTTTTTTAAAAGAAATGATGCACATGTGAAAAGAACATTTTTTTAAAACAATTTTCTAATTTTGAACTTTTTATGGATTTTTGGGAGAAAAAATGCAGATGTAAAAGAAAGGTTTTTATTGAATCATGCAAGTTTTTGTAGATTTTTTTGGTTTTGTAGTTTTTTTGAAGAAAAAAGGGTTAGTAAAATATGTACAAGGATTTTTTTGTGTTTTTTGTATTTTTGTTTTGTTTTTTTGTTTCTCTTTGTTTCTCTTTGTTTTTTTTGTTTTTATTTTTTTGTTTTTTGTTTGTTTTTGTTTTTTACACATGTGGATTTTATAAAATTATACACATAACCCCACAAATAAACATATTTAAAAGTACGAGTTATGTCTAAAGTATATATACAATATATACGACACCCCCTAATACTTAGCTCGAACTATGTCCTCATAGTGATCAGAGAGCGAAAAAGGAAGACATAACGCGTGCTAAGAATAGAAAAGTGAAAAGAACTCCTATGCTACAACGACTCAAAGAAAAGATAAAAATAAGTGAAGTTGGTGATCTCCCTATACTTAGGATCAAGTAATCCTAAGTATAGTGGAGTGTACAAAAGGGGAAAACCGATGAGGAGAATGTACAGACTCAAAAATAACAAGACACGATATGAACAACATCACCCCCTATACTTAGGGTAGAGTATCCCTAAGTATAGGCAACAACAAGAGTGGTGAACATGACGAATATGAACAACATAGATCGTTCACCCCCCCTATACTTAGGATAAAGCACATCCTAAGTATAGCATATATACACACACGGAAAAGGGGTGAAAGATAAAACGGGAGAAGAAAGAGTAAAATGAAAGGATATACGAGAGGAGTCGATGTACAAATGTCAAGAAGGTCGAAAACGAACCTTCTTGCGGGACCGCTGAGGTATGGATTTGACAAGGTGTAGGTCAATATTGGGATCATAATTAGACATAAACTGAGTAGGATCGAGCAAGAAAATATCCTCAGCGGTTTCAGATTGTACATTCCTAAACCGGTTATTGGAAGTAGTATGGTCATGTCCGGCCTGAGAAGTCTCACAAACATCAAAGTAAAATGGCTCGAAATCATTATCAGAAAAAGTAGGATCAATTTCAGCCTGGCGAGCCTCTACCGGATCATCATCTTTATCAAAAGGCCCAAATTCCTTTATAAAACCAATCAAATCAAATTTGGCCTGATCGGTCTCATCTGAATCAGTGTGAATAGGAATGGACTCATCAGTGAAAGTAGTCGAATCATGTCCGTCATGTCTAGTCTCAGAGTCTGCCTTCCGCTCTAGGGTGTCTATCGTGTAAATTCCACGGATGTCATCAATGCATCTCCATATACCAAAAAGGGGAACTCCAAGGTCTATGCTTTCCGAGTCTTCCTCCTTGAAGAGGAATTCTTAGGTTTCATTATCATCCAACATATAACAAGAATCTCTGATATTATCATCGATGTCAAATTCCTTGGAGTTGGCTAACATGGGTGGGCTCTCATGTGATGCGGATCTCTGGACAGTAATGGGTGTAGTGATCAATACATCGCTCCCTACATCAGAACGGAAGCGAAACTCTCCTAAGCCATAATCAATAATGGCTCCCGCAGAGGCAAGGAAAATCCGTCCCAGGATGATTGGAGGGTATTCCACACGGGTGGAGGTCTCCATGGGCATTACAACAAAATCTGAATGGAAATTCATGCTCTGAATAAGAATGACAATGTTTTCTAGAATACCCTTTGGCCTCTTGATAGATCCATCAACAAATTGAACTATCATCCTGGTTTTATTGAGAGGCCCAAGATGAAGAGACTGTACCATAGAGAAGGGTATTATATTGATTGATGAACCTCCGTCAAGGAGAGCGTTGTCACAAGAATAGTCAGATATGGAGCAACTCACAAGAGGTGTGATAGTGTTCCCTTTCTTAAAATATGGATGGTGGGAGATGGCGTAGGCAGTGGCCATGGTCAAGATGTGACGCTCAGATCTTCTCCTTCACTTTCTCTTCTTGTGTTGAGGTGTAGATAAATCTGTCATGGCATGTTGAAGTGGGGCTTTAATGATCTCATGAAATGTGGCCACCACTTCGGGTTTAGTCAACATTTTTTTGAATTTTTGGACCTCATCCATATAAGGGAGGAGGTCGGAATCAGCATTTACACGAGGATTGCCAAGAGCAGTCTGTATAATGGAATCCTCGGGGTCAAGATCGGGACATGTGGTGCATATATGTGTGGGTTAATGATTGGGCATTTGGGTCCTCTCCTCACAAAATGAATCAACAATGTGTCTCCCACAATCTTTTTGTACTTTTAAAGTTTTCTCATTTTTTTGTATTTTGGGCGATTTCAAGCTCTCATGATTATCCTCAAGTGAATCCATGTCCTCAAATAGTGGAGCAGTGTTCTGGCTCTCATTTATATTAAATAGATTGGAAATCCTCGAATTTATATGCTCCATCATCTAGTTCAGTGTCTTAAGTGTGGAAATCATGAAAGGTGACTCCAAAAACCCAGGATCGGGTGGGTTGAATGAGGGTGGGTGAAAATCAAAGTCCTCTGTTTCCTGAAATAATGTGTTAAGCGGATATGCAAAAAAATCAGGAGGAAAGTCCTCCTAGGAAAAGGAAGGTGGATCGTCTGGAGGGTATGAGGTATCCGTGAAGATCGGATTGAAATAACTCCAGTCATCCATCTCCGAAACAAAAGGCAGGATCGGGAGAGCACGAGGGTCAAGTCAAAAAATATGGAGAAAAAGGCGCAAATGCACAGAAGGATCGAGTATGCACACAAGAAATGAAACACAATACAAACCACCAGTTCACCAACTCAACTCAAAGTGAAGACCGTGAAGGTTCAGTCAATTATCTTGCCAATTTTAGAGTTTGGTGACAATAAAATATATCAGAGCAGTTAAAGAGAGTTGTTAGGAACCCAATGCTCTCAGGAGACTTGCCTAATCCCAAAGTTAGATCTTTCCCAGCCAGTATGAATTGCGGACCATTTACCGGCTACCCGATCAATTCAATCTGTTAAGGACGTCACGATCCTCTTTACCGGCTATCAGAGAGATCCTCGCTGGAGAACGACTAACCCAAGATAGTAGTCTGAAAAGAGATCGGGCATGGCTCTATCCTAGTGTGCGGGTCACTCTCTCGCTCAAGCAAACCAAACAATGAGAGAGTTACTCTCCCCAAAACAATAATTTTCCTTGTATTTTTTAGGGTTGAGTTTTCTTTAACAGTCCCGATTTTAGCAGCTATCACTTGGTTTTAAATATTTTCAAAGAATCGCCTACCGAGTGTCCAATTTCCTTTTTAATTTATGTGAGTGAAAACAAGGAAGGAGATCGGAAACGCCAATGTCCGATTAAAAACAATGATGCATGTAGGGGTTAGAGATGTGTACCTTGTTGCCAGCACTCTACATGCAAGTGATTCGAGCAGAATTGAAATGAACTATCCTATATGCAAATGCAAGTGAACCGTCCTAGATGATAGCTTCTATTAACGGGGAAGAACAAGTTAATTTGACTAAGTCCAAATTACGCTCTACTCTATAGGCACAGAAATTTATTGTTTAGGGTGTTTCGACCTAATTAATTACCTGGCTCAAGCAAATTAATTAAGGCAATCAAGAGGTAGCTCACGAAATCCGCGGGAAACAAAGAAAAATAAGGCGATGAAAACGAAACCGGTGAGGTCCTCCAAGTGCACCGGCATTTGGCAAAACAGACCCCGCAACAAATGAATGTCCTTTTACAGAGTTCAAACAGAAAAGAAAAACTCTCTCTCTCTCTTTTAATTTTTTTCTTTCTCTTCTTCTCACGCTATCTTGCGGCTTGGTGAAGAATCAAGCCGCCTCCACGTCACTTGGGTGCTTCGGCTCTCCTAGGATCGCCTCCTTCGCTCCGCAGGCCCTCGCAAGAAAAAGAAAAGAGAATGTATAAGAAATACAATTATCAAATATGAGAAAAAAAATGAAATGAAATAGTGAATATGAGCAACGGAGTAATGTGGAAAATTATACAACCAAGAATAGCAGGTCAAAAGAGAAACCTAACTACCCTCCTCGTGCCTCCTCGCCAACGGCGCCATTTTGCTGACAGCGAAAATTTGGGGTTCTTGATTTTTTTATTTTAATTTATATCCCCAGCAACAACGCCATTTTGTTGACACGCAAATTGTAGGGGTTGGATAAATTAGTGATAATTAAAATGGTTGTTGTCGTTGTTTCTCCCAAAATTCCGTGACCAACAAAACATATTTTTTTAGATTTTTTGCTACTTATTAACCTGTATAGCGGTCAGGGTCGAACTCAGGGAGGCTACAAATCTCGAGGGTTATTCAATTAATCGAAAATCAATTAAGAGTAAACAAGAAACTCAAAGGACAACTATCCTTGGTTTTTGTGATTTTTTGATCTTTTTATTTTTTTATTATTTTTTTTATTTCTAATTTTTTTATATTTTCTAATTTTCTAATTTTTAGTGATTTTGATTTTTGCAATTTTTTAAAAGTAACACGAGGCAATATTCACGAGATCAAAAATACGCGCACTAACTCTTTTTATAGTTTTTCAATTAATCAAAATTACTCAGAAAAAATCCAAAGAAAATATTTTTGGGTTTTAAAAGTTTTGAAATATTTTTGAGAATGTTTGTGAAATTTTCAAATTTTTTTGTATTTTTCTAAAAATCCAACAGTGAGAAAAAGTAAAAATGTGCACAACCAGGAGTAATTTGCAACTTAAACATATTTTAAGTGCCCAAAACTCTGACAATTTTTTAAGACAAACTAGAAGAAATTATCTACAAGAAGGAACTGAAATCAAATTTTTTGGATTTTTGTAGAATTTTCTGTGATTTTTATAAGTTTTTTGATGCTTTTCAATTTTATTGGGTTTTATAATTAATTAATGCATGAAATTTATATAGAAATTAAAAGACAATGAAATACAACTATCCCAATTTTCTTGGAATTTTTGGAATAATATTTGAATTTTCATGAATTTTGGAATTTCAAGAATTATTTTTTTGAGAATTTTTAGACTAATAAAAATATTTATTTCAATAGAAGAATCGTGCAATGTCTCGGAACAGGGACTAAAATGTAAATAAGTTTTGTTTTTGCATCAATAAATAACAAAAATAAAATGCGGGAGAAAAGATGAAATTTACCCACTAAACATGTGCCACGCACATGACCTTCTGAGCACAGGGGAATCTTTTGTAGTTTGGAAAACTTCGAGGGGCAGAGTTGTAATTTTACCTATTTATATAATTCTAGAACTGGCAAGGACTCCTTCGCAATTTCAAAATGTCGGGGGGGGGGGGGCTTTGCAAAATCTTCAATATTTTCTTTTTTTTAAAGGAAGCCCTTGGGCTTTCCTTCATTCTTGAAACCAACAGGGGCAAGAGGGTCGCCGCCCCCCTTCTTCTCCAAGGCGGAGGCACACGGGCAGTCGGGTGCTGGATGCTGGCGGTCCGCGCGTAGAGTCGGGCGGAGGGAGCGCGACAGGCGCGGGCTAAGCTGCGGTGTCGAGGCGGTGGGTGGACGGCAGCGGGCTGCCACGTGGAGTTTCTGGAGGTGGTCAACGATGACACGACGATGGAGGGCTGTTGGATGGCATCTACGCCGACGGACTAGAGCAGGGGAGGCCGGCCGGGGCACTGCTGGTGGCGCACGGGGCTCTGCGGGTAGCGGGGGACTTCGACGGTTGAGCAGCAGGTGCACGATGGTTGCGCATTACCGGCGTTGATGGAAGGTGCGGTGGTGCTACTGTTGGCATCATGCATGGGGTCGGCGGCTTGGTGGCGTATGGCGGCTGGCGGCGCTGCCGCCAGATGGAGGATGGGCCGCAGGGGGGGAACGGCACCTAGAGGGCTACCGTCCCCTCTTTTTTTGTTGTTTTTTTTGTATTTTTTTATTGCAATGTAAACTGTAAAAAAACTTTTTTTTTAGTTTTTTTGTAAATCCAAAAATATAAAAAAAAACAGAAAATGAAAAAAAAGTTTTTTATTGTTTTCTATTTTGATTCTCCTGCAAACAATGGTTAGAGACGAAAAACCATTGTATGGATTTTTTTATATTTTTTTATTTATTTACAAATCGGAATATGAACAGGGATCCGTCGAAAATGAAGTGATCGAATCCGATTCTCCGACCACCGTGCGTGGTCGGAGTTGATAGATCGTGGGAGGTAGAATTTGAAGGCGGAGAGAGAGAAGATGAGATAAAAATCGAGTCGGTGGCGGAACAAAAATGTGACGTATTTTTTTTATGTTCTAGAAAAACAAAATGATGATGGAATTAAAAATGTGATGAAAGAAACTACGATTAACCTAGACAAAAATAAGAAAAAAATGTGGATCTCACCTTAGGAGCGGAAAAGGACCGTGATCGCCTCGACAAGGCCGACTCGCTGTCACCGGACGGCTCGGAGGCTAGGCACAATTCTCGACAAAATTTTCTCTCGGAGATCGGGCTCCTCTCTTTAAAGATTGATCAAGTTAAAATGAGGGAGAAGAAGCCATATAAATAGAAAAGATAAAAGGAAATTTGAATTTTTGAATTTTTTTTTGGATAGAGAGAGATGAAAATTGAAATGATTTTTTGAATTTTTTTGGTGCAAGAGAAATGAAAATTGAAAATGAATTTTTGAATTGTTTTGGTGAAAGGGATAAAAGAGATGATATTTAAAAAGAGGTAAAGATAAAAAGAGATAAAAGTATTTACACAATTATCTATTTTTTTAATTTTCGTCACTTTATTTATTCCAATTAAAAAATATTATTTTTTATTTTTTATGATGGTTAATTAAAAATAGCAACTATATACATATACTATATACATATATGGCATTATATACAAGGGTAAATGACGAAATTAGCCTTTTTTGTTTTTTTTAAAGAATTTTGATTTTTTTCTTTTTATTTTTATTCTAAATAATTACTAAAAATATTTACAAATATATACAAATACAATATTTACAAAATACATGGGAAAATTACACAAACCACCCCAAAAAATGACTTTTCAACCGTAACTCCAAAAATTATAAAAAAACGGCCATTTTGAAGATAATTAAATTTAGAAACCAATGGAAGTGAGATTGTTTCAATTTAAGCTCATATGGAGCCGGAATTGGTCTTTCAATTAGTGCTTAGTGGCTTTTTCCAAGTGTGGCTACTTTTATTCTATACATGGTTTAATTGTACAATTATTTTTATTAATTAGATCACATTTTTATTTACAACTTTGGTTTTGAACGTTATTTGATTTGAGGTCAATTAAAGCACAAATAAATTAGTGTCAGTTTTACACAGATATACACAAAACAAGTGAGAAGTATTTACAACAACACACACATTGTTTTGGATTTTCTGCTTAAGGACCCTATCTCCCCCTACTTTATTCGTGGTCGATCATGTCAAGTCTTGACCTTCTCTCGGGGTTCGGGTTAGCCTGTATCTATTACATATATACAGTCTTCCATTTTTTATTTTCTTTTCTTTATTTTTCCTTTCTTTCTTTCTTTATTTATTTTAGGTTAAAATTAGTAAGAAGTGTACAATATTTACACACAGATGCAAGTTAGTAAGAATATGGAGTTAGTGTTTTATGCAGGTCTTTTATAAGAGATTTTAAGCTAAAATAAATGAATAAAGATGACAAATCGCAAATTCATCAGTGCACGCATAACCAACTTCACCCAAGCCGCCAATGAATCCATTCATGAGGCTTGGGAGAGGTTTATAGATTTACGGGAGGAATGTCCCCATCATGACATTCCTAGGACCAGCCTGGTCCAACACTTCTTTGGGGGACTGTCAATTGAAAGTCAGAAGCTCGTGGATGCTGCTTGGGGAAGCTCGCATTTCAACGAGGATGGGGATGTTATGTGGTAGATCTTCAAGGAAATGGCTGAAGGAGAGGTCATGAATCCATGATTCATTAACATTGTCGTATGCATTTCGTCTTAAAACCCTTAACAAATACATGTAAATATCCATTAATTTCCACTTTTTAACAAAATTCCATTCATGAATAAAAACACACTTTTATGCATTAAATCATGTAAATAAATAAAAGAACAAAAATAAAAAATATAAAAATAAAGGAAAATTGTATATATGTGCACATGTATAATATGACATGTAAAAATAAATATAGCTGAAAGATATATTATAACCTAATCCTCGAGACCAAGTCAACATGGATTGGTCGACAAATAAATAAGTAGGGGGAGATAAGGAAGAAAACAAATAAAAATAATTAATTTCACATTTCATACACTCTTTAAATTATCCACTAAATATCAAAATTTTAAAGATTTTTAATAATTTGTATTAATATATTTTTCACCAAACTCTTCTCCTAATTATTTCTAAAAATATATAGATGAATATAAAAATAAGTCAAAAATATTGCCTTATATATACCAAGAAATCCAACTTGTAAACTATCGAAATCTAACTTTCAAACACCATAACTTTCTCATACGAACTCCAATTTCACTCTACTCACCTATAAAGTTCATAAAATAATATTCTCTAATTAATAGAGGTGATTTCACAAAAATCGGAGTCCATTTGCAAAAAGTCGATTTTGGGACCTAACCATAATTGGGTTTCTAGGCTATTTATTTTATCTAGAACACATTATTTATTGTTTTTAATGATTTTATAATTTCTAATTATTTTGTTTATCTTGTATTTTAACCTTAATTTATTTCATAATTTTTGGACCTTTTTATTATTTTAAATAAATAAAAAATCACAATTTATAGGTATAAATGAATTGTATACCTTATATCTATATTTATTAATATACTTAAATTAATTTATTAAAATTATCAAAAAAAATTTTACAATTTATTAAAATTTACAAAATAATGTAGATACTTTATTTATTATCCTAATAATTAATAAAATATAAATAATACAATATTTATTATTTTACTAATTAAAAATCTAAAACTTCTTTATTAAATATTATGTAAACTTTTTATTAATATAATATTTATATTTTGTAAATTAATTATTATTTATTATAACTAATTATACTATAATTTAGATAATTTAATTATTTACAATTTTCATTTTTATACTTATTTGAAATGCCCTTATTTACGATTTAATCCTTATTTATTAAGATATTTATTAAACTAGCACCCAGGTGTTGATACGTGTCAACACCTGGTGCCTTCTTCAAGAAGGTCAACCAGTGAGTCTGTTTTAATCGCCCGATTTCACCTTTTTCAGCATGCCATCTTCTTCATCCTAAGCTCGATCCAAACCCTCCATTTTCACCTCCCAACAACCTAGATAACCGCCAGCCCTTGATTCTCAACTAACCCCCTTCGATCTCCCTATAAAACCACCTCCAAATCTCCATCTCCAAAAACTCCTAACTACCCAGTTCCAGTTTCAACCTGGCCAAGACCTTAACTTCTCTGCCTTGGCCCGACCACCTCCGGCAGTGACAGAGCCCTGGTGACCCGACCGTGTGGAAGAAGAAGCATTGGAGGAGGGTTCCAGGGTGTCCAACCACCTTGTATCGCCGCCGTTACATGCGTATAGCTCTGGCCACCGTCCGTCGAGCGACGACCAGCGGGATCGTACACCCGGCTACTCACAGGTACTCATTCACCCTTTTTCAACTTTTATTTCCTGATCCACATGCCTTGATTAGCATCTTAATGGCATCATTAGGATCCTCATTCATCATCCTTAGACGCCACCATCTGATCATTCTTCAAACCTGATTCAATTCGCCTCAAATCCATATTCCATTTCTTGTATTCGCATACTTATCACATACTCTAGAAAGCACACTTTAGAATTGTAAATTCTATAATTTTGTTGGCTGTGAATCGAGCATTATCAAATCCATTTTTAGGGTATTATTATTGCTGGAGCATCAAATAATCATCTGGAGCTTTAAAGATTAAAGAAGATTTATTCCAAGTCAAGCTTTCCTCAGCTGCCAGACTAGACCGGAGTGCCGTCTTCTTTGAAACACCACCACCGTTATCCACCACCTTCGTGCCGATCATTCGCAAGCGAGCTTAGAGGGAGAAGGAGTCTCCCTCCTGGCCCTGGTAGGACGCCAAAGTGATGCTCCAACCGTCAGGGATAATTCATAGAAGAGGCCAGCTCTACCACATGCGCAAGAACCGAAGAATAACCCAAGAGCTCCAGGAGGCACAGGCTCGTGACACGTGTCACCAACCAACGGTTCAGATCACTCCCTCGCTTCTAATCACAACCGACAAAGACGAAATAGTGGAAAATTTGCGTCTTCAACCCAAACAAAGATCCAGAACTTTCAGCAGCTCCATACTTTCCACAATAGGTCCACGCGTAAGGACCTAAATGTAATACTTTTAATTTTCTTTCCAAACTAGTCCTTGCCAGGGACCTAAATGTAATAGACTTAAACATTTTCTTTGCATTTCTGCCCCTATGCTGTAGGGGTGTTTAGGACCTTTATTTTGTTATATGTTTCCTTGATTTTTCTACGATAGTTACATAACTACCCTAGCAACATTTCTTGTATTTTTTTGTTGACTTTCATCACGCATTTTTCTCAAATTGATTTTTGTAAGTTCGTGATATTTTTGAGTGATTTCTGAATTTTGTTGTAAAATCAAGAAGATAGTGAAATTCTCAAGATTGTCTTTCCTTCATCGAAAACCGTTGTACGCTGCCTCCTCGAGTTCGACCCAAGGTAACTTACCTGGATAAAAATTAATTTAAAAGTACTGAAATAGGAGATATTCTTATTTGTTTCGTCTCTCTCTCCTATTTTAATCTTGGATTTCGCTTGATTAACGTAATATGTCTCTACGGTTTCTCTACATCAACATTTCTCTCAATTAACCGTTGGTCAGATCCACATTATCAAAATGACACTGTTACTGGGGATGCATTGGCTTTACCTCAATTTTAGACATTATTTTGAGATCTTTCGATCTTATTGATTTTACGATTTTCTTATTTACTTTTCAATTTTTGTCTGATTTTATTTTACTGCTTTTATCGATTTTCTTCGGTTTTTACAGCTTTTTAATTTCTTTGATTTTTATTGGTTTATGTTTGCTTTTATTTTTTACGGCCTTTTGTGTGTTGTTTTTTCCAACAAATTTTGCAGGGCCTGCAGGATCAACCAGTTTCTTCGGAAACCGAGACAGTTGAAAGAGCAGAGACTGACCCCTTCTCTCACGAGTCGGTTGCAGAGGGCACAATTAATTAGGATTTTCTTTTACCTATAATATTTTTGTAAAAAAAGAGCACTTGCCCAGTTTTTTTCTTAGAAGGGGCCCCGTATCCTGACTTGTACCTCCCTCCCTTTTTCTCGTGGTCTGTTTCATCAAGTGTCGTGCATTCGACGGAGTAGGGCACCCACTGCGATTTTCCTTTGCATCGACAATTTTTCTGAAGCTTTTTTACGAGGCTATGTGCTTGGTTAAAAGTTTTTTTAATTTTTTTCCTCTCGGTTTGCACCTTCGTAGTTAGTTCTAGGACTCGTGACCTAGGTGCATGCTTTTCTTGGATAAATAAAAAGAAAAAAATCATTAGATGTTTTGTTTGAAAAAAATCCAAAAAAAGAGATAACCAAAAATAAAATTGAGACTGCTTAACAACTTGACTTAAAAATAAACGTAAAGATCATTTGATTTTGGAGAGCAACCCCCACACATGGATTACAGGTACATTTACCGGACATTGTGAGTAAGGTACGACACATAAGGTTAGAACCAAAGTACGAGTTTCCCTTGGAATACTACTTATTTCATACACCTAATCACTATTCTTCAGTGGGTACTCTCCGGTAGCCGGTAATGATTCGAGTTTACTTAACAGAGTGGGAGGTTTAGAGGACACTGCAGTAGCACGATCCTCACGTAACACAGGTAGCCGGAAATGGTCCGTACTTACTCCCATACTGGTTAAGAATAAGCGGTTTTCTGTAAAGACTCGGGACAATGTTTCGGGGAAATTTCGGGCACCTATCAACTCATGATAATTTTGTGAAAATATCTGTCTGCTAACATAATCCTAAAACCGACAAGCTAAAAGACCGAACTTTTACAGTCATCACCGGGATGTGTTGGTGAATCCATGGTTGTTTTGTGTTTGCTTGAGAGGCATGCATTACTGCGTCTTATATGCCTTTTCTTTTGATCCCCTGACTTGATATCGTGCTCTCCCGATTATCCTTTTGACATCGAAGATGATGACTTGATGGTTTTTTCACTCAGACTCCGTGAGCTCTCGACAATCCACCGTCCGTCGTACTTCTTCATAGACTCGGAATGACCCTCTTCCCGAGTCGGTCCCATCTAATCTCGATGAGAGTCAGACCCAAACTCCCTTGCCTCCCAGAGCATTTTTTGAGGCAGACCCCTGCCTCAAAACATCATCTATTTCTCATGCACAATTTTCACTTAGTTCTTACGAGACTTTTTCCTTCCCGGAAGATTCAAGGGATATGGCTCGCGAAAAGGGACCATTCGAGGACAGATCAGTAGAGGACCAACAAACTCGAGAGCAACACATCGATGGAAGACCAGATCTAGCCGCAAACATCACAAACAAGATTCCAGACATGCTACAACAGATGAATCTGTGGATCCGAGATTAGTTTAGAGTCCAGAACGAGCTGCGAGCCGAGATAGTTGTGCTTAGAGCAGGAGCCAGGAACCCACCATCGCATGCCATGGTTCCCGCAACACTCAGAGACAAGTATGACCCTGGTGCAAGGACGTTACATCATTGGATTCAGTTACCACCGAATCAAGGGACATGTGAGTTACACATGTCCTTTATTTCATTGCTTCCGAAGTTTTACGAGAATGCTGCAGAGGATCCGTTTACCTTTATGCAACAGTTTGAGATGATTTGCGGTACGACTAATTATCCTTGTGTTACGCAGGAGGCCATTTGCCTCAAAGCCATCATTTCTCCTTAGCAGATAAGAACGGCCCAGTCCACTTGGTCTTCAACTTCCTTAAGAATAATTTCAACTTTGCATCAAACAACTAGACCTTCTGACCCTGTTCGAGAGTCTTGCATCTTATGTTCTTGTTTTGAAACTTCATGACCTTCTTCTTTTACACAAGGTAGTTGTCGTATGCATATTTTTGGAATTTGAGAAGTCTGTTCTGATTTTGCTTTCTGTTCTTTGCTGCTTTTTTTAGAAACAAATTATAGATGTTTATTACCCATAGTGATTTATGAATCAGCTCGACAGGAAAATGGCATGTCTGCCGTATACTAGACGGTTGGGGGATATTCCCAAAGGTGACTTGTATGCAGTCCAATAGGCTAGAGAATCGAGTCGAGCAATTGAGATCAGTTCTTTCTATCTAGACGTGCAAGCTTTTGGAGAATCGTCTTGATTTCCTTATTCGAGCATTCGACCAAGACAATAGACAGTGGGTGGTATGGAGAAGCTATTGGATGTTCAATGCAGTACTCATGAGTTAACTTCTTCATTTCTATGTTGATAAAGTAGCTTTCCCTGCCAAATATCAGAATTTTGGGGATCCCAAACCTTGCAATGATATGCTCCTTCATAAACTGGCACATGGTGCGACTATTAGTGGCTCGGGTAGGGATAGCCTACACTAGCCGACTCACATAGTCGAAAGCAAGCAGAATATACTCATAGACCTGGCTGTTGGGAAATGTGACCATGAAGTCAATGCCCCACATAACGAACACATTAGAAATCTGAATATATTTCAGGGGCATTGTATCTCTCATATCGATAATGCCACCCATCTTTTGACATTCAAAGCATCTTTTCACGAAATCTTCTATGTCCTTAAAGAGAGTTGGCTACTAGAGGTCACATTGTAGTACTCCTGTTGTTGTACGCTTTCCAGAGTGGTGTCCTCCAGATTCTCTAGCATGACAATGTTTGAGGACACTATGGATTTCGTCCTGAGGAACGCACCTTCTCCAGATGCAATATGCCCCCTCACGAAAGAGATATGGATCCTCCCACTGATAGAGATGAATATCTGACAAAAATTTGTTGACTTTCAGCTTCAACCAATCTTGTGGAGTTTTCTTTGACACAAGATAATTCATAATATCGGTGAACCAGGGGATCGAGGTGATTGACTGAATGGCTTCATCTGGAAAGGTTTAATTAATTAGCAATAAGCAATGCTCAGGAATGTCTGACTCTGGCAATCTCGATAAATGATCTGCTACCACATTTTGAACTCCAGATTTATTAAGGATTTAAAGTTCAAATTCCTGGAGCAGAAGATCCATCCTCTTAGCCTTGGTTTGGAATCCTTCTTGTATTGCAAGTACATGATGGCAGAATGGTCAATATAGACAGTATAAAAACCTCATTAAAAATTCGACAAAAAATCATTTTAGCATTCAGTTAATTAGATCATGCATATTTAATCTGCATTTTGCATTTTAATTATTTTTATTAAATCATAAACTCCATAAAAATCCCTATTTTCATTTGAAATTTAATAAAAAAAAATTGTGGAAAATAATAAAACAATTTTTAGTTGTTTATTTTCATTTACTTCAATTTATATACAATTTTAGCATTTTTATTCCTCATAAAAACCATAAAAATCATGAAACACCCAAAAACATAAAAAAACTTAAAAAATTCATAGAAAAATAAAAAAATAGCTTTATGTAAAATAAAAATATTCTTTCATTCTTTAAATTTTTCATCCATTTTTGATTTGATTTGCTATTTTTAAAATCCACAAATACCCGCATTATTTTCTGTTTGTTTCATTTTATATTTTTGATTTATTTAAAGTCTTTAAAAATTGTGGAAAATTCCAAAAAAATCACAAAAACATTAAAAAGTGTATGAAACTAAAAAATTATTCTGTTTGAATTTTTTATTTATTTTACTACTTTGTATATATTAAAGAAGTTTCCCTTCTATTTCTTTCTCATTGAATTCATTTATTCTTCTTATTTTCTTTTGTTTTGTAAATTTTAAAGATTTAGCAAAAAAATCAAAAAGAAAAAAATATAAAAATCAGGAAACCAAATAAAAAATATAAAATTAAAATTCCATAAAAATACACAAATAAAAAAATCCAAGAACCAAGACAAGTGTTCATAGATTTCCTTTGTTTTCTTCATTGATTCTTCATTGAATTGAATAACCGTCGGGATTTTTTGTAGCCTCCCAGAGTTCGACCATGTACACTATACAGGTAAATTAAATAGCAAATATCTCTTGATACATTTTCTCTATTTATTTTGGCTTGAGATTGAATAAATTTTTGTTGAGGGATTTTTTGGGTTGCAACGACACTGCAATTTAATCCCTTAACTAAAACCTGGAAATTTTTTATGAGCAAAATGGCGCCATTGCTGAGGAGGGACGGAGAGGATATATATATATATATATATATATATATGTTTTTTTCTCTTTACCTACTATTCTTGGTTGTCTATACTTTTTTTTCTCTTTCTTATTTTTGTCTATAATTTTCTGACATTTATTTCATTGTGAATATCTCTGTCACTTATTCTTTGTATAAATTTTTTTGTCAATTATACCTTTCATTTAGTTTTTTTATATTTTTATATATATATATATATTATTGATTTGCATATTGTTGAGGAGTGGGCACTCAAATTGGATATCGTGTGTCGTTAGGAAGCTTATATAATGCTTGTATAATCCGATGTGTCAGACATCTAAAGCTCCCTGAGATGGGACTTAGGGATTCATTTGAGATCTATTTTTACTTGCTCTTCTCATTTTGTTTCGAATCCATCTCATTGTTTTCTTGTCTATATTCACTGTAATTGTTTACATATGATTTTTCTACATATTTTTACAACTGTGTCTCTTACACATTCTTGTGTTTCATGTTTCTTGCGAGGGCCCGAGTGAAGCAGAGGTGACTTGTTTCTTCATCAAGTTGTATGAGAGAGTAGGAGGAGGAGAAGAAGATTTGGAGGAGTCCATACACTTGGAGCATTCTGCATAGAAATTTTCTGTTTTCTTTTAGGATTTTATTCATTCAATATTTTTGTAAAAAATGTAATTAATTATTTGGCATATTCTTTTTCTATTTTCTAAAAGTCCACTATAGACCTTGTGTTTGTGAGGTATGTTTCACCAAGTGTTGATGCACTAGAGGGACCTCATCGGTTTTGTTTTCATAGCCTTATTTTTCTTTATTTTCTCACGGTTTTGTGTGCTTGAGACCTTAGAAGTAGGTTTCCTTTTCTTACTTGAGCCATGTAATTAATTTGGTTCAAAGCCCCTAAACAAAAATATATGTACCTATAGAATAGAGCGTAGTTTGGACTTAGTCAAATTAACATGTTCTTTCCCGTTAAAATAAGTTGCTTCTAGGATGGTTCTCATGCATCATGTAGGTTAGTTTATTTTCTATATTTATTTCATGCACGGATCACCCTGCATGGAGTATGCTTGCGACAAGGTACGCATTCTCTATCTCCTGCATGCATCATTCAATTTTCTCGAGCATTGGCATTTCCGAATTCCTTCATTGATTTTACTAACATAATATCAAAAGGCAATTGGATATTTGGTAGAAAATTTCATGAAAAAGTATAAAAATGCGACAATTGTATAAAATCAAGACTGTTAAAGAAAACTCAACCCTAAAACAGAGTGGATGAGGATGTAGTTGCAGGATAGAGCCCAAATCCCTGGACTTATGCCATAAGTACCTGTACATCAATTTTTGATGTATAGTAGCAACTGTAAGCACTTGCCTCCGACCTTAGAAAATCATTTTGGTGTGTTTATCCTCTTATCTCCCTTTGGGCCTGATATTGAACTTGTAGCCTGGGAAGATGGTACCACTATTTGGGGAGGTCTGAGTATGCACACTGAATGCTAGCGGTGACTCACCTTATGTGTTTGGTAGTAAACAACTTTCTGTAAATTCACTAAATTTAAAATTGAAAAGATTAAAGACCGAACTCTTACGGTCTCTACATGTGTTTAGTTGATGATTTGGGGGTTTGTATTTTGTTTGTTTGGTAGTGTAAAGGTCCTTCCCTGACCATTGTGCCTTTTTCTCACATTCTTCTTGTGTTGACCATTGTGTTCTCGCATCTTTCCTCTTGTGTTTGAAGTTGTCGGATTGGATCATTTCTCGTTCAGACTTTGTGAACGCATTTCACACTCCAAACCGGTCGTCTTATATTCGGGAAGACTCACTTCCTGAGTATTTCTCTTTCTCCACTTCACCTTTCACATCATCAATCAATCCATTGTTTAAGATTGACTCTAATCTTGAAATATTATTTGAGACTCCACAATTCTTAAGGACTAATTCAGTGCCATGTACATTTTCTGAAACTAAGTCAGCGCATGTTACGCCACATAAGGTAAATAGTTCCATGGTTGAGCAGAGCGAGATCAATAATGTGATGTTAGTCTACATACATGGCATTCAAGCATAGTTGACTGAACAAGCTGACATCCAAGCTAGATTTAGAGATATGATCTTAGAGCTGAGGCAAGAAAGACAAGAGAGGAGAGTGGAGTATAGAAACCATGGAGGAGGTGGGAATGGGGGTTATGATACATTACTTGAGCTAGTGGCTAAGCTCACACTAAAGGATGCATATAATCCAAGGACAGGAAAAACCAATTCATGGATTAGAATCCCTACGATTCATGGGCATTTTGATCTTAAACCCACTACTTTGCCACTTCTCCCTATATTCCACAGACACATAAATGAAGAACCATATGCACACCTCCAATAGTTCGATTGCATCTGTGGCACTATACACTACCTGAATGTCCAATAAGAGGTAGTGAAGATGACAACCTTCCCGTTCAGTCTCATGGACATGGCTTTATACTAGATCAACCACTTGGGAAGGATTGTCACTACGTGGGAAGAGTTGAGGTCCGCTTTCTTGAACAAGTATTATCCACTCAGACGACTCAATCAAATGCAATCGTTGACTGCCAACTTCTTCCAGATGTCCAATGAGCCTATTCACGATGTGTGGGAAAGATTCAAAAACTTGATGGAGAAGTGCCCACATCACGACATTCCAAAGACGAGCCTCATGCAGAACTATTTTGGGGGTTTGAGCATAGAAAACTAGAAGTTGGTAGATGCCACTTGTGGGGGTAGTTACTTCAACAAGGACGATGATGTCCTATACTAGATTTTTGAGGAGATGGCTGAGAGCTCTGCATCTCTTTCTTCTTCCTGTGCATTTTAGAAGCACCCCATTCCTTCTTCTTCTTCTGTAACACCCCACAAGGCTATCAACATGATGGTATCACATGATGTGGATAGGGTGGACAGTTCAGATCTACCCATCATTGGAAATCACCTATCCAATGTGGACATAATCGATAAACGGTCCAAGGAGCTTGAGAAGCTGCAAGTGATAGAAAAGGGATGAAGAACCTGGATAAGCTGGATGAGATAACCAAGCATATGGAACCTCTTGTGAGTATGATCATCGCATGCCAGCGTGTGAGTGTAACAACTGATACTTATACTCGTGAGTAGAATTCTTCCACTTCTACACAACAGAGTACCGGAGGGACGTCCACAGTTCAACACCTTTACTACATGTAGACCATTGATCAGGACTAGCAATAGTCACACCACATAGTACCGTACCAACAGGAGATTCCATACATTCTTGGGCAGCACTCTCCACCTCCACCTCTCATTCTGGAGGTGAATGGTATTCGGTTCGACCGAGAGCACAACCATCCTTATCCGTCAGGACAAGGCTAGTGGGGATTCTAGCAGGGTTAGATACCCGCTGACGAACCCGCATTTGCCCCAGTGGAGTTAACATTATTTTTTTGTAGGTAGGCAATTCAGATTAATCAAAAAACGCAAATGAATGAATTATCCAATTAAAGAAAGCATGTCAATTTTTTACTTGGTTAATCCCAAGGTCGAACTTAGGGAGCCCATTGTCTCCTTAGGTTAATTATTAGTCAATCTAGAAGCTAGGTTTTCAGTGAGGTATTTTTTGCATATTTTTAATACCATTTAATGTATGAAATGCAAATTTAGCAAAGTTTGGGGACAAAAATGTAATTTTAATTCAATTGAAGTCCAAAAATTATGAAACTCATCCAGAAGATGAATAATGATGAAATAAGGCTACTATAATTTTTTTTGGAATTTTCTAATGTAATATGAATTAATTGTGAATAAAATATACAAACTAGATGTTTTTGAGAAAAATAATTTTAAAAAATATCGAACCAATTTATTTCTCAGAAATAAATTTATCTAGATGAATCTTTGTGAGATATATCTAGGAAAAATTCTAAACCCTAAAAATAATGAGTTTTCAGTTTATTAAAAATCAGTTAATGAAATCACCATTCATTTTATTCCAACATAGATATATGTGCAAAAGACAAAATTTGGGTATTTAATGTGGAACACAATTAAATCTATCTAATGTGAAATTTTTGGGAATTTTTGGAGCAATAGATGATTTAATATAAATGAAAGAGCATGTAGTGGGCAAAATATGTAATTTTTCACTTAAATATTTATATTAAATAAACCATAGCTCTTAAAAATTCAATAAAACATCCATTAAGATACAAGTGTTCTATAATATGCAATTTCTAAAATAATAATTTGATGCGAAATGAAAGACCAAATAAATATGCAAACATAGGGGTGTGCATCTCCAACATGAAAATTGTTGGAGATGTAGGGGCCTTGGCGTAAATTTTCCATAGCCACGCATGTTCTCCTCATGTGGCTCCTTGATGCGGGACCCTTATGTAATTACCCGAATGAGCATTAGGGTCAATGGTATTATCCCCCGTACTCACGTGTTGTGCACATGAGGTGGAGATTATAACAAGGGGCCTAGTGCTTGAGGTCACAGGTGCGGTTGTCAGGCGGCCAAAGGCAAAAGCTTGACCTGTCGACACACAACCAACCAAGAAGCGGGTTGTAGATGCACAACAGGAAGTCCGACGAGATGCATTGCATCCAAGGCAGTGGGAAGTAGTTTCAACTGCTCTGGGGGTGGAAGAGCTGCTCTGCGAGTGAAAGCGAGTGGTGAATGCAGACCGGCACGGGGGAGAGGAATCTCGACCTCAGGCGATGATAAGCGCATATGTTGAAAGCGAAGGCGTGTCTAGTGTTGCTCGATGCAAGAGGGGTGATGTGGAGATGGTTGGCTGACGGGTGCATTACGGGTCGAAAGCAAGGGTAGGCGTGGCGATTGGAGGGGAGCCCCAACGGGCTCTGCTGTTGGTGTGTGGCGGATGCTCGAGCCCCGAGGATCTCGAAGCGCAAAATGTGGTGGTTGGGGCAAGGATGGAATAGCCTGGAAGGGAGGTGCACGGAGGAGCACCTCAGGTCGTTGCTCGACGCCGTGGCAAAGACGGAGCTCGGGAGCTCAATGAACTCATGACAGCGGAGGTACTACCCCACGTCAGATCACGCTGTAAGAAGTCGAAGGTCATCTCTCAACTGGAAGAATCATTGTTGTCACCAGAGGATCTTGGGAGTTCTCCTCTCTTACTCCACGATGTGGAATATGTAGAGCAAGGGGAGGCGTGGGATGGTTTTGTGGACAGTTGCACATGGTTGCTAGTGACATGGGGGCGAGGGAGATGTGGAATGCGGCGGTTGCGCAACTGCCCGTGCAGAGAGAGAAGCAGAGGGGGTAGACTTGGTATATGGGAGAAGAGGGGAAGGTGGAGAGGGTCGCTCAGTGTTGATGGCGGTTGCGTAACAGCCACATAGAGAGAGAAGCGAGGAAGGCAGTTGTAGGTTGACCGACGGGAGATGCAGAGGAAGGAACGAGGGGGAGTAGAGGCGAGGAGGCCACGTGGCACGCAGGGGTGCGACCACGTGGTAAAGAAAATTTTAAAATTTAATTTAAAATAAATAATAATAATAAATAAAGTATTTAAAATAAATAATATTAAAATAAATTATTAATTACAGTATTAAATAAAGATAAAATAACTAAGTGAATAATAATAAAATAATAAATAATTAAAAGAATAAGATAACAAAATAAATAATAATATTTATGATAAATCAAATAATAATATAAAAAAAACTAAAATAAAATAAAAAAATATAATAAAATAAAAGGGGGTGACACGTGGCAGCTCCAAGAGATGCCACGTGTCGCTCTCAGAAAAAATGAAAATTAAATCAAAATAAAAATAAAAAAGAAATAACAAAAGTTGTCAAATAAAAAACTGTCAACACAGAATTGCTCGTCTCAATGAGATCAACTATTTTGAAGGATCGAAAATCAAAAGAAGTCATCTGTACAAAAAGTATCATTGGAGGTACCTTAGTGGTATAAAATACCGCATTTTTATCTTTTGCAGATTTTTTGGATTTTTTTTCAAAAAATAAAAATCAAAATAAAATCAGATGAAATATGAAATAAATATTTACAACTTAATCTATTTTTTGTATTTTTAGTAATTAAGAATATAAAAACATAACATAAATGGGCATATGTACAATATATAAAGAGGGGTCCAAAACCTAAGTTTCACATACAAACTTCAATCCTTTTGAATTTGGTATTGTTTTGAAGTTAATTGGACATACATTAATTAAAAAGTTAGTAGGGGTCTGTAGGGGACTGCATGAGAGAGATATTCAAATTTTAAGGTTCTTAGTCTTAAACTAGGGTTATGATTTTATTGGTCAATTTTACAAGTTAGTATTTTATTGATATTTTTCATTTATTAGTGTTAGTAATGTATACACTATAGAGTTGGTTTTGTTCAATTCTGAGTTAATGAAAAATAGATAAAATTAGGGAAAATATGGTAAATATACTGGTGATACCTACAAGTGAATTTGGCTTCTTATTTAATGCAATATGCATGCTAAAATGAGGACATTAATTCTAAAAGCATGAATTAGAATAATGCAAAATAAAATGAGAAATGCAGCTAATTACATGGGAACAAAGCTCTATTTTTAACTTTTAGAGTGATGAATCATAGATTCATCAACCCCCTATACTTAAACCTTGCTCATCTTCGAGCAAGTAATAATGAAATGCAAAAGTGAAATGATTTTGGATTCCATACCAAGGTCATGAACAAAAGGTGAAAATGGAGCTTGACTCGACCATTGGGTTAATAATGTGGCCGAACCTTATTGGGAATTGAATTTAAGACCTAACATCCTTTAAGATCCACAAGTCTTTATTGAGTCCCCCTCAATAGCAGGTCTGAACAAGTCCTCATATGCAAATTCTGATGACTATCAATCTTACTTGTACAGTGTAAGTGAAATATTGCTCTCCACATCAGAATGACAAAGAAACATCTTCCTTTAACAAGATAACTCTAATTCCCCGGTCTAGCAACTCTTTCCTCAAGGAGAGGGGTATTTCCTTCTAAGTTCAAGTGCAACCAGCTCAAGAAGAGGGGGTAGAGAAGAGAATGGATTCTGAACAGTGTAGTCACATATCCGTGGAGCTTGACCAGTGTAACCAAGTCTCCAGTTGCAGGCTTCTACGGTATGAGGCTTTGAAGCATAAGCCTTGCTTATTTGACTATACAAATACACACTCCAGCATGCATTTTATTTTCAGTTAGGTATGTCCCCCCTTTTTGGAGTTTTCCTTTTCTTCTTCTCTTTTTTAACATATATACAAGGTACAACATGTACATAAAGAGTTTTTCTTCTTAAGACAGTAGACTATCCCTCTTTTGAAGCTTTATTGCAACCCATAACATCCCATCGTTAGACGTCGACGCCACTGGACTAGGTTGAGATGAACTCCCCTCCCTAAAAGAGGACGGATGTTTCCACCCGTGTTCTACTCCAAGCCAAAGGATTCTACCTCCTCACCACCTCAACAATGAAGAGATATGTGCATGGTGCTTGTCCAAGTTAGGTCACTTTCTAAAGGAATCATGCATGTGTATGAAATTTTCTACTTAGACCAATCAAGATGACACATGAACATAGACTTGTGGACTCAAAGAATTAAGTCACTCGACCTGAAAAATTTTAACTCCGGTTCTTATAAGGTTCCTCTGAAATTAGGTAGATTAAGGTCAAATGAAATCCATCCTCGAATTCTATTCATAACTTGGTTCAGAACCCACTAACGTTTCATTTCGCATATGCTAAATATGCAAATGAAATGCAGATGACATGCAATGCAGATAAATGAAGTGCAAGACATTTTTTTGGATGATATGCAAGAGTAAATATGAATCCCTTTTATTATTTTATTTTATTTATTTATTTATTTATTTATTTATTTGGTATACCTCCTATTTTACAAGAAATTTTACAAAAGTATTATTTACAAGAATTTTACAACATTATACACATTATTATTATACATACTATACAAATATACATGTATTTTACAAAAAGTTTTTTTTTAAATTTTAACCATTTTTACCCATCCCGTAATTATTTCATAATATATACAAAAATTCTTGGGTAAGTATATATGTAATATATACACACCCCATATACTCAGTATGTGCTATGTCTGCAGAGCACAAGAAGCGAGGAAAAAGACATAGCTCGTGCTAAGGGCAGGAGAGTTAAAATGTCAAAAAGTATAGAAGTTGATCAACCTCCCTATACTTAGGCTCTGATCAGCCTAAGTGTATAAGAAGAGCAAAAATGGGGTCGAAGAGGTCAAGAGTCAGCCAAAGTCTAGGATAGGAGTAAGTGTGAGAACCCATGAGATCTAGAGAATATATAGAGAATGGTGAAGGAGACTATACAAGATGGAGGGAGAATGTACAAGAGTGAGTGAAACCTCTATGCTTTTAAATCTTGATGTTGCATCTTCATGAAGAGTAATATGATGTATCTGCTCTATGCTCACTCTGCATGAAGTTGATGACCTCGACTTGGACTAACTGCTTCTTAAAATCTACAAAATGCTTTAAAAGTTTTCCATTCACCACATAGGATTGTGCACCATTCGTGAGATCAACTATCTCTACACTTCCATTCTCATGCACTTTTTTAACAGCAAAGGGAGTCCTCTGCTTAGATTTGAGCTTCCCATAGAACATATTCAACCTGGCATTAAACAACCATACCTTTTTCCCAGGGACAAAGTCTTTGCATCTAATGTGATGATCATGCCATCTCTTTACTTTGTCCTTATAAATCAAACTGTTGTAATATGCCATGTTTTGGATTTCCATGAGCTCGTTCAAGTTCAAGTCACGACAAAGCTTCCCTAGGTGACAACTCTAATTAATCTGCTTAATTTCCCATTCGAATTTGGGAATCAACTCAGCGGGAAGATGGCATGGCTTGCCATAGATCATTCTAAATGGTGATATGCCTAAAGGTATCTTGTAGGTTTTCTTATAAGCCCACAGAACTTGGTCCAAGAGCTGTGACCAGTTCTTCCTATCGGGACGAACCAACTTCTACAAAATACTTTTCACCTCTCTGCTCAAAATCTCTACCATTCCATTGTTTTGTGGGTGGTAAGGACTAGTGACTCTATGCTCAAACCCATAGTCCTTAGCTAAATATCTCACATCTTGGTTTACAAAATCGCTATCGCCATCTGATATCAAAATTTTTGGCAGCCCAAACCTAGAAATAATATGATCTCTCACAAACTTACAGACAGACTTACTATTTGCAGTTCAGGTCGGGATAGCCTCCACCAATTGAGACAAATAGTCAATCTCTAACAAGATGTACTCGTGTCCTTAGCTATTGGGAAAGGGACCCATAAAATATATGCCCCATGCATCGATAACATCGCAAATGATCACTGGCTACATGGGCATCTCATCTCGCCGAGTAATAGTCCCTCCCATCCTCTGACAAATAGGGCACGCCTGTACGAAATAAATAACATCTCTGAATATGGTTGGCCAATACAATCCATATTGGAGTACCTTGTGAGTGGTTCTCTTTCTTGAATGGTGTGCTCCAGCCTCAAGAGAATGGAAGTATGTGAAGACACTCTGGTATTCCTCCTGAGGAATACACCTTCTCCAAACACAATCTGGTCGTTCAAAGAAAAGGAACATATCGTCCCAGTGGTATCTCTTCAAGTCCAACTTCAGTCAGTCAATGTTGCTCCTACTCCAACCTTGAGTAACATACTTGGAGACAAGAAAGTTCACTATGTTGAAATACCATGGGAGTGAGTCAATAACACAAATTGACTCATTTGATAAGGTCTCTCTAATATGCTCAAAATAAGGAGAATCTTTAAGCTCGATTTGGGAGAGGTGATCAGCCACAACATTCTTCACTCTAGGTTTATCTTTAATCTCAAAATAAAACTTTTGGAGGAGAAAAATCCACCAAAAAGGTGTGCCTTCACGTCATTCTTTTACATTAAGTATCAAATGGTTGTGTGTAATGTATATTGTCACCTTAGAGCCCAAAATATACGACCCGAACTTCTCGAGGCCCATACTACATGGAGCATTCCCTTTTCAGTCACGGTGTAGCTCTTCTGTGTAGGGTCTAATACTTTGCTCATGTAGTGGATCGCAAACAGGATCCCCTCTCGTCGTTGTCCTAAACTCCTATAGTGAAATCTGAAGCGTTAGTCATGATCTCAAAGGGGAGAGACTAGTCAGGATCTTTTAGGATAGGTGAGGCACAAATCTTCATATTCAAGAGCTCAAAGACCTCTAGACACCTGTGATCTACATTGAACTTTGTGTCTTTCCCTAAGACCTCAATCAGTGGGCGGGCAATTTTCAGAAAATCATGAATGAATCTCCTATAGAATCCAGCAAGCCCTAGAAAAGACCTCACTGACTTCACGTTTGTAGGTGGCTTGAGTTTCTTGATCACCTCCACTGTGGTAGGGTCAACCGCCATTCCCCTTTTGGAGATGACATGCCCCAACACAATACCCTCTATCACCATAAAGTGACTTTTCTCCTAGGAGAGTACCAGATTCACCTCCCTACACAATATGAGGACTCGGTTCAAGTGCACTAACATATTTCAAAGGAATCATCATGAATCGAGAAGTCATCCACGAATACATCTAGGATATATCCCACCATCTTGGCAAATACAGTGATCGTGCACCGCTGAAAAGTGCTTTTAAAATTGCAGAGCCCGAATGGCATGCGCCTGAATGCGTAAGTTTTGAATGGGCATGTGAATGTGGTCTTTTCCATGTCCTCAAGGGCTTTAGCTACCTAGTTGTAGCATGAGTGCCAATCAAGAAAATAGAAGAATGCTTTCCATATGAGTCTCTCCAAGATCTGATAAATGAATGGCAAGGGAAAGTGGTCTTTCTTGGTCATGGCATTAAGTCACCTGTAGTCGACATAGACACACCACAACATTGGTACTCGTGTCGTGATCTCTACCCCCTCCTCATTGGTGACCATCTGAATTGCTGACTTCTTCGAGACAACATGAAGCGGGGCCACCACTTGGAGTAAGAGATAGGATATATAAACCTTGCCTTACACCATTTCTCAATTGCATTCTTTACTACTTCATGTGGATTGTGGTTAAGTCCCCTCTATAACTCACAGGAAGGTCTCACATTATCGTCAGTAAAAATTTGATGCGAGTAGAGAGCGGGGTTGATCCCCATGAGATCCGACATTGTACAACCAATTACTTTGTGATTCCTTTCTAAGACCTCTAACAATCTAGACTCATTTCTAAAGTCAAGTTCGAGTTACTGATAACAGGATATCTCTCTTATAATTCTGCAAGAAAAGCATACTTCAGTATAGGAGGAGTGATTTCAATTCTGGCAATGTTGAGTCATCAAGCAAATCTGGCTTAACTGGTTCTGAATCTGGTTGCATGCTACATGAAGTTGGGCTCAATTGTGTAGTACTCGCTACCAACTCTGAATTATCGGGAGTTAGATCTCCAAAGAAATACGGTAATTCGGCCAAAGCCATGTCCGACTCATCATCTATTTTCATGATTGTTCTGAAGGGGATGGAACTGATAGATCCTGATGGATCTCTATGTCATTAAGGGAATAGGTAGATGCATTTATTACAAGATTAGGCAACACTTGGCAAATTGCATCATGCCCTATGTCCTTTCTAAATGAAAGGATCTTGCTCTATCCTGAAGGAACATATCTTCAAATCCCAATTGTGCTAATCATTCTACAATCTGCCTTTGAAGATGAGTACTCTATACTACTCTCTGAATCGGGTCGCTGCCATTTTTTCCTGCTTCATCTCAAGGTTCACCTCTCCGTCTGGAGAACAGAACTTCATCATTCGTGTACCATAGTTGAAAGATGCACATGCGGTCCTTAGGAAGGGTTGCCCGAGAATGATATGAAATTCTCTCCAATGATTGGTGGTCTCCATGTATAAGATTGTGAAGTCAACCTAATAGTCCTACCCCTCAATCGAGATAACGGCGTTCTTCACTTCTCCTTAGGTCTTTTCATTAAACAATCTGCGAGTAAAGCTCTAGATTTGCGAAGTGGTCCCAACTCCAATTTCTGATATAGTCCTAGGGAAGTAAGTTGATTAAAGAACCATTATCTATGAGAGTGCGTGCAAACGCAATGTCATCGATACGACTCTCCACGTAGTGAGCTCCCATGTCTCTCTTTTTCCTTAGTAGTGGCTGATTCTTGAGACAATAGGTTGTGGATACTGATAAGACATGAGTATTCACATATTGGTTTGGTTTCTTCCTGCTAACCTTAGTAGGTTTGCATCTCACCTTAAGATATTTTTGGAATTCAGGATGGTTAGCCACATACTCAACAAATGGCACCTTGATTGTGATATTCTCTTTACAAAACCCTACCATATCGGGGTCATATTTTTGAATATTTTATGATGCTCTTTACTCCAGTAAGAGCATGGAGGAAAGGGATGGAAGAAAGGCAAATAGAAGATGAAGAATCTGAATCGTGAACTGAAAGATCCTTCTTTGAGTTAATGAAAACACAGTTATTCATACATAAATCTTTTCGATGCAACATGGGATCGAAATCAAAACTATATGCTATAGGTTGTGGAAAAGAAGCTGCAATGATATCTGCAATAACCGGAGATGTAAGGTCCTCCATAAAATCTGAGATATCTCCATACCGCTGATGCTGCAATCATACTCTACTTCTCTTCTCGACTCCTTGAGAAAGGATCCTCGGATGGTGCTGATGGGGCCCCTAAATGTGATGCCACTCCTCCTCGTCCTCTAAGGAATCCTCAAGTAGAGCTCAGAGAGGCCCCTCCTCATGTCCCTCATCCAGTCAGGTATAGTCACGATCCTTCCGCTCTTAAGTGACATGTGGTTAGCCTCATCACACGAAAAAATGTCATGTTCTGATCTAAGAATGTTGAATAGTAGACCTGACCAAGGTGCTGCTGAGAACCAGAACAGTTCGGGCTATTAGGGTTAGCCTAAACTTGGGCTAGGATCGAGGTAGAGGATGTAGACTGCTCATCTCTCCATCTGGATAGGCGGTTGACATCTACCCATTAGTCATGAATTTTGGTTTGATAATAACGAAATGCGTCGAGTTAGATGAAGAAGGAAGTGGAAAATACTGAGAAGAAGAACGGGAAGACTGGGCCCGCTGGTTGGGGTACTTCCTCTGCTGTTGGTGTTGGGGTGGTTGAAACTATGGTCCCTGCTAGCACGCCTGGTACTGGCCATGCGGTTGTACTGCTGGTACGGTTGCTGTTGAGTGGCTGGAATACAGGGCTATGCTGTGAAGGTGGTGGTGCAGAGGTGAATGCAATGTTGTGAAAGATCGAGGGATGCTGGTAACTCTGTCGGTCCCTCGTACTTCCCTACATTGTAGGAACTTGAGTATACCATACTCCATTCACCTCCCAAACTGGTTGAGGCTCCTCCTGAATCATCTCTGTGGATGGAGGTCGATGTTGGGATGAATGGATGTAGGATTGATCCTACTTCCACGGTTGGGGTTGCCCTGACACCAGCAGCTCCTTAACATGGTGAACTCGGTATACGAGAGCAGGTGCAGTCACGGTTGGTATCTTTATCTTATATACATTCTTAGTCAACTCCTCCGTCTGTCTGGGAATCTCAGAGAAACCCTATCTAACTCATCAATCCTTCTGTCAATCCTCTCTACTATTGTTAGCTTGTCCGCAAGGAGTCCCATGCTAGGGATCATGTCCTGAGAGAGATCAACTATAGTTGATTTCCCCCCCTCCAGATGAGAGTGAACTAGGGAACTGTGTGTATGCCATGTTGGTATTCTGTGAGCGGCTAGTTCCAGTCATCTGCTCGAATATCTTCCTTACGGTATCCACTCCAAGTGAAGTGCAGTTGTCTCCATAGGCAACACTCAGTAAACCCTACATCTTAGGGTTGAGACCAGTGATGAAAGACTGGACCAAGATGTTGTCATCTAGACCATGATAGGGACATTTCTACAAGATGTCCTTATACCTCTCCCAAGCATCACAAAATGCTTCATGGGGTAGCTTGGGAAAATCTAGTGATGTATGTCTTCATCATGTTAGTCCTACTTAAGAGGTAGAACTTCTTCAGAAAATGGTCCTTGAACTTGGCATAGGTGTTGACTGTAATTCTAAGACTCTTCACTCAGTAGTCGGCATTGCCACCCAAGGAAAATGGAAGGGTTGTGAGCCTAATATAATACTGGCTAACATTAGGATGTCTAAGGTTAGCGTAGATGAGCTCGAAGTCCCTTAGGAATGTGTATGGGTTCTCAGAAGAACTCCCATCAAAGTGTGGCATCGAGTTCAGGAATTGCGGCTTCAACTCAAAATCAACTTCTAGTTCAACCGGTCTCAAATAATTCCGAATGCGGTACAGTCTGGGGTTGTACGCTGCATCCATTGGTGGTTCCACCCCAACATTGAGTTGTCCTAGATGAGCTCGAAGTAAGGCTTGTTGCTACTCATATGTAGATAGTGTGGCTAGTATCATCCTCATGGGGTCCTCATGGTGTTTTTATTCCTCTTCTTCTATTTTAGAAGGCATTTTACTTGAATCTTCTTGGAGACCGGAGTCAACAATGTGGTCTTGATTAGAAGAGGATTCAAGAATCAAGATATTCTCATCACGACGAAGGTCTTCCTCGGTGAGGTGGGAGGAGAGAAAGGGAATGGTTTGTGAATGACCATCCTGAGAGTGAGTGATCCTGAACTCAAGAGTGTCATGAGTCTAGGTTGCTCCAAGTTGTGACTGGACCTTTGAAGACATACTTCTTGGAGAGTTCAACGAGGGAATCACAAAGCTCGAATAAATATTCCCCCAATCAATCATCATCGATGGCAAAAGAACCGATTAGAACATGATATTCAACGAGGCACTAGTTCTACAGTGCACTTGAAAGTGCAGAGAATACAAACACACTAAAAACACAATGCAAACCATTAATTCACTAACTCCACATGTGAGGGCCGTAAAGGTTCGACTGAATTATCTTGTCAGTTTTAGTTGGTGATAAATGCAAACTTTGAAAGAGTTAATGAGTGGTTAGGTGCCTGTATTTCCCTACAAACTGGCTTAATTCTCACGACTACTTACACCCACTTTCAGCCAGTATGAGAGTAAGTACGAACCATAAAAGTACGGCTACTCATTACTTGAGGATGGAGCCTTACATAGTGTCCTCTAAACCACCCACTCTGTTAAGGAAATCCAGACTGTTTACCGATTACCTGTATTTCTTCACTAAAAAATAGCTAATCGTTTTAGTAGAACCAGTATCTATATGAAAATCTTGGCTTGGCTCTATCCTTATGTCGTCTCCCTCTCTCTCACTTACAAGAAAATTCAAACAATGAGGGCTTTATGTACCCGTAAAATAAGGTTCTTTTTATTCCTATTTTTGTTTAACCATTCTAATCAATTCACTCCCAATTTTAGAGTTAGGTTGTCACTAGAAAATAAATATGAGCACAACAAAGCATGTCTATCGTTCAGTCCCAATTTCTTTTAATCCTAAGTTGTAAAACAAGGGAGAAATTAAAAATCATAATGCAAACGTAAAACGCTGATGCATGCTCAGCATAAGGCATACTTACAATGAATCCCAGCACTCTCCATGTGTTATGCAAAACTAAATTTTTAAATTTACACTAAATGCATGTAGATCGAGAAAATCGCATAGCGAGGAAGAATTGAGTTTTAATTTGGCTGAGTAGTAAGTATCTATGTGCATCTCAATATGAATCTTAAAAGACGGTGAATCTTCTAAGATGTGTGGCCTAAACTATGAAGGGCACATACAAATTTGAAATTACACTACCGTGTGTTTATCCTAATTTTGCCACTCAAGTCGAGTCCCACCCACACTGGAGAGTGAAACATGTCTCGATACATACAAGAGAAAATCGAAGTCTGGGTACACATACGAGATTCCAAACGAAATCTGCTGGAAATGTGCAATTATTACAAAATCAAATAAATACAGAAAATTAAAATCCAAAGGACTCTATGCTCTCTCACGACTCGACTCGATCTTAAATTTATGTGAACCATTCAGTCAGCTAATTTCCCAGAAAAGCTAGCCTCCAACGCTCCTGTGTTGCTCGGCCACTTAAGCGGCCACTCCATCGCTTCGAGCTCTCGCATAAAAAATAATATGATGGTCAAAGAGATGGACTCAATAAAATAAAATAAAGCAATACATAAATAAATAAATATAAAAATGTATAAAAACAAAGAAATATAAACAAGAAAGACCATAGGTCAGACTACCCGGGGGTGGAAAACCTAAAATCTAGATTTTCTAAAGATTAACCTAAGTCGTGCCTCCCCGGCAACTGCGCCATCTAACGAACCCATATTTGTCCTAGTGGAATCAACATTAAATTTTATTACAGGAAGGATATTCAGATTAATTAAAAACCACTTTGAATGAATTATTCAATTAAAGCTGGTGGTCAATTTTTAACTTGGGCAAGCCCAAGGTCAAACTCAGGAAGGCCACTGTCTCCTTAGGTTAATTATTAGTTGATCTAGAAGCTACGTTTTCAGTGAGGCATTTTTTATATTTTTAATGCAATTTAATGGATGAAATGCAAATTTTGCAAAGTTTGGGTACTAAAATGATATTTTTATTCAATTGATGTCAAAGAATTATGAAACATAGCCAGAAGATGAATAATGATGAAATTTAGCTACTATAATTTTTTTAGAACTTTCTGATGTAACATGAATAAATTAAGAATAAAATATACAGACTATGTGATTTGAGAAAAATAATTCTAATAAATATCAAACCAATTTATTTCTTAGAAATAAAATTATCGTAGACGAGTCTATATATGAGTTATCCACGAAAAATTCTAAACCCTAAAAATAGTGAGTTTTTCAATTTATTAGAAATCAATTAATGAAATCACCATTCCTTTTTTATTTTGACCTCGATATACGTGCAAATGACATGAAATTTGGGCATAATGTGCAAATAATTAAATTTTTCTAATGTGATTTTTTTGGAATTTTTGGAGCAACAGATGATTTAACATCAAGGAAAGAGCACGCAATGGGAAAATATGTAAATTTTCACTTAAATATTTATATTAAATAAACCATGGTTCCTACAAATTCAATCAAGCATCCATTAAGATATAGAATCAAGTGTTCTATAATATGTAATTTTTAAAATAAAATTTGATGCGAAATAAAAGATCAAATAAATATGCAAACATAAGGGTGTATATCCAAAATAGGAAAATAAATATAAAACTCAATGTAGGGATTAAAAAGAAGATACCTAGACCTGGAATGGGTCTTATGTAATTTCTCCACCAGGCATGTGCGTGGCACATGCCTGCTTGAGAGGCGGGGGTCTGCGTGAAATTTGTAGGAGATGTAGAGGCCTTTGCTTAAATTTTGCATAGGTGTGCACGTTCTCCTCACGTAGCTCCTTGCTGTGGGCCCTATACATAATTACCCGAATGAGCAGGGCGTCAATGCTATTATCCTCGTCCTCACATGTTGTGCATGTGAGGTGGAGATGATAACAAGGGGCTTAGAGCTCGAGGTCGCAGGTGTGGTGGTCAGGCAGTTGAAGGTGAAAGCTTGGCCCGTCGACAAATGACCGGTCGAGCAACGGGTGGAAGATGCATAGCAGGAAGTCCGGTGAGGTGCGTTGAGTCCAAGACGGTGGGAAGTGGTTTCATCTGCTCTACGGGTTGAGGATCCGCTCTACAAAGCGGGCAGTGAGTGTAGACTGGCTACGGAGAAGCGGAAGCTCGACCTCATGTAATGATGAGCGCATTTATTGGAAGCGAATGCGTGTCCAGTGTTGCTCGATGCGAGTGGGGTGACACAAAGATGGCTGGCTATCAGCCACTTCATGGGAAAAAAGCGAGGGTTGGCATGGCGATAGGAGGGGAGACCCAACGGGATCTACTGCTGGTGTGTGGCGGATGCTCGAGCTTTAAGGATCTCAAAGTGCATAATGTGGTGGCTGAGGCGAGGATGGAATAGCCTAGGAGGGAGGTGCACAGAGTAGCACCTCAGGTGATTACTCGATGTCGTGTCAAAGACGGAGCTCGATAAGCTCAAGGAACTTGCGATGGTGGAGTTACTTGATAATCGAGATTTTGCGAGGATAAAAATATGTCTCACAAAAGGCGGAAACAAAGTTGCTATGGTGACCGCTCATGAAACCCCAATTAATCAACAATTAACCCACAATGATAATTAAGTAATAGAAAGCAATGTGGAGTTAAAATTTATTTTATTTAATTATACAAAATGTGTGTATAGTGTAATTATGTAGAGTGTCGAACACAAGTTGCAAACGGTTAGATCAGGGCAATAAATGCATAAAAGTGATTGTGGAATATTTATCTATATTTCTAATGTGGTTTTTTATTTTAAATTTCTTGATTTTATTTTTTTATTTTTATATTTTGATTTTTAATTTTTGTTTTTATATTTCATTTTATATTTTTATATTTTTATATTTTCTTTTTCTTTTAATTTATAATAAAGCTATATATAGAGTTTATATACAATATAGACTAATATAGATATATATATACTAATCAAAATAATAAAAATAAAATAAATAAAATACTTTTGTGTTTTAAAATAAATTTTACTATTTTTGTGATTTTTTAGGAATTTTGGCTAATTTTATAATATTTTTAAAGTCAAAGAGACCCTAAAATAGGGATAAAATTAATTACTCGGAGGATAAAAATACCAAATATTATCAAAATTGCTCCAAATTAATTTTAATATATAGATAATAATATAGAAACAAAAAATGGATTTTTAATGTCTTTGAGATTTTATATATTTTATAAGGGTTTTTAGGGTTTTTCAATTTTAGGAGTTTTCTTTTTTAGGTTTTAGTGATTTTTGGTCTAAAGTTTAAATACACATAAATAAACAAAATATAATTTTTTGGGAATTTTTCAAAATTTTTTATATTTTTATGCCTTTTTATTACAAATAGCGAGAAAAGGGGCCCTTTTTTATTTTTAATAAATAATAAAGAGTCTAAAATTACAAACTAAATATATGTGTGAAAGACTGTGTAATCAGGAAGTTACAGATATTTTTTGAGTTTTTTTCGTGTTTAATTGCTATTTAAAATAAATACATGAAACAAAGAGAAAATGTAAAACTAATAGGGGTATTAATGTAAATAAAATAAAGTACATGGCCAAAGTGCAAATTTCACAAAAAATAAATAACTGAATTTGAAAGTTCTTGGGCCAAGTACAAATTTGCAAAACCCATGAGGGTCCCCTCGCAAAATGTCTGCATCTTACGTGTAGAGGTACGTAAGGTGACATGGTCGAGGACCTTCTTGCAAATATAGGAACTCCGGGGTGTTGGTTACAAATATTACAAAACATAATTAAAGACATAGGAAAGTTTCAAAATTAATTGATAATTACAAAAATTTGCTTGGTGTGGATTGCAAAATACCCAACTGTGCTCGATCGGATAGTCTTGGCTCCTTCACTAATCCACGTGGCGCGACAAGGAGCAGCGATGATGCTTCTTGAGCGACGGCTGGTATTAGATCACAAATCTGGATTGGATGGCTCTGGCTCACATGATAGGACGGTGACTGTATACCTGGGCTGTCGGAGTTGATCGGATGGCACGCAAGATAGCTGGAAAAATGTCAGAAGAACTCTCTTTATACAAGTTTAAATCGGGCATAGCTCGGGCCTCCTTCCTTCTCACGTCCCACCGACCTGACGTACACATTCCTGCAGCCTCGGTGAAGCCTCAAGGGGGCTTGACTGGCTTCGGGGACCACAAAGGGGACCCTAAAGGTTGCTCAACTCCCGGTGGACCTGGACGAGCTTTTTCTGGAAAAAGTCGAGGCTCAAACGCCTCCTTCGGGTCCTACAGAGGAAGGAAAAAATACAGCGGCGCAGTGGGAGCAAGAACCCTACAATTATTGGTGGTTACGAGTCGTGTTGTGGAGTGGATGATGGTGGCCGGATCTCAAAGCTCCGGTAAGGTGTTTGAGACCTAAATCTACACTACTAACGTCACTAAAAGACAAAATCAAAGAAGCGAATAAATGCCTACGACTAAAATTATCTAAAGCAAAGAGAAAATGGACCTCGAGCGTCCAACGACCGCGAGATGGGACCATCACGTTGACAGCCGGTGGAGGTGGCTGGGCAGGTGTCCTCCGTGCTCCTTCCTCATTGAGAAGAGCGGGGAACTCCTCTAGTCACAAGAAGCTCCACCTAGGTGCTCTCCGAGGTGTCCTAGCAAGGGAAAAACCAAGCCAACCTAGCAAAAGTGGCGGAGGTGGAAATATATACAAAAGGTGACGGGGTGACTTCCGATGCGAGATATCAAGAACATGAAGAAGATCTAGTGGAAGCAAGGAGCTCGGCATGGATCGTGTATGTACAGAGGACAAATATTCTGAAGGGTCAAAGTCTCCTCGAGCAACGCAGCATTGCGAAAAAATTCGAGAAAGAGGGATCCCTGTGATCTGTCAGAAGCTAGGGCCATAGGGCAGGCAGTTGACGTGCGGTCAACACACCAGGCCTCCTTGATGGTCCACGTGGACCAACTAGGAAAACCAGCCCGAAAATAATAAAAAATTTAATAATAAATACAAATGTTTTTATTAATTAAGTTATAAAGTAAAAAAATGTTTATTATTTTCTGTATTATTTTATTATTTTGTTTATTTCGGCGTGGAGAAGAGGAGGCGCGTACGATGGAGAGGAGGGGAGAGAGAGCGTGGGGAGGGGTGATGAATCTCCATTTCGTCACCTTTATTCTATCATTTTGGCCTTAAAAACCCCAGCAAATGCATGTAAATAGCATCTATTTGTACATAATAGCACCTAATATCCATTGTATTAATGGTACATAAAATAAGGTTTTTAATGTCAAAATTATAGAATAAAGAGAAGAAAAGAAAAAGGAATAAAATATTGCAAATATTTTATGACCCTAACCCCGAGACCAAAGCCAGCATGGAATTGGTCGACACGGAATAAAAGTAGGGGGAGATAAGGGCCAGTGTACAACAAATACCTCATTCATTAATTCATTCATTTATGCATTTTTGGCACCTATTTTATATATAATTATTCATTCATCAAATAAAGAAACTTTGTACATGAAAGTTGTAGATAATAATGTAAATAAAAATACAAAATTGAGTTTGTGTAAAAATAATACCCAGTGTACATTTTATACACAGAATAAAAAGCCAAAATCTCAACTTCACAGACCCATATCTTGCAAATAAAAACTCCAAATCACCCAAACTCACCTTTAATTGTATATAGCATTCCATGAACTATTTTATAAATTGGTTTCATAATTTTTGGAGTCCATATGCAGAAGTTAGGTTTTTGGCCCTTCTTGTATATAGGACTGATTAAAATATTCATTTTATTGTATAAATTCATATTTTTAGAATTTTGTAAATAATGTATATAATGCATACACATATTAGAAAGTAAAAGAAAACAAAATAATTTGTAAAATAAAACAAGTCTACAATTTCATAGACAAAAATACCGATGCTGTATACCTATATGTAAATAAAAAGGATTTTATTCAGTGATTCTTTTATTCTTATAATAAGGTATACATTATAAATAACTCATTAAAAACACAAACCCAAAATAAAATCAAGAAAATACAATAAATAAATTAAGTGTACAAAATACATAGATAAAACACCTATAAGTATACCTACATACACCTATACCTATTTATTTCAAAATATAAATAAACACATAAAAATCAAACAAAATGCCTTTATACTCATAAAAATAAAATATAAATTTATAAAAAAAGCCAATAAAATAATAAAAGAAAATAAACAAATTAAAAATAAAATACATAAAAATACATGGAAATACATACATATACATATTATTCAAATAAAACTATAATAAAACACCTTGAAAAATTCAATAAAAATCATAAATAAATACTACATAAAATAATAAACATTTTTTATTTTATACTTAAAAAATAATAAAGTCATTTACTAATTTAAAATAATTAATCTATATTAACCCATGCTGTTTTGTCTTCTAGCGGCCTGCGTGGACCAATCGCAGGCCGCCAAGGGTTGACCTCGGGACAACTCTTCATACCCTAGACCTACCCCTCTGACAAGTCACGGGAAGCCCTGTTTCCCTGGTTTTTCACGAGATTTTTGTAGCTCGAGGACGATAAGACCCTTCATGAAAATTGTTCCTTGTACATCCAAGAATCACGCCCAATCCCATGCTCCCTTGTACATAGCCCAGATTCGTCAAGATTCGCCGGCCAATAAGGGCGCATACTTTGTTTATAAATAAGACCTTCGACTTCCTCCCGTTTTTTGGCCTCCCTTCGGTCGATTTTCCACCATCTTTTCCAGTTCTCGAGGATCCTTGTGACAGGAGGGTTCTCCTGGAGGCTTCAGACGGTCGGAGGAGTCGCGAGGAGTGCCCACGACCGCCGCTCGCCGGAGGTCCTGCTCCATGGTCGCTAACCAGGTATAAGAGCTGGTTTCTTCTCGTTTTTAGCTTAGTTTTAGTTTTTACTCTTTAGTTTAGCTTTTAGCGTAATCAGTAGAGCCTCAGGTGCTCGATTAGTCCAGATCGAAGTTCGCCAGAGTTTAGCTCCGGCGAACCTCTCTACCCTGATCGGTACGATATCTGACCCTTTGCTCCACCTCATCGCCTTCCCCTACGCATTCTACACTCAGCCCACGTTTCTAATCATCCAGAGCTCGCCCTGCTCTGTGAATCGAGGTCCCCCTCCTCCGCTTCGCCGGACCTCGCTGCCCTCCGCCATTCCCTGCTCTTTTACCCTAAACCCCGGGTCGAGGAAAACCCCCTCGAGCCCCTCAGTCTTGTGGTGCAGGTCTAAAGCTAAACGGAGCCCTCTGGGGCTTGATTGTAGTCCCTGCGAGGTTCCAGGACCCCCCCTCTCTTCTCCGAGCTCGTTCAACCGATCTAGGGGGTCCTAGACCTTCTAGAGTATCTCGAACGGTGCGCACCGCTCTGCCGAACGCCTGGAGGCCACCAGCAGCAACATGGAGCGCTTGGAGGCGGGGAAATCACCGATCGAAGTCAGGGAAGTCAGCCATTCTTCCCTGTTCTTCGTGAGCAGCAGTCGCCGTTGGATGAAGGGGACGGACCCAGTTCTAATCAGGGCCGTCCATATAGCGCAAGCCTGGGCCGTGCGATCAGACCTCAGATGCAATCTTGGCCGCAGATCGTCGAAGGGGTATCGAGCGCCGAGGGCTCGACACGTGGATAAGTGGCGCGCTCGATGCCGTTGGATCACGCGTGTGTTTGGGGGTAAATTTCATATTTGACCCCCTCAGCATTTTGTATTTATAGTTTAACCCCAAAAAAAAAGTTACTATGCATATAAATTGTGTAATTTGCAGAAGACCCCCTGTAGTTTTTATATTTGCGTTTTAGTCCTTACGCGCCGCACGTGGAGCACCCACGTGAGGCGCGTGAAATTTGTAGTTAGACCCCGTCGGGTTCTTGTATTTATTAAATTGTCCTGAAAATAAAAGGTCACGTGTATTTTTATTGTAATTTTTGCATGTATGCCCCTGCGAACTATTTTATTTGCAAAAATACCCCTGCCAGGCCATTTAATTTTTGAATGCTTTGTCTATTTATTTTGTGCTCCATATTAATTCGAAAAGTATTGCAAAAATAGACTTAAGCTACTGTTTGGTTGTACTTGCAAGCCATATTTTTAGTTTTTCATTTTGTTTCAATTTTGCATTTATTAAAAATAAAAAACATGTCCTTTATTCACTGTCTAACTGATAAAATCCCAAAAAAATATCAAAATGCATTGAAAAATTCCAAAAAAATTCCCTATGGTGTATTTTGAACTGTTTTAGTGTGAGTCCAAAAATCCCTAAAAATCTCAAAAGGAAAACCTTAAAAATCCAAAAATACCCAAAAACTTCAAAAAAATATAAAAACTCAAAGAAAAATCAGAAAAATATAAACTCAGGCGCTATTTATGCTATATTTTATTATTTTTATTAGAAAAATAGGGTGGAAAATTTTTGAGGCTTGTAACTATTTTTAATGTTCATTTTTATTACAGCCAGACCTTATTCCACTGTTTGCTATTATTTAGCTATTTAAAAATACTAAAAGTATTCTCAAAAATCCCCCAAAAATCACAAAAACAGTAAAAAATGATGAAAAATCCAAAAAGACTTTACTCCTTGATTTTTGACTATTTTTAAGTATTTTTGTAAATATTATAGTACCACTTTATGTATATATAGGTATTTCCTAAAAAGAAATAAAATATATATATATATATATCTATATGTATAATATATATATCTAGTTATTTATACGTATTATTATACTTATTTATTATTATTATTTATAAAAAAAAGTATATATATAATCTATTGTACTTTTATCTACCTATATATATATTGTATGTATATACCAACCCTCTATGGGTATCCATACATCTTTATATTAAATATAGTACATATATATATATTATCTAATTATATTATTATTATCCATATATAAAAAATATATATATAATAATAAATAAAATAAAAAAATATATATATTTAATTAATTAAAAACCCACTTCACACAAGGATGACTAATATGCACATGTAGGCGCATGCATTTTCGTATTACTCTCAGTGGTTCGACCTCTACATGCTTGTTCCCTATACATTTTATGGTAGAGTAAATAAAGATTAATTCACATTTCTTTTTGAACTTCATTGATGTATTCTTTTGTTGTGTGTTAATTGCTGATTAACACCCAATGTTCGGCGAGCGGTCGCCTCAGCGACACTTGATACATTTATTATGGTGACCCTTGCTGGACATTTGCCTGTTACCAGATGGCGCCGTTGCCGGGGAGCAATGAGCATAGCCTAATTAATTTTTGTCATTCTTGTATAAAAGTCTTGATTAATCATTCATTTTTGTGAGCAGCTATTGTTTTTATTGCTATTAATCACCATGCTTCATTTATTTATTTATTGTGATTATGATGTCTGCTCTATTTGATTGACTGAGTTATTCTAATGCAATCTTTTTGTGACTTTGATGTGAGGGACCGCCACGCGAGGATGGCTTCCTAGGAGGCCAAGGCAGCCGTGCTTGGAGGAGGATGGTCTTCTCTTCTCATGACCATCTGGAGAGAGCACCAAGGAAGCAAGGAGATGGGCATTAGATAGGATAGACACTTAGGATTATTTTTGTAATTTATGGTGAGAGAGAGACTATTTTGGCATGTAATTAAACAGGACTCTACTCTTCACAATGAGGTCCAGTGCCCGGGTGATTGTTCACTTAGGGGCCTCATCGCGGCTTTTCGAGTTTTCATCGCCTTATTTTATTTTGTTTACCGAAGTTTTATGCTTTCCGCCTTTCTTTTACTTTGTTTTGTGTGCTTGGAGCCCCTAGATATAGGTTGCTTGACTCGGTAGCTAGGTCCAAACATTAATAAGAATGCATGTTCCTATAGTCTACTTCGCTTGGATCTAGTCAAACTTAAACAAGTCGTTAATTTGTCTCTTAGCCCTCTGTGCCGTAGCGAACCCTGTAAAGAGCTTTCTCCTACCCTCAATTTGTTGAGTAGAGGAGGGGTGAGCCAAGACCGGACCCTCTTGGGCTAGAGATGAACGAGCGACTTATGGTTCTTCACGCTAATAGCAGCTAATGTTTAGGGCGATTTTGTGCCTCGCATACCGACATGTAGATAGGTTTAAAAAATCTGTTTTGCATACCACATGGAGAGAGCTGGGATGCACTGTAAGTCTTCTAACTCAGCATGCATCATCCGGTTCAATGGTGAGATTTCCATCATGGAACCACTTGCACGGCTTTTCCGCTATCTCCCTCTGATTTTGAGCACCTAGGACTTAAATGAAAATCTACAAAAACGTTAGGCGCTGGTATGAAACAGATCCAAAAAAAGTGAAAACCCAAAAATTAAAACAAGGGGACTGCTAAATAAACTTTGACCTTAATTAAAATCTGTAATGGACTATCATTGTACCGGGTTCATAAAGCCCTCATTGTTTTCAGGTACCTTGGAGGGGGACCAAAATCCTACTCCCTTGAGCGAGTGCGACCCCTAAGGATTAAAGCCAAAAACCCAGTCTGCAACTACCTTGTGTATCGCCTGGATTTCCGAAGTAATGGCGCTTCTATCGTACGTAGGCGAGTAGGACTTGGTCACCAATGGTGACTCTCTGTTGTGAGAGCATCGACCCTGTCCGAAGATTGAGCATAGGCCATGCCTTCACGGGGGTGTCTATCTCACCGTCCTGCGTCCGAGTAGGTTCTTGCACGCTCACGGGTGATTCCGTTGCGAGCGGGAACCGAAGTATTGGTTTCGCCTATCGGCTTCCTCTCTCTTTTCTTTGGCTGAGTAGGGATCCAGGAAGGGTTACAAGGACTCCAAAAAGTACAAACTACAGGTTACACAGGAGGAGGACAAGTACGGGATACTCTTCTGGCAGTACTCTCTCTCCTATAGGGTAGCGTACTAAGGACTTGTTATAAGATATGCCTGAAAATCACAACTCTAAAAAATGAAAAGATAATAAATAGCCGAGCTTTCACGGCTTCACATGGCGTGAGTTGGTGAACCCGATTTTGTATTGTGTTTGAATGAATCTAGATTAAGGTTCAAAGATCAAGTCCCGCGCATTTGCGCACGTTTTGTTGTTTCTCCCTTTGACCACCCCGCTCAACCAAGCCTTTCTACTGTTTTACACTCCTTTTATTCCTCGTTGACCATCGTATCATTCTTCCAACAATCCGACATTCTCTTGTGCTTCGCGAAGTTGATCCATGGATGGTTTCGTCGGGACCATGCCGACACCAACATCGATTCCATAGACTCAACTCCGCCAATAAGTTCGAGGCGATTCCTGAGAACACGATCCAGACTTTGCGGATCGGTCTCCAGACTCCTCGTTTTCTACCTTTCTCTTGGCCACCCAATAAAGTGGGATCACTTTCCCGCTTTCGCCGTTGTGAATGGGGATCGATTACAGTCTACATCCCTTTTCCATTCACAACATGCTGGGGTTGACCTGAATTCCAGCTTAATCACGGCAGCTGAAAGTTCATTGCAAGTGATCTGATTCGGACTATCTCATTCTGCAGATAGAAGCCAGTGCGAGCCTTGGAGACTACTCCGAAGTTCATTTCGTCCGACTCAGACCCTGACATGGCGCCAGGAGGAAAGGGCAAGGGTCAGCAGCCACCCATACCAGAGGGACATGTGCCAGATCAAAATCAAGTTAATGCACAGTTGTTGGCATCTATCCAGGCCATACAGCAGCAGCTGACCGAGCAGGCCCTCACACAGACCGTGTTCCAGGATATGTTGAATAACATGATGAACCGTGACGATGGAGGAGGAGGCAGAGGCAGAGGAGGCCGGGGAGGAGGAGGTGGAGGTGGAGGTGGTGATCCTCCTAATGATGACTTTGAATTACCACCACCGAAGCCGACACTAAAAGAAACATACAACCCGGGAGACAGCCAGATGACCGAGTGGATTCTCATTCCACCGGTACACGCTCACTTTGAGATGAAGCCCCAGTTCATAGCCCTTCTCCCTGCCTTTCATGGAAACACGAACGAAGAGCCGTACATTCACCTGCATCAATTCTCCCGCATTTGCCGTACCACACACTACCCTAATGTCCCTCTGGACATTGTAAAGATGACGGCTTTCCCCTTCAGTCTACAGGACAAGGCCCTCTATTGAGTCAATCATATGGGAAAGGTCGTGACGACCTGGGAGGAGTTGAAGTCCGCCTTCCTGCACAAATACTACCCTCTCGGTCGGCTCAACCAGATGCGAGCATGTATTAGTAATTTCTCCCAAGGAGCACATGAGTCAGTACACGAGGCTTGGGAGAGATTCACTGATCTGCAGGAGAAGTGTCCCCATCATGATATCCCGAAGACCAGCTTGGTCCAGCATTTCTTTGGGGGACTGAACATTGAAAGCCAAAGGCTCGTGGACGCAGCATGTGGGGGCTCCCATTTTAACAAGGATGAAGATGTTGTTTGGCAGATTTTTGAAGAAATGGCCGAAGGAGAGGCCTCCCTCTCTTCATCCAAGGCATACCAGAAGCAGCCCCAGATCCTCCAGAAGCAAGTGCACATGGCTGCATCCAAGGAAGCAGAGAGAGATGAGAGCTCCAACCTCAGCATCATCGGGGGCCATCTCTCTAAGGTTGATATCATCGAGAAGCGATCACAGGACCATGAGAAACTCGCTATGATCGATAAGAGGACCCAGAACCTGGATAAGCTCGATCAGATCAACAAGTACCTCGAGCTGTTGGTCGGTACGATCAACTCTGTTCAGTCGGCGACACCATCATACGCTCCCGCTGAGAAGAAGGACGAGCAGCAACGGCAGCATCAGCCTCAGCCGAGCCAGCAGCCACCGACGGTCCAGCACGTGTACTACGTGCAGGCGCCCGACCAGGGCCAACCGCAGCAGCAGATGGTCGTATACCAGCCAGAGTTCCTTTCTATTTCTGATCCAGTTTTCCCACCGCCACCCCTGATCCAAGAAGTCAATGGGGTATGGACGAATGATGCACAGCCGACCCGTCCTCAGGGACAACCCCAGGGTCAGCAATTTGCCAACCGGTAGTACCACCAACCTCAGGGTGGTCGTTTTGGCCAAACCTCTCAACCTCACCAGCAACACCAGCAGCCTCCCCAGTTTGCACACCAATGGAGGCAGAATTTTCCTTACCAGCAGCCGCAGTACCGCCACCCACAGCCGTATCACCAGTATGCGGCTGCTCAGCCTCAACCATACCAGCAGTATCCACCTCCGCCATACCAACAGCTTCAACTTCCTGCTCCACCACCTCAACACCACCAGCAACAGCCTCCCCACCCATCTACCCAACAGCAGCGTGGTCTGCACGCTGAATCTTCGGATGTGTCCCCTACTAATCCCACTATGGATTGTCTGGCCCAGCTTGTTAAAGGGCTAGCAGAAATGACAAAGCGCCTTGACGACCTGACTGCCACCCGAACCACCATCCCGGCTCAGGTCGAAGCAAACCCCAATAATTTCAAGAAAAAAGAGCAGGTAGAATGTAATGTCTTGTCCGTATCTGGTAATGATACTACTGTTTATTCTAATGTTGTTACTCTCAGGAGCGGTAGGGCCTTGCCTCCGCCTGCTACTACAAGTGGGGTGAATAAAGACACAGGTGGATCGTCATCTTCCGCATCAGTCGTGCCAGCCACAAGGGCAGGTGAGGAGGAAGAGGAAGGAGAAGCCAGTACAGCCGTCGTGCCATACCAACAGCAACCTCAGCCAAAAATACAAAAAAATCAGCAAAAGCAAAATCAACAAAAAGAAGCTCGTAGCAGAAGCAAAACCGTGCCAGCATTGGAGGAGCCGCCAGCAGCCGCCGATCCCTCGCCAGCCGATGGAGCAGACGCTACCCTTTTTGATCGCCCAGCAGCATCAGCAGGCCAAGATCCAGATTGTATTCCTTTTTGTAGTTCGGGTGTACGACATCCTGTGGGCGAAGATTTTGATGTAAGTAAGAACTTTGATTTTCCTGATAGTGATGTACATATTCCTTTTCCTCATGCAATACAAAAATCCAAAAAAAATGCAAAACGAAAAAATGCATTGTCTGATCCAGGTGTTGTGGATATTTTGGATAAATTGACTGTTGAGATTCCCTTGTTGAAAGCCGTGGAGTACATGCCAACTGTGAAGAAAGGACTGAAGGAGGTATGTACCACCAAGTGTCGCCCATGAAGAAAGAACAGACGCCAGCAAGTTGAGAAACATGTCCTCACCTTGGCCACGGTAGCAGCTATCAGTAATCTCCCACAGAAAAAGCAAGACACAGGAGCACCTCTTATCAGTTGCGAGATTTTTGATCAGGTCTTCGAGCGCACTCTCTTGGACAGTGGTTCTTCCATCAACCTTCTGCCCTCGTCCATAATGCAGGAATTCGGGCTGGGACCGCTCAAGCAAACACGCATGATCCTTCAGTTCGCTGACCGATCCGTCAAGCGGCCCCGAGGTCTCTTGGAAGACGTGATAGTTAAAGTGCAGGAAATGAAATTCCCAGCTGACTTTGTAGTCCTTGATATGGAATCGCCTGCACCCTTGCTCCAGACCCCTATCATCCTTGGCAGACCATTCCTTCGTACTTCAGGCGCCGTGGTTGATTGAGGGTCTGGGAAGATCACTTTCAGCTCGAACACCCAGCGAATCACAATAAACATGAACAAAGAACCGAATACCGCAACTGATGAGAGCCAGGCCGCATCAGAAGCAGACTGCGATTTCATTGCAGAGATCAGAGACTCCGCCTTATCATTGGATGATTCATGGACCCGAGAAATCCTCACTCTTTAGGAGGACTTGGAAAGCGCAGTCAGATTTTTGAAAGCTCCGGGAGGTCAAGACGACAGACAACTCGTTGCAAAGAAAGCTCTGAGGAGATCTGATGAACTAGGGAACGCGACTAGTACAATGGATATGCCCACGCAAGCAAGCAAAGTCAAGGTAAGAAGCAAGCAGAGGTCATGTTTGACAGGCTGGCTAAGGTCTTTGGTCAGCTAGGTTTCGGCGGAAAGAAAAGCTGCAGCTCCCGCGCTAAGCTAACTATCTTCAATCAGTAGCTCCCTCCAGCTGAGAGGTCAGCAGCTGAAGCTAGGTATGTTGATGACCATCAAAAAAGATATAAGGGAACAACGTCATCATAGGTCAGCATTTTCCACTTCTCGACAGCCAAAATGGGATAAGGGTGGGAATCGAGTGTCTTCTTGGATAGTTAGAGCTCTTGCGCTTGTTGTTCAGCTGTCACTGATTGAGGAGATGATGGGCAAGCGTAGAAAGAAGAGGTTTGAAGGCAGGTCAGTAGCATATGGTGACGGGGTTGACTTGTTTTCGCAGTGTCATATTCGAGTAGTGATCTTCCAGTCAAGCTAGGCCTCGGTCTCATCTGCTGGAACTCGTATCTTCAATCAGTGAGGAGTTGAAGCAGTTCATTCTTCACTTTCTTTTATAGGTCCAGTGAGTCTCGGATATGAGTGACGAGCCTCATCAAGGCAACTACTACGAGGTAGGGGTCCTAGCTGATGTATGCAATTTCGGTGCAAAATGACCAAATTAATAGCTTTTTTGCCCTGCTTGCTACCACTCTGCTGAGATTTTCGATTCAGACTCAATAGGAGTCGAACTAGAACCCATAATGCTTTGAGCTGTAGCCTGAGCCTGAGCTTTCATTACTAGTTGGAAGGCGCTTGAATGAGGTCTCAACCTAATATATAATACCACGGCAGAGTGAAAATACACTGCGCAGACGGGGTATCTGAGTCATGGTGATCAGCAGATCTGAGGGCTGTTACTGCTTCAACGGCTGAATCCGCTTCCATAAGCTCACTCAGCTAAGAAGAAGATCAGAAGAGAGTCCTAGCATCAGATAGGATTCAGGAAGAATCCACAGGTCACGAGGTAGGATCAGCAGTCTTAGTAGACGAACTCTTCATCCTCCAGTCAAGCGGGATAGAACGGAAGCATCAGCCACGGGAAGGTGGTGTGATCGTGAGGTAGACAATGCGGTAGTTGCATACATGGTCTCTTAAGAGAAGAGGGTACTGGAAGACTGTGGTGGATGGGTATGTGGACTAGTTGAAGCAGGTATGACAGTGGTTTCATAGTGAGTATCTGCCGGGTTTCCACTTTCTGCTGCCAGCAGGAAGAGGGCCGACAGGATACTACTTCTTAGAGGGAAAGGAGCTTTTTTAGAGAATCGAAGTTGTTCTATCTATAGGGCATTGTGGATCCGTACGAGCCCATACGCCAGTGAATGCGAGGTCAACCAAAAAATAGCGAGGATTTGCGGACTACTGAGATGAGGTGACGGCGACTAGACAAGTGGAGGTCAGAATCAGAGACACAGCCTCAGAGGAGGGGAGCAGCTAAGCTGAGAATTAGTAGCAGGTCCATAATCAAGAAATAATCGGTAGTTCCCCGCAGTTGACTCAGAGAAGCATAGCATGACGCTGTCGAGTGAGGTCGACCGACGATCAGCTCAGCGTCCATCACTATTCCACTACCTCGTCGACGCATTGTCTACTGAAAAGCCAGAAACTGACAGGCAAGAGAGAGTTCGTCAGGGATCAATTCAATCACAGGGGCAAGATCCTTGGCGGCAGGAGAGGATGACTACGCGAGGGGGACCGGGGTGAGAGCACTCCCTCCCTCAGGACACAGAGCCAGGATGGGGTCATAGGTAATATGTATTTCAAAGCCTCAGACCTCAATATATGGTTGTCAAGCTTTGCCGACTGCTCGAGAAGGATGATTTTTCATGCCAGTACTATAAGTGCGGTGGCTTTGCTCTTTCATTTCTGGCCCTTCCCTCAATCTGGGATCAGACTAGCACCATCCGCGGGAATGGAAAAATCCATCCTCCTACTACTCTCCTATCCTCCTACCCTCAGTCCGATCAGACTAGTCCCTTTCTACACATGCATCAGAGCCCCATGCCCTATGGCGACATCAAGTGACTTCTTCCTCGGCCCCTATAGTGACGCACCTCGGACCCCCTCACTCACTTTCTCTTTCCGGACCCCTCACTCTCGTATAGTTCTTCTTTCCGTGGACTTTGAGGTCGACGTATGAGGAATCCACTGAGGCTGATACCGCTGTTCCCTGCTTGCGGACATCAGAAGTAGCATTTTCACCCCCCGAATATCTAGTTGACTCCCCAGATTTTCCCAGAATGACTAGTTCAACGCCTAACTATACTATAGCCGAATTTGAAACCTGACAGACCTGAATCTATAAGCTATGTATCCTGGCTGAATTCACCGCCCTCCCCCTCCCTTCCCAATGTTCCAAGATGAGAGACCCGCTGGCCCCTATTCGACGAAGTACTCATTACACCAAGTAGGGGGACACACGGTGCTATTGCTCTGGCACCCCCCTATGAGCGATCAAAGGATTGGGGAAATGACCGACCCCTTTCGCACTACTATAGAAGAAGAGGAAGGGTGTGGGTAATGGTAGAATAGAGCGGGTCGACGATTCCGGCCACCCCCTTCTCAATAGTCTCCCTGGGACTCTTTTTGATTCCTGATTAAGACTATGCATCAGGCGGTGGAGGTAAATAGGGGAAGAGGAGTTGTCACGATAGAAAAGAAGAATGACTATAAGAAACCATAGATTCTCTCAAATGAAACAACCCATATACTCAACACTTAACCAGCATTTGATAGATTATCCAACCCCGAGCAATCTTAGTTATTGGTGGGGCTTCGGTTCGTTAGCTGGTATTTGTTTAACCATTCAGATAGTGACTGGCCTTTTTTTAGCTATGCATTACACACCTCATGTGGATAACGCTTTCAACAGCGTAGAACACATTATGAGAGATGTGGAAGGGGGCTGGTTGCTCCGTTATATGCATGCTAATGGGGAAAGTATGTTTTTCATTGTGGTTTACCTTCATCTTTTTCGTGGTCTATATTATGCGAGTTATAGCAGTCCTAGGGAATTTGTTTGGTGTATCGGAGTTGTCATATTCCTCTTAATGATTGTGACAGCTTTTATAGGATACGTACTACCTTGGGGTCAGATGAGCTTTTGGGGAGCAACAGTCATTACAAGCTTAGCTAGCGCCATACCTGTAGTAGGAGATACTATAGTGACTTGGCTTTGGGGTGGTTTCTCCGTGGACAATGCCACCTTAAATCGTTTTTTTAGTCTCCATTATTTACTCCCCTTTATTTTAGTGGGCGCCAGTCTTCTTCATCTGGCCGCATTGCATCAATATGGATCCAATAATCCATTGGGTGTACATTCAGAGATGGATAAAATCGCTTTTTACCCTTCTTTTTATGTAAAGGATAACGTAGGTTGGGTAGCCTTTTCTATCTTTTTTTCCATTTTTCTTTTTTATGCTCCTAATGTTTTGGGGCATCCCGACAATTATATACCTGCTAATCCGATGTCTACCCCGCCTCATATTGTGCCGGAATGGTATTTCCTACCGATCTATGCCATTCTGAGAAGTATACCTGACAAATCGGGAGGTGTAGCCGCAATAGCACTCGTTTTTATATGTCTGTTGGCTTTACCTTTTCTCAAAAATCTCTATGTGCGTAGTTCCAGTTTTCGCCCGATTTACCAAGGAATCTTTTGGTTGCTTTTGGCGGATTTCTTACTACTAGGTTGGATCGGATGTCAACCTGTGGAGGCACCATTTGTGACTATTGGACTTCTATTACCTAGGGACAAATGGTACTGCCTATTTCCGTAGAGCCTCAGGTGCTCGATTAGTCCAGATCGAAGTTCGCTGGAGTTTAGCTCCGGCGAACCTCTCTACCCTGATTGGCACGATATCCGACCCTTCGCTCCACCTCATCGCCTTCCCCTACGCATTCTACACTCAGCCCACGTTTCTGATCATCCAGAGCTCGCCCTGCTCTGCGAATCGAGGTCCCCCTCCTCCGCTTCGCCGGACCTCGCCGCCCTCCGCCATTCCCTGCTCTTTTACCCTAAACCCCAGGTTGAGGAAAACCCCCTCGAGTCCCTCAGTCTTGTGGTGCAGGTCTAAAGCTAAACAGAGTTCTCTGGGGCTTGATTGTAGTCCCTCCGAGGTTCCAGGACCCCCCCCCTCTCTTCTCCGAGCTCATTCAACCGATCTAGGGGGTCCGGGACCTTCTGGAGTATCTCAAACGGTGGGCACCGCTCTGCCGGATGCCTGGATGCCACCAACAGCAACATGGAGCGCCTAGAGGCGGGGAAATCACCGATCGAAGTCAGGGAAGTCAATCGTTCTTCCCTGTTCTTCGTGAGCAGCAGTCGCAGTTGGATGAAGGGGACGACCCCAGTTCTAATCAGGGCCGTCCATATAGCGCAAGCCTGGGCCATGCGATCAGACCTCAGATGCAATCTCGGCCGCAGATCGTCGAAGGGGTATCGAGCGCCGAGGGCTCGACACGTGGATAAGTGGCGCGCTCGATGCCGTTGGATCACGCGCGTGTTTGGGGGTAAATTTCATATTTAACCCCCTCAGCTTTTTGTATTTATAGTTTAACCCCAAAAATAAATAGTTACTATGTATATAAATTGTGTAATTTGCAGAAGACCCCCTATAGTTTTTATATTTGCGTTTTAGTCCTTACGCGCCGCACGTGGAGCACCCACGTGAGGCGCGTAAAATTTGCAGTTAGACCCCGCCGGGTTCTTGTATTTATTAAATGGTCCTGAAAATAAAAGGTCACGTGTATTTTTATTGTAATTTTTACATGTATGCCCCTGCGAACTATTTTATTTGCAAAAATACCCTGCCAGGCCATTTAATTTTTGAATGCTTTGTCTATTTATTTTGTGCTCCATATTAATTCGAAAAAATATTGCAAAAATAGACTTAAGCAACTATTTGGTTGTACTTGCATGCCATATTTTTAGTTTTTTATTTTGTTTCATTTTTGCATTTATTAAAAATAAAAAACATGTCCTTTATTCACTGTCTAACTGATAAAATCCCAAAAAAATATCAAAATGCATTGAAAAATTCCAAAAAAAATCCCTATGGTGTATTTTGAACTATTTTAGTGTCAGTCCAAAAATCCCTAAAAATCTCAGAAGGAAAACCTTAAAAATCCAAAAATACCCAAAAACTTCAAAAAAAATATAAAAACTCAAAGAAAAATCAGAAAAATATAAACTCAAGCCCTATTTATGCTATATTTTATTATCTTTATTAGAAAAATAGGGTGGAAAAATTTTGAGGCTTGTAACTATTTTTAATGTTCATTTTTATTACAGCCAGACCTTATTCCACTGTTTGCTATTATTTAGCTATTTAAAAATACTAAAAGTATTCTAAAAAATCCCCCAAAAATCACAAAAATAGTAAAAAATGATGAAAAACCCAATTAGACTTTACTCCTTGATTTTTGACTTTTTTTAAGTATTTTTGTAAATATTATAGTACCACTTTATGTATATATAGGTATTTCCTTAAAAGAAATAAAATATATATATATATATCTATATGTATAATATATATATCTAGTTATTTATACGTATTATTATACTTATTTATTATTATTATTTATAAAAAAAAGTATATATATAATCTATTGTACTTTTATCTACCTATATATATATTGTATGTATATACCAACCCTCTATGGGTATCCATACATCTTTATATTAAATATAGTACATATATATATATATTATCTAATTATATTATTATTATCCATATATAAAAAATATATATATAATAATAAATAAAATAAAAAAATATATATATTTAATTAATTAAAAACCCACTTCACACAAGGATGACTAATATGCACATGTAGGCGCATGCATTTTCGTATTACTCTCAGTGGTTCGACCTCTACATGCTTGTTCCCTATACATTTTATGGTAGAGTAAATAAAGATTAATTCACATTTCTTTTTGAACTTCATTGATGTATTCTTTTGTTGTGTGTTAATTGCTGATTAACACCCAATGTTCGACAAGCGGTCGCCTCAGCGACACTTGATACATTTATTATGGTGACCCTTGCTGGACATTTGCCTGTTACCAAGGGGGAAGGGCAAGAACAGGGGAACTTCCCCTGTGAACAGGGGAAGTTGGGCTATTTGTTTTGGAGCCTTGAAATTTCGATTAAACGATTGAGAAAAGTTCCTCAAAAAAATCCATAAAAATCACCGCTGCGTTCGCAACGTGTGATTTATCTATGAAAGTGCGATTGTTTTTGAGATTTGATGGATAAGTGAGGGAGTGGTGAAGAGAGAGAGAGAGAGAGTGATGAGGAAGAAAGAGGAATATTACCTGTAGCAGATGAACGGGTGCCTATGAAAGAGGAGCTTAGAGCTCCTCGGATCTTCGCTCTAGATCGCGGCAGACGACCGAGCTAAGCAGCTTCGATTGGAGCTGCAACAAGGCTTGCTGAAGCCTTGGATCTCATCGAGAGGATGGAAGGTTGTCACTCAAGCCTAGTACCTGTCACTGTCACTGTCACTGGAGGTGGGGCGAGCTCTCCCTCTCTCTAGAAAAAGAAATGGCTGATCCGGAAGCCGCTGGAGGTAGTCAGCCTTTTAAAGACCACGTGAGGAGGAGTGGCTAATGGAGAAGGTGGAGCTCGTGGGGAGGAGTGGAGGTGGTGGTTGCATGTGGCGGAGATGCCTGGAGTGGGTGAAGTGCACGGGAGCAGCGGAACGAGGGGTTGGCGGAGTGGTTATGTGGCGTACGTAGTCGGCGGAGGAGGGAGATCGAGAGGGAAGGTGTAGAAGGTGGGTTGCAGCTTCTCCCGCAAGTAACGGTAGATTGAAGAAAGAGTTTGGAGAGAGAGAGAAAGAAAGAGAGAAGAGAAGAGATTGGGCCGTTGATGAAATATCCTTTCATTTAACGGCCCAAGATGAAGGAGGGAGGTGGCATAAGAGGGTGAATGAGGAGGCGACACGTGGTGGCTCCAGGAGCACCACATGTCGCTCCCAGAAAAATCCATAATTAAATGCAAAGAAAATTCGAAAAGAAATAACAAAAGGGGTTGAATAAAAAAGTGGTCAACACAAAAGTCGCTCGTCTCGATGAGATCTACAACTTTCATGAAGGGTCAAAAATCAAAAGAAGTCATATATACAAAATGTAATTTTGGGTGGTACTTTATAGATATAAAATACCACATTTTATCTTTTCTAATTTTTTTCATTTTTAATTAAGAGAAGATTCAAAATAAAAATAGAAAAAAATATAAAAAGAATATTTACAACTTAATCTATTTTTTTATTTTTAATAATTAAGAAAATAAAAGGATAAAATTAAGGGCAAAACAATCAATATATGCAATATACAAAATGGGCCAAAAACCCAAGTTTTGCATACGAGCTCCGATTTTAATGAATTTGGTCTTGTTTTGAAGGTCTCTGAATGTATATTACTTTAAAAGTGAGTAGACCTAATTTGGAGGTTGTATGAGAGAGATATGCACATTTTAAGGCACCTAGTTTCAAACTTGGATTGGGGTTTTATTGGTTAATTTTACAAGTTAGTATTTTTTATATTTTTCTTTAATTAATGTTAGTAATATGTACACTATGGAGTTGGTTTTATTGGATTCTGGAGTTAGTATAAAATATATACAAATAAGGTATTTTATCTAATATATAGGTGAATATTTACAAGTGAATTTGGCTTCTTATTTAATGCTAATATGAATGATAAAATGCAGATATTATGCTTGCATGCATGAATTCTAATTATGCAATATAAGTGGAAATATGCATCTATCTACTCGGGAATAAAGCTCTATTTTCAACTTTTAGAGTGATGAATTACAAATTCATCAACCCCCTATACTTAAACCTTGCTCGTCCCCGAGCAACTAAAATGAAATGCAAGAGTGATATGAGATTGGGTTCCATACCAAGGTCATGAACAAAAGTTGAAAATGGAGCTTGACTCGACCTTTGGATTAATTATGTGGCGGAACCTTATTGGTATCTGAATTTAAGACGAACAGACTTCAAGTTCCACAAGTCTTCTATTCAAGACTCCTTAATAGTCAGGTCAAAACAAATCCTCAAACGCAAATTTCTGATGACTATGATTCTCACTTGTACTGTGTAAGTGTAAAATAGCTTTCCACACCAGAAATGGCTAAGAAGCAGCCTCCTCTAACAAGGTAACTCTAATTCCCCGGTCCAGTAACTCTTTCCCTCAAGGAGAGGGGAATTCCCTTCTAAGTTCAAGTGCGACCAACTCAAGAGGAGGGGGTAGAGAAAAGAATGGACGGTAGCAAGTGTAGCTACCTATCTCGGGATTCCTGACCAGTGTAGCCAAGTCATCCAGCTGCATTTTCTTTGCTAATATACATACTCCGACAGGTTTTTTTTCACTTGGACCTGTCTGATTTTTTTGGAGTTCTTGCATTTTTTTCTTTTTTCTTTTTTTCACAACTGTATACAGGGTGCAGCATGTACATCAGGAGTTTTTCCTCTTGAGCCAGTAGACTGTCCCTCTTTTGAAGCATTATTGCAACCCACCGCATCCTATCCTTAGATGTCAATACCACCAGACTAGGTTGAGATGCACTACCCTCCCTAGAGGAGGACAAATGTTTCCACCCGTGTGCTACTCCAAGCTAAAGGATTCTACCGCCTCACCACCTCATCAATGAAGAGCTACATGCATTGTGCTTGTCCAAGTTAGGTCACTGTCTATAAGAATCATGCGTGTGCACGATATACTCTACTTAGACTAATCAAGATGACATGTGAACATAGACTTGCGGACTCAAAGAATTAAGTCACTTGACATGAGAAATAACTCCAGTTCCTATAAGGTTCCTCTGAAATTAGGTGGATTAAGGTCAAATCAAGTCCTTCCACAACATCTACTCATAACTTGGTGCAGAACCCACTAGCTTTTCACCTTGCATATGCAAATATATGCAGATGAGATGTAGATGACATGCTATGTAGATGAATGAAATGCAAGACACTTTTTTTCTTTCTTTTCTTTTTAGATGATATGCAAGAGTAAAAAAGAAGCCTTTTATTTTTTTTATTTTTTTCAGAAATTGGTATACCTCTTATGTTACAAGAGTTTTAAGAGTATTATACATATTATACAATTGTATTTTACGAAAAATTTCTCCAAATTTTACCCAACCCGTTCCTTGCTTTCATTTTTAATTCACAGTAAATTCATTTAGTGTCAGAAAAATCCAAAAAAAATAGAGTAGCTTAATTTCATTGCATTTCATCATCTGCATGAATTTGACCATATTTTTGAATTAACTTGTAAACTGGTCCGATTGTGCAAGTGTCTTTTCCTTGTTGTATAAAATCATTGAAAAAGACCAAAAAAATATCCCCTGAAAATCAAACCTTGGAACTTGCTAAAAATCTACTTAAGGAGACAACTGCCTCCTTGAGTTCAACCTTGGTTTTGCCCAAGTAAAAAAAATTGCTGCTTGAAATTAACTGATATTAAATTGAAAGTGGTTTTTGATTAGCTCTTATTATTCGACTGCAACGCACGTCACAACGATTAATTTGACCATTAATTTAATTAAATTAATAAGGGTAGTAAGACGCTGTTCAAAATGGCGTTGTTGCCGAGGACGGAGCTGGTTTCCTCGTAAGTTGGGGAAGGTCGGTGAGGCTGACCGTTCCCCATCCCCGACTGTCTGCCGACGGGGTCATGGCTGTACCACAGCCCGTTGATCTCGAACACATGCGGAGGCTTCTCGTATCCGGTTTACACTTGTGGGGGTGCATGCTAGTCCTGCTGGGTGTAAGTCTGCTCCTCTACCCAGCCACTCTGAGGCCTCGGTGCCTGTTCCTGTACAAGATGGACTTGGTGTACATGCACAAGTGATGAAGAAGGGGTAGGTAGATTTATCTTAGCTACCCTTTCAATAAGTTCCTCCACTTGCTTCGGCAAATGCGAGAGAGACTCAAGGTCAGTGACCCTCTTGTGGATCTGCTCGACCATGGTTAACTTGTCAGCTATCATCCCCATGCTGGTAAAAAGGTCCTCTGTCAGATCTGCTACAATCCTCCTAGTTGTCTCATTGGATAGAATTGATGGAGACAACTGATAGGCCCTGGTGGCCTGCGACCTGCCTGTTTCCGCCATCTGCTCCAAGATTTTCCATACAACATTTTCATTCTTGTTCAGATAACTTCCTCCATAGGCGGTAGTGACTAACCCCTTCATCTCCGGGGTCATGCCACATAACAAGGTCTGGACTAAGATTGCTTTTGAAATGCCATGGCACGAGCATTTCTAAATGAGGTCATTAAACCTATCTTAGGCTTCATGGAATGTTTCGCTGGGTCCCTAGGAAAAGCTTGCGATCTTTGTTCTCATTTGATTAGTCCTACTAAGTAGGTAGAACTTTTTCAGGAAAAGGTCCTTGAACTGCATCCAGGTTGTACATATCACCCCTAGGTTCTTCAGCCAATATGCTTCCTTATCTCCTAAGGCAAATGGGGTGTCCTTCAGTCGAATGTAATCCTGCCCAACCCTTGGATGACTAAGGTTGTTGCAAACCAGCTCGAAGTCTCTGAGGAAGGCATATGGTTTTTCATTTGCATTTCCATTAAACTTCGTTAGCAGGCTAAGGAAGCGGGGCTTGAGCTCGAATGCTTCGGGGGGAACCACTGGTGCCAACCAACTGTGCATCTCGTTCTCTGCTAGGTTATAGGCATCAACCATTGGTCGGTCGATTCCTCCTACCGCAATGATCTGTCTCATTATTGCTGTAAGATCCGCATTCTGTTGTTCGACTGTGGCGAGGCGATTAAGGATTTGTCGCAATGGGTCCTCATGCGGTGGCTGCTTAGGTGGCATCTTGTCCTCTAGTCTTGTGTATGAAACATGGTTTGTGTTAGAGGACAAATCAAGGAAGGGGTTCTTACCGAGGCGATGGTCTTCCTCGGTAAGCTCAGAGGAGAGGAAAGGGTTGGTTTGAGAGTAACCATCCTGGGTGTGAGGGATCCAGAACTCAAGAGGGTCATGAGTTCTGGGTGGTCCAAGTTGCGCTTGGGGCCGGTGAAGATGATTTTCATGGGGGGCTCAGAGAGAGATTGGAGAATAAGGAGTCGATATCCCCAGTCACTCATCTTGGATTGGCGAGAAGAGTCGGGAGTTCTAAGTGAAGATAGGATTTTACTCCTACCAGAAGCAAGCAATTCAATCCAAAACCCTAGATTACACTCAACACGGTGAAGGAACCGAAATCGAGTCCAATTAATCTTGTTGATTTTAAGTGTGATTTTCAAGCAAGATAGCAAGGAGTTATGCAACCTATAAGGAAGTCGGCTCAGAGCCGGATGCATCTTCCCTGTTTAACCTGTCGCCTAAGATACCACCGGTCCTTCCTTTCTTCTCTCCTATCCCAAGTTGATGGATTCAAAGACCTGCCCCCATCTACCTGCAAGCAGGCGGAGGCTGACAAGGTCGGAACTTCTCCCTAGGGGTTACTGGCAACTTGTCGTGAAGTACCGCAATTTCGCCTCTATCTACCTGAGACAGGCGGAGGCTACTTGGTACTAGTCAGTGAACCTGAATAATTCAACTTGTGATATTTGCTAGGATTAATCGGAATGTGATATGGAAGGAGGGGATTTGGGCTCTACCTTAAGGTGTTCACACACACTCAAGTACCCTCACTCAACCAGAAAACAAGGTCAGGGATTAATATCCCGCAAGCAGATTTTCTGATTTTATTGATTTTTTTGGTCAATATTGTTAGCAGTTCTGGTTTTAAGTTAAGTTATCACTTGTTAGTCCAATCCACATAGCACGCCTATCGTCCAGTCCCAATTTCCTTTAACTTAAGTTGGAAAACTAAGAGAGAGAAATTGAGAAAAGCCGATGCACGAGAAACAATGATGCTTACGCTGAGTGAAGAATACTTAAAGTGATCCGTTTGCTTTTATGCAGAATGCAAAACAGAATTGAAATTTTTTCACACTACATGCAAATGCAGATGGTAAAATCCGCTCCTAGATAAGCAGTTCTATTAGCGAGTGAAGCACAGGTTGATTTGACTAGATCTGCAGTCTAAGTGCGTCTTTTAAGTGTATTGTGTGGTTCTAAAGATTTACGAGCGCAAGCAAATCCTAGAGTGGCCCGAGGAGCCACTAGTGCAAGCCTAGTCTACAAATTCAATCCACACAACACACGGGGACACAGTTCCACTATGTTTTCACACGCTAGAACCCAAACAGGAACCGCTGGAAATAATGCAAAAAAATAAAGAAATATAAATACAAGTCCTCTCAAGTCATTCAAACAAATTACAATGCAGGTTCCTCGAAGAGTCTTCGACTCCTCGCATTCCTCGCACAAAAACAAGTTGAGGTTAGATAGAGAACGACACAAAAATACAAAAATTAAAAGACAGAAAAATATTTACAAGAAAACCGAGGGTCAGACTACCCAGGGATAGAAAATCAAACACTCAGAAATTAACTACGAATTAACCTAACCCGTGCCTCCCCGGCAACGGTGCCATTTTGAACAACGTCATACTACCCTTATTAATTTAATCAAATTAATGGTCAGATTAATCGTTGTGTCGTTCGTTGTAGTCGGATAATAAGAGCTAATCAAAAATCACTTTCAATTTAAGATCATTTAATTTCGAGTGGCATTTTTTTTTACTTGGGCAAGCCCAAGGTCGAACTCAGGGAGGCAGCTGTCTCCTTAGGTAGATTTTAAGCAAGTTTTAAGGTTTGATTTTCAGGGGATAACTTTTTTGGTATTTTTAATGATCTTATGCAAGAAGGAAAAGATACATACACAATCAGACAAGTTTACAAGTTAATTCAAAAGTATGATCATATTGATTCCAAAAATTATGAAACTTGGCGAGATGATGAAATGCAATGAAATTAAGCTACTCTAATTTTTTTGGATTTTTCTGAAACTAAATGAATTTATTGTGAATTAAAAATGAATGCAAGGTGATTTTCGCAATTTTAATTTTAATAAATACAAACGTCAATATTTTTCAGAAACAATTATCCTAGGTAGGTCTATCTGAGAGACATCCAGAATATCTCTTAATTCCTTAAAATACTAAGTAAGGAATTAATTAAAAATAAATTACACAAATCACCAATTAATTTATTGTGACCTGGAAATGCGTGCGAATGATGCGATTTTTGAGCACTATGTATAAATACTTAAACTCTACCTAATGTGATTTTTTGGTGAATTTTAGAGCAACAAGGAATTTAATAATTAGAGCAACAAGGAATTTAATAAGCAATTAAGAATAAACAGTGGACAAAATATACTAATTTCCATCAAAATAATTATATTAAATAAAATATTGCTTCTAAAATTTCAACAAGCATCAACCAAGATAAAGCATAAGATATTCTACAAGATGCAATTGTTGGAATTTAAAAATGAGGCTAAATGAATGTCTAAATGATTGTGCCAACACTGGGATGTAAATGCAATGCAGAAACGAAGTTGATTAAAGATAAATATGCTAACAGGGACTTGTATGTGCTTACCTATATGTCTGAGGGTACATATGCAATTTCTCCCGAATGCATGTGCCTAGCGCGTGATCTCTAGTGGCCGAGGGGGTTTGCACGATTCTCCAGATGCTTAGGGGTTTGGATGAAGTTCACCACCAGGGCACGTGCAAAGCACGTCCTTTGCACATGCCAGCATGAGGGGAGGTCAACTGACGTATACATGCACCGAAGCAGGAGGTTGGCGCCTTCACGGCAGGGCTCCGCGCGAAGGAGTAGTTGTTGGCGGCCGTTGTGTACTCACCGCTGGCAGGCAGCCACGATGGTCTTCACCTCCATCGACATACGACGGGAGGTGGAGGAAGTTGGATGGTGAGTTGGAGCATGGATGAAGTAGGCGTGAACGACTGACGACCTCCACCTCCGTCGACACACGACGAGAGGGTGGAGGAGCAAGGCCGAGGGCTACACCAATGGGCAGGCGGCTCGATGGAGGGCTTTGCTGCTGGAGCACGTGGAGACCTCCGCGTGTGAGGGGGGCGCGGGCACGGACGGCTGGCAGAGGGTCGGGTGGCTGACGTGGCGGGCTGTTGGAGCGAGCTGAGCGAAGGCCGGTCGGCACATGATCGGGAATTGTAGTAGGCGGTGAATGGAACTCCTCCGTGAGCTGCTGGAGAGGGCTGAACTCCACGCGCAAGCACCTGCTGGGGGAGGTGCATGGCGGTGGAACAAGTCCGTGCGATGGGGTCCTGGTGCTGAAGTGCAGAAGTGTACGAGGCCACAACTGTCGCTGACGGAGGTTGGTGGAGACACGGCCAGCTACATGGCCGCACACGGCCGTAGGTGGCTGGGATGAGGATGTCGGCAGCGGCTTGTGGCGCGCTCTACTGGAGGGACCGGCGTGGAGTGGAGGAGGCACGTACGATTGAGAGGAGGGGAGAGCGAACGTCGGGAGGGGAAAGGGCAAGAACAAGGGAACTTCCCCTCTAAACAGGGGAAGTTGGGCTATTTGTTTTGGAGCCTTGAATTTTCGATTAAACGATTGAGAAAAGTTCCTTAAAAAAATCCATAAAAATCATCGTTGCGTTCACAATGTGTGATTTATCTGTGAAAGTGCGATTGTTTTTTAGATTTGATGGATAAGTTAGGGAGTGATGAAGAGAGAGAGAGAGAGAGAGAGAGAGATGAGGAAGAAAGAGGAATATTACCTGTAGCAGATGAACGGGTGCCTGTGAAAGAGGAGCTTAGAGCTCCTCGGATCTTCGCTCTAGATCGCGGTAGACGACCGAGCTAAGCAGCTTCAAGTGGAGCTACGACAAGGCTCGCTGAAGCCTTGGATCTCGCTGAGAGGACGGAAGGTTGTCGCTCAAGCCTAGTACATGTCACTGTCACTGGAGGTGGGTCGAGCTCTTCCTCTCTCTAGGAAAAGAAATGGCGGATCCGGAAGCCGCTGGCGGTAGTCGGCCTTTTAAATCCCACGTGAGGAGGAGTGGCTAATGGAGAAGGTGGAGCTCGTGGGGAGGAGTGGAGGTGGTGGTTGCATGTGGCGGAGATGCCTAGAGTGGGTGAAGTGCGCTGGAGCAGTGGAACGAGGGGTTGGCGGAGTGGTTACATGGCGTCCGTAGTCGGCGGAGGAGGGAGATCGAGAGGGAAGGTGCAGAAGGTGGGTTGCAGCATCTCCCGCAAGTAACGAGAGGTTGAAGAAAGAGTTTGGAGAGAGAGAGAGAGAAAGAAAGAAAGAGAGAGTAGAAGAGATTGGGCCGTTGATGAAATATCCTTTCATCTAATGGCCCAGGACGAAGGAGTGAGGTGGCATAAGTGGGTGAATGAGGAGGCAACACGTGGCGGCTCCAGGAGCAGCCACGTGTCGCTCCTAGAAAAATCCACAACTAAATGAAAAGAAAATTCGAAAAGAAATAACAAAAGGGGTTGAATCAAAAAGTGGTCAACTCGAAAGTCTCTCATCTCTACGAGATCTACAACTTTCGTGAAGGGTTGAAAATCAAAAGAAGTCATCTGTACAAAATGTATTTTTGGGTGGTACTTTATAGATATAAAATACCGCATTTTATCTTTTCTAATTTTTTTCATTTTTAATTAAGAGAAAAATCAAAATAAAAATAGGGAAAATATAAAAAGAATATTTACAATTTAATATATTTTTTTGGATTTTTAATAATTAAGAAAATAAAAGGATAAAATGAAGGGCAAAACGGTCAATATGTGCAATATACAAAAGGGGCCTAAAATCCAAGTTTTGCATACGAGCTCCGATTTTAATGAAATTGGTCTTGTTTTGAAGGTCTATGAATGTATATAACTTTAAAGTGAGTAGACCTAATTCAGAGGGTGTATGAGAGAGATATGCACATTTTAAGGCTCCTAGTTTCAAACTTGGATTGGGGTTTTATTGGTTAATTTTACAAGTTAGTATTTTTTTGACATTTTTCTTTAATTAATGTTAGTAATATATATACTACAGAGTTGGTTTTATTGGATTTGGAGTTAGTATAAAGTATATACAAATAAGGTATTTTATCTAATATACATGTGAATATTTACAAGTGAATTTGGCTTCTTATTTAATGCAAATATGAATGCTAAAATGCAGATATTATGTGAGCATGCATGAATGCTAATTATGCAATATAAGTGGAAATATGCATCTAATTACTCGGGAACATAGCTCTATTTTCAACTTTTAGAGTGATGAATGACAGATTCATCAGTGGCGCAAGGAGGGCACGGCGCTGGCGAGTGGCTGTGATGGATCCCTGGCTCTAATCGAAGGGCGATGATCATAGCAGGAATGGATGGCCCAGATCAAGAGAGAGGACAAGATCGAACGGTGGGGAATGGAGGGCACGTGGCGCGCAATGGAGCGGGCCGCGTGGCGCAATCAGAGGGCGCCACATGGCCTGCTCTGAATGGCTAAAAGAGAATGGTGAGTTAGAGGGAGAATAAGACCGAATTTGGAAAAACTCAAAACATGAAAGTTGTAGATCTCGATAAGCTCTACAAGTTTCATGTCGACCAAAAATGGATATGAGGTCAAATAAGATACAAAAATATAAGGGTACAAATATACATACATATAGTACACAAAGGGGCCCAAAAGCCCAAGTTTTGCATACGAGCTCCGATTTTAATGAAACGGATCTCTTTTTGAAGGTCTCTGAATGTGTATTGAAAGTGAGTGGACTTAGATCGGAGGTTGTATGAGGTAGATATTTGCATTCCAAGGTCTGGGGTCTCCAACTAGGTTTGGGATTTGTATTGGGTATTTTTACAAGATAAAAACCGTCCCCTTTTCCTTGTATTATTAGTTAGTAATATACATAGTGTAGATTTAGTTTTATTGACTTTGGAGGGGGTATAGAATACAGATAATTAGATGACTAATGGTGAATATTTACAAGTTAATTAGGCTTCTTATTAATGCAAATATGGATACTAAAATGCATGTATTATGTATGCATGTATGTATGCTAATTATGCAAGATAAAGGTAAATATGCGCTAATTTCTCGGGAACAAGACTCTATTTTTAACTTTAAGAGTGATGAATTATAGATTCATCAACCCCCTATACTTAAACCTTGCTCGTTCCCGAGCAATTAAATGAAATACAAGAGTGAAATGATTTTAAGTTCCATACCAAGGTCATGAACAAAAGTTTAAAATGGAGCTTGACTCAACCTTTGGATTAATTGTGTGGCGGAACCTCATTGGGACCTGAACTTAAGACCAAACAGACTTCAAGTTCCACAAGTCTTCTATTCAAGACTCCTCAATAGCCAAGTCAAAACAAATCCTCAAACGTAAATTTATGATGACTATGATTCTTACTTGTACTGTGTAAGTGTAAAATAGCTCTCCACATTAGAAATGGTTCAGAACTAGCCTCCTTTAACAAGGTAACTCTAAGTATCCGGTCTAGTAACTCTTTCCTCGAAGAGCGTGGTATTCTCTTATAAGTTCAAGTGCGACCAGCTCAAGAGGAGGGGGTAGAGAAAAGAATGGATGGTAGCCAGTGTTGTTACCTATCGCGGGATGCCTGACCAGTGTAGCCAAGTCATCCATCTGCATTTTTTTCTAATATACATACTCCGACAGGTATTTTATTTTCACATGGACCTGTCTGATTTTTTTGGAGTTTTTGCAATATTTTTTTTCGAACTATATACAAGGTACAGCATGTACATTATGAGTTTTTCCTCTTGAGCCAGTAGACTATCCCTCTTTTAAAGCGTTATTGCAACCCACAACATCCCGTCCTTAGATGATAACACCACCGGACTAGGTTGAGATGCACCACCCTCCCTAGAGGCGGATGGATGTTTCCACCTGTGTGCTACTCCAAGCTAAAGGATTCTACCTCCTCACCACCTCATCAATGAAGAGCTACGTGCATTGTGCTTGTCCAAGTTAGGTCATTATCTAAAAGAATCATGCGTGTGCACGAGATATTCTACTTAGACTGATTAAGATGACATGTGAACATAGACTTGCGGACTCAAAGAATCAAGTCACTTGACCTGAGAAATCTTAACTCCAGTTCCTATAAGGTTCCTCTGAGATTAGGTGGATTAAGGTCAAATCAAGTCCTTCCTCAATATCTACTCGTAACTTGGTTCAGAACCCACTAGCTTTTCACCTTGCACATGCAAGATATGCAGATGAGATGCAGATGACATGCTATGTAGATGAATGAAATGCAAGACTCTTTTTCTTTCTTTTCTTTTCAGATGCAGAGATGATGTGCAAGAGTAAATAAGAAGCCTTTGATTTTGATTTTTTCCATTTTTTAAACTCTAGTATACCTCCTATGGTACAAGTGTTTTATGAGTACTATACAAATTATACAAGTGTTATACATGTATTTTACAAAAAAAATATCTCCATTTTTATCCATCCCATAATTATTACATAATATATACAAAAATACGTGAAAGTACGAGATATGGGTAAAGTATATACGTAATATATACACACCCCTCTATACTTAGTGTGTGCTATATCCTCGGAGCATGAAAATCGAGGAAGAAGACATAACTCATGCTAAGTGTAAGAGAGCCAAAGGAGCAAAAATGTATAGAAGTCATCCTGCCCCCTATACTTAGTCTCTTGGAAGCCTAAGTGTAGCAGAAGATCAAAAATGCGGTGGACGAGGTCAAGAGGGGAAGTAGATGAATATATGTACAAGGCGAGCATCGGTCCCCCCAATACTTAGGCTAAGTATAGGACTGGAGTGGTATGAGGATTGATGTGATGTTGAGGATGTACAGTGAATGAACTCAGGTGACTCTCCCCCATATACTTAGGATTTGGTCATCCTAAGTATAGTCGTAGATGAAGATACATGAAGTTGGGGGTGAGTGATTAGAGTCGCAGGAGGGAGGGGTAGAATATACAGGAATGATGGATATATATAATGATTGCGGTTTGAATCTTTCCAGATGGCAAGAGGTTACTATTGTAAGGTCTCATGCGCGGCTCGATGTGTATCTGCCGAACCTGTCTCGTGCATGAATACAATCTCCTCAACATGGACTAACTGTTCATTGGGTTAGACGAAGTGCTTCAACAGTTATCCATTTACTAGGAATGTCGGTGCGTCATCTGTGAGATATGAGATCTCAACACATCCACTATCATGCACCACACGGACAATGAATGGGTCCGTCCACTTGGATTTCAACTTGCCTCGGAAAACTTTCCGCCTTGCATTAAACAACCATAACTTCTGTCCAGGAACAAAGGTCTTTCGTCTAATATATCTATCATGTCGACGCTTTACTTTGTCCTTGTACACCCAACTGTTATCGTATGCTCAGTTTCTGACTTCCACAAGCTCATTCAGATCCATTTCTCTATGTTTCTTCCCTAGGTGTATGTTCCAGATGACCTTCTTGATTGCCCTTTCTGATTTGTGCACTAATTCTGCAGGCAAATGGCACGGCTTTCCGAATACCATCCGGAATGGGGAGGTTCCTAACGGTGTCTTGTAAGCTGTCCTATAAGCCCATAATACTTGATCCAAGATCTGAGACCAGTCCTTCCTGTCTGGGCGGACAATCTTCTGCAATATGGTTTTCACCTCCCTATTCGACACCTCAGCCATACCATTGGTTTGTGGATGGTAAGGACTAGCGACACAGTGTTCGATGCCATAATCCTTCAAGAGCTTCTTCACATCTCTATTTACAATGTGGCTACCCCCATCTGATATCAACATTTTGGGGATCCCGAACCTAGAGATGATATGATCTCTAATGAATTTATAGACAGTCCTGTTGTCTATAGCTCGGGTTGGGATAGCCTCCACCCATCTGGACAAATAATCTACCGCAAGAAGGATATATTCAAATCCGTGGCTAATAGGGAATGGACCCATGAAATCGATGACCCAGGCGTGAAAGACATCACGAATGATGACATGCTGCATCGACATTTCATCCTTAGAACCAACAGTTCCTCCCATTCGCTGGCATACTGGGCACGACTTCGCAAAGCTAATCGCATCGTGAAACAGAGGCGGGTAGTAAAAGCCACACTGAAGTACCTTCTGTGTGGTCCTCTTCCCGGAGTGGTGTCCTCCTGCCTCCAAACTGTGGCATAAAGAATGGACACTATAGTATTCCTCCTGAGGAATACACCATCTCCAGACACAATCTGATCCTTCAAAGAAAAGGATCGGATCCTCCCAATGGTAGTGTCTAGAATCTGACTTCAGTCGGTCAATGTGGCTCTTGGGCCAATCTTCGGGAACCTTCTTGGAGACAAGATAGTTCACGATATTGGCATACCATGGGAGCAAGTCTACAACAAAAATCGACTCTTCGGGGAAGGAGTCTCGAATCAGTGAATCCTCGGAAGCATTGAGATGCTCGAGATGGGAGAGGTGATTAGCTACTACGGTTTTCTTTCCAGGTTTATCACGAATGTCCAAATCAAACTCCTGGATGAACAGAATCCACCTAAGAAGACGTGCCTTTGCGTTCTTCTTTTCCATTATATAACATAGTGTTGTGTGGTCATTGAACACAATTACCTTGGATCTGATTAAATGAGATCTAAATTTATCCAAGGCAAACACTACCGCAAGCATCTCCTTTTCCGTAATTGTATAGTTACGCTGAGCAGTATCAAGCACTTTGCTTGCGTAGTGTATTGCAAATGGGATTCCATCCCTCCTCTGTCCTAACACAACCCCAACAGCAAAGTGTGATGCAACCTTCATGATCTCAAAAGGCAGAGACCAGTCTGGGGCTTGTAGGATTGGGGCATCCATGAGCATTCCTTGTAATAGCTTAAAGGCCTCAAGACATTTGTGATCAATAATAAACTTCATGTCCTTGCCTAGAAGCTCAGTTAGCGGTCGAGCAATCTTAGAAAAATCCTTGATAAACCTTCAATAAAATCCGACATGCCCGAGGAACGACCGCAACTATTTCACGTTGGTTGGTGGCTAGAGTCGTCTGATCACATCCACCTTGGCAGGGTAAACCTCCATTCCTCTCTTGGAGATGACATGCCCCAATACAATGCCCTCCGTCACCATGAAGTGAATTTTCTCCCAAGAGAGCACCAGATTAACGTCACAACATCATTTGAGGACTCAGTCTAGATTCCTAAGACATGAATCGAAGGAATCACCATGGACCGAGAAGTCATCCATGAAGACTTCCAGGAATTCGCCGACCATTTCGGCGAATACTGCAGTCATGCACCTTTGAAAAGTAACGGGAGCATTGCATAACCCAAAGAGTATGCGTCTGAAAGCATAGGTACCAAAGGGGCATGTGAACGTGGTCTTTTCTCGGTCCTCCGGAGCTATGGCTACTTGATTGTAGCTCGAGAACCCATCCGAGAAGCATAAGAATTCTTTCCCCTCTAATCTCTGTAGGATCTGATCAATGAATGGTAGGGGAAATGATCCTTCTTCGTCGCAGCATTCAGGCATCTGTAATCCACACAGACGCACCACGTCGTGGGTACTCGTGTCAGGATCTCCTCTCCGTCTTCATTGGTGGTCGTCTGAATTCCCGACTTCTTCGGGACAACATGTATTGGGGCTACCCATTTGGAGTCGAAGATGGGATAAATAAAACTGTGTTGCACCATTTCTATATATCCTTCTTCATTACCTCTCGTAAATTTGGATTCAACCGATGTTGGAATTCACGAGAGGGTTTAGCCTCATTCTCCAAGTAGATATGGTTCGAACACATAGCGAAATTTATCCCGTGGAGATCGGAGATGCTCCAGCCTAGCACCTTGCAGTTTTTCTCCATGATCTCTAGCAAGCGAGATTCCTGCTCCTCGGTCAATCGCGAGCTGATGATGACTGGATACTTCTTCTCTTGTCCCGCAAGGAAGGCATACTTGAGTGTTGTGGGTAATGGTTTGAGCTCAGGTAATGTGTGATCATCAAGGAAGTCTTGCTCAATCGAATCTGGTTCAGTGCTGGTAGTGGTTGGATCTGTCCTTGAAATTGCTGCCACGAATTCATTCGGCTCTGGAGTCAGATCGTCAAAGGTCTCCATGCAATCGGCAAAAGCTACGTCCGACTCGTCATCCTCATCTTCTGATTGTCCTAAAGAGGAAGGACTAACAGGCCCAGTTGGGCCTCTAAGTCATCGAAGATGTAGGGGGATGCATGTTCTGAGGTGTGTTCATTTCTAAGGACCCCGCAAGCTGACTCATGCACAAGATCATCTCCGGAGGTGAGGGACTCATCGGTGCTAGCTGGGATCTGTATCCATGGCCCAACAGTGTCTACATAAATGCAATCTGTTTCGGATGAAGAGTACTCAGTGCTGGATTCTGAATCCGGTCTCTACCATCTGGTCTGCTTCATCTCAAGTTCCTCATCTCTGCCTGGAGTTTGGAATATGATTTTCTCAATCTTATAATCAAACAAGGCCCCTGCTGTTCTGAGGAAGGGCCTTCCTAATATGATCTGGGAAGCTCTCCAATTACGAGGTGTCTCCATACCAAGGACGGTAAAGTCCACCATGTATTCCTGACCCTCGACTTTGATGACAACGTTCCTCAATTCTCCTTGGGACCTCTTGGTTGATTTATATGAAAACTGAAGGAGGGATCTGGATTTCCTAAGAGGTCTGAGATTAAGCCGCTCATAGAGGGCTGTATGCACTAGGTTGATGGAGGATCCGTTGTCCAAGAGTGTGCGTGCAAACGCAGTGTCATCGACATGACTCACCACATAATGTGCACCCATGTCTCTACATTTCCTTGGAAATGAATTCTTTATTGCGGCTACTAACAGGACGTGTTTCTCAACACGGCTTTTGGTCTTCCTGCTAACCCTAGTAGGTGTGCATCTCACCTTAAGGTATTTTTGAAATGCAGGTGTCATCTCCACATACTTGTCAAAGGGGCCTTGATGTCTTTACTGCAAAACTCTGCCATTTCAGGGTCATCATTTTGATTTTTTTTAGTTTTCTTCTTTCCACCCTTAAGAGCTCGGGGGAAAGGGATTATTGACTCCAACTCAGATTCTGAAGCCGAAAGATTTTCATTCAAAACTGGAACTGAGTTCTATACATGACTCGGACTCTGAGATTGACTTTGACTCTTACACAGACGAAAAGAAAACTTTTGCTGCGAAGTCGGTGATGCATTATCCGCGACTGTTGGAAAATCCTCCTCAGATGGAGGTGCAGGCTCTTCATCGGTTTCGTTGGACTCCCTACTAGTACGGTTCCCTTGCTTCTCTGAGGAGTCAGAAGTCCTCTTCTTCTACAGGTGGTGGTGGTGGTGGTGCTCCTCTGCCTCCAAGTTCTCCTCAAGTAGAGGCTTGGCGGCTTCTTCCTCCGGTGCCCGTGCTCGATCAGGTACGATCACGGTCCTTCCGCTCCTGAGGGACATATGATTGACATTATCGTACGAAAGGATCTCATGTTCAGATAAAGAATTATCTGAATAGTATACATGATTGGTCGGTTCTGGCCTTGATTCAAGCTATTCAGATTAGCCTGAACCTAAGCAGGAATTGGGGTCTTTGACGCCATCTGCTGGTCCTGGTTACGAGAAACACAATTCAGATCGGTTCTCATATCCAGATAGTCATTCTGGATTTGTTGAACCCTACCAGTCAGGGTCTGGATCGCCAAGGTGAGGGACTCCAATTCACTAGTAGGCTGGTTCTGCTGATGTTGACTCGCGGATGAGTTCCTGTATTGGCCCTGCTGGCCACTCCTATACTGCTGATGATGGGACGGTGGTGGAGGCGCAACTAGCCCGAGTGGAAAGTGCACTGCTGCTGATGCTGCTGAGGCTGGTACCCTTGTCCGAGTCGGGACTGTACAAAGCGCGGTGCAGGGACGGAGTTGGTTTCTTGGTATGCTCGGGAAGGTCGGTGAGGCTGACCGTTCCCCATCCTCGACTTTCTGCCGACGGGGTCATGGCTGTACCACATCCCATTGATCTCAAACATCTGCGGAGGCTCCTCTTATCCTGTCTCCACTTGTAGGGGTGCATGTTGGTCCTGCTGAGTGTAAGTCTGCTCCTCTACCCTGCTTCTCTGAGGCCCCGGTGCCTGTTCTTGTACAAGATGAACTCGGTGTACAGGTACAGGTGGTGTAGAAGGGGCATGTAGCTTTATCTTGGCTTCCCTCTCAGTAAGTTCCTCCACTTGTTTCGTCAATATCGAAAGTGACTCAAGGTCAGTGACCCTCATGTGAATCTGCTCGATCATGGTTAACTTGTCAGCTATCGTCTCCATGCTGGGAATGAGGTTCTCTGTTAGATCCGCTACAATCCTCCTAGTTGTCACGTTGGATAGGATCGAGGGAGACAACTGATTGGCCCTGGTGGCTTGTGACCTTCCTGTTTCTGCCATCTGCTCCAAGATTTTCCATGTAGCATTTTCATTCAGATAACTCCCTCCATAGGCGGCACTTACTAACCCTTGTATCTCCAGGGTCATGCCACAGAACAAGGTCTCGACTAAGATCGCTTTTGAAATGCCATGGCAAGGGTATTTCTGAATTAGGTCATTAAACCTATCCCAGGCTTCATGAAATGGTTCAATGTATCCCTGGGAGAAACTCGCGATATTTGTTCTCTTTTGATTAGTCCTACTAAGCGGGTAGAACTTCTTCAGAAAAAGGTCCTTTAACTGCATCCAGGTTGTACATATCACCCCGAGATTTTTCAACCAATGAGCTGCCTTATCTCCTAAGGCAAACGAGGTGGCCTTTAGCCTAATATAATCCTGCACAACCCTAGGGTGACTAAGGTTGCTGCAAACCAGCTCGAAGTCTTTGAGGAAGGAATATGGTTCTTCGTTTGCATTTCTATTAAACTTCGATAACAGGCTCAGAAAGTGGGGTTTTAGCTCGAACGCTTTAGGAGGAACCGCTGGTGCCAACCAACTGTGCATCTCATGTTCTACTGGATTATAAGCATCAACCATGGGTTGATCAATTCCTACTCCCGCAATGATCTGTCCCATCCTTGATGTAACATCCACATTCTGTTGTTCGGCTATGGCGAGGCAAGCAAGGATTTGATGTATTGAGTCATCTCTGTGTTCCTCATCATCCGAGGGTTGCTTAGGTGGCATCTTGTCCTCTAGCCCTTGGAATGGAAAATAAACTTGGTTAGAGGATAAATCAAAGAAGGGATTCTTACCGAGGCGATAGTCTTCCTCAGTATGATCAGAGGAGAGAAAAGGGTTGGTTTGAGAGTAACCACCCTAGGTTTGAGGGATCCAGAACTCAAGAGGATCATGAGCTCTGGTTGGTCCAAGTTGCGCTTGGGTCGGTGAAGATGAGCTTCGTGGGGGGCTCAGAGAAATATTGGCAAATCGGGAGTCAATATCCCCCCCAGTCAGTCATCTTGGATTGGTGAGAAGAAGAATAGGGAGTTCTACGTGAAGATAGAATTTTACTCCTACCTGAAGCAAGCAATTAAATCCAAACACTGTATTTTCACACTCAACAAGGTAAAGGACCCGAATCCGAGTTCGATTAGTCTGGTTGATTTTAAGTGTGATTTTCAAGCAAATAGTAAAGGTTATGTGGACTATAGGGAAGTCGGCTTAAAGTCGGATGTGTTTTCCCTGTTTAACCTGTCGCCTAAGATACCTGTGTCCTTCCTTTCTTCACTCCTATCCCAAGTTGATGGATTCAAAGACCTGCCCCTATCTACCTGCAAGCAGGCGGAGGCTGACAAGGCTGAAACTTCACCCCGGAGGTTACTAGCAACTTATCGCGAAGTACTGCTGGTTCACCCCTATCTACCTGTGAACAAGCGGAAGCTACTTGGTACTAGTCAATGAACCTGAATAATTCGACTCTTAATATTTGCTAGGATCTGTTGGTACGTGATATGGAAGGCGGGGATTTGGACTCTGCCTTAAGGTGTTCACACAGACTCAAGTACCCTCACTCAGCCTGAAAACAAGGTCGGGGATTAATCTCCCGCAAGCAAAATTTCCGATTTTATTGATTTTTTGGTCAGTAATGATTGGCAGTCCCAGTTTTAAGTTAAGTTATCACTGATTAAGTCCAATCCACACAACACTCTTATCGTCCAGTCCCAATTTCCTTTTTACTTAAGTTGTGAATAACCAAGAGAAATGAGTCAAGAAAAAGCCGATGCATAATGAATCAATGATGCTTATGTTGAGTGTAGAATACTTACAGTGATCCCTTCACTTTTATGCACGATGCATAACGGAATTGAAATCTTTTATACTATATGCAAATGCAGATGACAAAATCCGCTCCTAGACAGGCAATTTTATTAGCGAGTGAAGCACTGATTTGATTTGACTAGATCCACAGTCTAAGTGCATCTTTTATGTGTGGTGTGTGGTCCTAAAGAATTACGAGCACAAGCAAATTCTAGAGTGGCTCGAGGAGCCGCTAGTGCAAGCCTAATCTATAATAATTTCGCCTCCTCGCACCTTGATTCATGTGCTTACCTCGATCTTTCCAGACCTAGGCATCACATATAAGTATCCCCTAGATCCGCTGGCCCTAGGTTGATCTGTCTGTGATGCCTTCTTACACCCTTAGTAGATCCCTCATCGTGACAGGGTCTGAGATCCACCATATGAGGGACAAATTAGATCCGGTTTGACGAGATCCAGCTCGTGGTCGAACCTTCGTCAACATGATCAGCCTCGACAGCTTCCCGTAGCTGTCTCAAGGCGACAACACTTCCCGACTCATCGTCGATCTCCATCTTTTTATTTCTCATCCTCGGGTAGTGTTTATATCCATAAATTTAATCTCATTTCTTTAATCCAGACCGAGTAGAAGAGATTTACCTCCAGATCTCCGATCTTCTCAATCGGAGATTCATTTCTGGTTAATCTAAGCTGGATTTCATCGTTTCACTCTCCTTATTCATTTCCTCTTCTTCATTCTTCGAAGCGCGACATGACCACCCGCAGATCTGATCAGATATGAGGTTCATTCTCCAATCCTCCACCCACGCCTTGAGAACCTCATCTGTTACCATTTCATTTCTAATTTTTGCATAGTAATAGCCAGGCGAGGCTCGCAAAGCTTTGAGCATTATCCATCAAACTACAGGTGCGAGGAGATATACCTAGCGTATGATTGAACCTCCTAGGTGCGATGAATCGAGGAGGAGTCCCATATCTCTCCCCAACGAGATCTGAAGCTAATGAGACCAGCCATATGATGTGGATCACCATCAACAATCATTTGAGTGTCTTGGAGGTCCGATCTGAGACCAACTAAGGGAGATCAAGGCATTTGAAGTCCATCTGTGCTAGCCTTTTTCAGAGTTCTTGTAGACTGACTTAGGGCCATCATATCAGACGAGAGCGCTTCCATATTTAATATTAGCCATACGTCCATGTCCAAATCTCAACACTCGGATCAGATATGGAGGACCACATCTCAGCCTTACACTACGCTAGCCAAGGCACGTGACCGGCACGCCTCGCTTGGGTATATCGCGCATCTCACCATGCCATTTCTTTGCATTTCCTTCTAGTTTTTATATTGAAAATAACAGTTGACATTTTTTTACTATTCACTCCTTATAGTATCAATATTTGCAATTGAGCCCTGTTGTTTGCCTTCACGTGCATGTACACATACTTTGTCAGGTTCATTTGCATATTCTATCCTACATTTGTTATTTATTATTGAAAATGAGAATGTTTTGATAAATTGCAAGTCAACTTTTAGAGTGATGAATTACAGATTCATCAACCCCGTATACTTAAACCTTGCTCATCCCCGAGCAACTAAAATGAAATGTAGGAGTGAAATGAGATTGGGTTCCATACCAACGTCATGAACAAAAGTTGAAAATGGAGCTTGACTCGACCTTTGGATTAATTTGTGGCGGAACCCCATTGGGACCTGAACTTAAGACCTAATAGACTTCAAGTTCCACAAGTCTTCTATTCAAGACTCCTCAATAGTCAGGTCAGAACAATTCCTCAAACACAAATTTCTGATGACTATGATTCTTACTTGTACTGTGTAAGTGAGATATAGCTCTCCACATCATAAATGGTTCAGAACCAGCCTCCTCTTACTAGGTAACTCTAATTACCCGGTCCCGTAACTCTTTCCTCGAGGAGCGGGGTATTCCCTTCTATGTTTAAGTGCGACCGACTCAAGAGAAGGGGGTGGAGAAAGAATGGACAGCAGCCAGTGTAGCTACCTATCTCGGGATGCCTGACCAATGTAGTCAAGTCATCCAGTTGTAGACTTCTTGCTAATATACATACTCTGACAGGTATTTTATTTTCTATCTGGCCTGTCTACTTTTTTTTGGAGTTCTTGCATTTTTTCTCTTTTTTTCTTTTCTTTTTTTTGAACTATATACAAGGTGCAGCATGTACATCAGGAGTTTTTCGTCTTAAGCCAGTAGACTATGCCTCTTTTGAAGCATTATTGCAACCCACAGCGTCCCGTCTTTAGACGTCAACACCACCAGACTAGGTTGAGATGCACTACCCTCCCTAGAGGAGGACGGATGTTTCCACCCGTGTGCTACTCCAAGCTAAAAGATTCTACCTCCTCACCACCTCATCAATGAAGAGCAACATGCATAGTTCTTGTCCAAGTTAGGTCACTGTCTATAAGAATCATGCGTGTGTACAAGATATTCTACTTAGACTAATCAAGATGACATGTGAGCATAGACTTGCGGACTCAAAGAATTAAGTCACTTGACCTGAGAAATCTTAACTCCAGTTCTCATAAGGTTCCTCTAAAATTAGGTGGATTAATGTCAAATCAAGTCCCTCCTCAACATCTACTCATAACTCGTTCAGAACCCACTAGCTTTTCACCTTGCATATGCAAGATATGCGGACGAGATGTAGATGACATGCTATGTGGATGAATGAAAATGCAAGACTCTTTTTTTGCAAGGATGATATGCAAGAGTAAATAAGAAGCCTATTAATTGTTTATTTTGTTTTTATTTTTGTTTTTTTGTTTTTTTTTCAAAAAATGGGTAAACCTCCTATGTTACAATAATTTTTCAAGAGTTTTATAAGTGTTATACAAATTATACAAGTGTTATACAACATACAAGTATATATGTATTTTAAAAGATTTTTTTTCAATTTTTTTACAAATTTTTTACAAGTATTATATAATATACTATACAAGTAATTTTTTTTAATTTTTACCCATCCGTAATTATTGCATAATATATACAAAAATACGTGAAAATACATGAAGGTACGAGCTATGGGTAAAGTATATATGTAATATAGACACCCCCTATACTTACCATGTGCTATGTCCTCAGAGCACGAAAAGCGAGGAAAAAGACAGCTCATGCTAAGCGTAGGAGAGCTAAAATAAAAAAATGTATAGAAGTCACTTCGCCCCCTATACTTAGGCTCTGGCAGCCTAAGTGTAGAAGAAGATCAAAAAATGGGGCGGGCGAGGTCTAAGGGGAAATGGAGAAGAATATACATGGCGGGCATCAGTCTCCCCTATACTTAAGCTCTGGTAAGCCTAAGTATAGGACAACAGTGAGAGCGAGAACCGATGAGATCTAGAAAATATACAGCGATTGGTGAAGAGACTGGGGTCACTATCCCCCCTATACTTAGGATCTGGTCATCCTATGTATAGCCGTAAAATGAAATGATATGGAGCGGGGGTGAGTGATTCGAATCACTGGGAGGGAAGGAAAATATATACAAGGGTTGCGGTCTGAATCTTTCTAGATGATGTTGATGGCAAGAATTCACTGTTGTAAGGCCTCATGTGCGGCTCGATGTGTATCTGCTGAATCTGTCTCACGCATGAATACAATCTCCTCAACATGGACTAACTGTTCATTGGGTTCGACGAAGTGCTTAAACAGTTGTCCATTTACTAGGAATGTCGGTGCGTCATCTGTTAGATCTGAGATCTCAACACATCAACTATCATGCACCGCATAGACAATGAATGGGCCCGTCCACTTGGATTTCAGCTTGCCTTGGAAAACCTTCAGCCATGCATTGAACAACCATACCTTCTGTCCAGGAACAAAGGTCTTTCGTCTGATATATCTATCATGCCGACGCTTCACTTTGTCCTTGTACACCAAACTATATTCGTATGCTCGGTTTCTGACTTCCACAAGCTCATTCAGATTCATTTCTCTCTGTTTCTACCCTAGGTGTGTGTTCCAGATGACCTTCTTGATTGCCCATTCTAAATTGTGCACTAATTCTGTAGGCAAATGACACGGCTTTCCGAATACAATCCGGAATGGGGAGGTTCCTAACGGTATCTTGTAAGTGTCCTATAAGCCCAAAGGACTTGATCCAAGATCTGAGACCAGTCCTTCCTGTCTGGGCAGACAAGCTTCTGCAATATGGTTTTCACCTCCCTATTCGACACCTCAGCCATACCATTGGTCTGTGGGTGGTAAGGACTAGCGACACGGTGTTCGATGCCGTAATCCTTCAAGAGCTTCTTCACATATCGGTTTACAAAGTGGCTACCCCCATCTGATATCAACATTTCGGAGATCTCGAACCTAGAGATGATATGATCTCTAATGAATTTACAGATAGTCCTGTTGTCTGCGGCTCGGGTTGGGATAGCCTCCACCCATCTGGACAAATAATCTACCGCAAGAAGGATGCATTCAAATCCGTGGCTAACAAGGAATGGGCCCATGAAGTCGATGCCCCAGGCGTCAAAGACATCACAAATGATGACAAGCTGCATCGGCATCTCGTCCTTGGAACCAACGGTTCCTCCCATTCGCCTGCATACTGGGCACGACTTCGCAAAGGTGATCGCATCGCAAAACAGAGTTGGCCAGTAAAAGCCACACTAAAGCACTTTCCATGTGGTCCTCTTCCCGGAGTTGTGTCCTCCTGCCTCCAAACTATGGCGTAAAGAAAGGACACACTGATATTCCTCCTGAGGAATACACTGTCTCCAGACACAATCCGGTCCTTCAAAGAAATGGATCAGATCCTCCCAATGGTAATGTCTAGAATTCAACTTCAGTAAGTCAATGTAGCTCTTGGGCCAATCTTCGGGAACCTTCTTGGAGACAAGATAGTTCACGATATTGGCATACCATGGGAGTGAGTTGACAACAAAAATCGACTCGTCGGGGAAGGAGTCTCAAATCGGTGAATCCTCAGAAGCATTAAGATCCTCGAGACGAGAGAGGTGATCAGCTACTACATTCTTCCATCCAGGTTTATCACGAATGTCCAAGTCAAACTCCTGGATAAGCAGAATCTACCTAAGAAGACACGCCTTCGCATCCTTCTTTTCCATTAAATAATGTAGTGTTGTGTGGTCAGTGAACACAATTACCTTGGATCCAATTAAATGAGATCTGAATTCGTCCAAGGCAAATACTACCGCAAGCATCTCCTTTTCTTCAATTGTATAGTTACGTTGAGCAGTATCAAGCACTTTGCTTGCGTAGTGTATAGCAAATGGTACGCCATCCCTCCTCTGTCCTAACACAGCCCCAACAGAAAAGTCTTATGCGTCCGTCATGATCTCAAAAGGCAGAGACCAGTCTGGGGCTTGTAGGATCGGGGCATCCATGATCATTCCTTGTAATAGCTTAAAGGCCTCAAGACATTTGTGATCGACAATAAACTCCATGTCCTTGCATAAAAGCTCAGTTAGCAGTCATGCAATCTTAGAAAAATTCTTGATAAATCTCCAATAAAATCTGACATGCCCGAGGAACGACCACAACTGTTTCATGTTGGTTGGTGGCTGGAGTCATATGATCACACATCCACCTTGGCAGGGTCAACCTCCATTCCTCTCTTGGAGATGACATGCCCCAACACAATGCCCTCCGTCACCGTGAAGTGACTTTTCTCCCAGGAGAGTACCGGTTTAACCTCACAACATCGTTTGAGGACTCGGTCCAGATTCCTAAGACATGAATCGAATGAATCGCCGTGGACCGAGAAGTCATCCATGAATACTTCTAGGAATTCACCGACCATTTCGGCGAATACAGCGATCATGCACCTTTGAAAAGTATAGAGATCATTGCATAACACAATGGGAATGCACCTGAAAGCATAGGTACCAAAGGGGCGTGTGAACGTGATCTTTTCCTTGTCCTCCAGAGCTATGGCTACTTGATTGTAGCCCGAGAACCCATCCAAGAAGCAGAAGAATTCTTTCCCCGCTAATCTCTCTAGGATCTGATCAATGAATGGTAGGGGTAAATGATCTTTCTTCATTGCAGCAGTCATGTGTCTGTAATCCACACAGACGTGCCATGACGTGGGTACTCGCGTCACGATCTCCTCTTCGTCTTCATTGGGGGTCGTCTGAATTCCTGACTTTTCGGGACAACATGGATTGGGGCCACCCATTTGGAGTCAGAGATGGGATAAATAAAACCCACGTTGCACCATTTCTCTATCTCCTTCTTTACTACCTCTCGTAAATTTGGATTCAACCGACGTTAGAATTCACGAGAGGGTTTAGCCTCATTCTTCAAGTAGATATGATGCAAACACAGAGCGGGATTTATCCCGTGGAGATCGGAGATGCAACAACCTATCGCCTTGCAGTTTTTCTCCAGGATCTCTAGCAAGCAAGATTCCTGCTCCTCGGTCAATGGCGAGATGATGATGATCGGATACTTCTTCTCCTGTCCCGCAAGGAAGGCATACTAGAGTGTTGTGGGTAAAGGTTTGAGCTCAGGTAATGTGTGATCATTGATAACCGCCCCGCACCCTATGTTAACTCGGTCAGATTAATGTCCAAATTAATTAGATGTGTTCGTTGCAGTCAGATACGAGAGGGCTAATCAAAAACCACTTAAATTAGATTTGAGTTAGTTTCAAGCGGTGAATTTTTTTTTACTTGGTAGTGTCCAAGGTCAAACTCAGGGAGGCATCTGTCTCCTTAGGTAAATTTTTGCAAAGATCAAGTGTTGGGATTTTCAGGGAATTATTTTTTTTTAATTTTCTATGCAGGACACATGCAATATCAAGCCAATTTAAAGTTAAATCAATTTAAGATAGCAAATGAAGTCCAAAAAGTATGAAAATTGGCCAGATGATGGATTATGATGACACTAAGCTACCCTAATTTTTTTGGGAATTTTTAGACACTAAATGAATTTATAGTGAATTAAACATGCAGACAGGGTGATTTTCACTAATTTATTTTTAATAAATAACAAATCACATCTTTTTCAGAAAATAAAATTATCCTAGAAAGTTTTAATGGTAAGGAATCTAGGAAAATTTACAAACTTTAATTTTAATGTGAAATGAATTTATTAAAATTAAAATAAGAAAACCACTAACAATTTATTCAGGCCTCGATATGTGTGCAAATGACATGAAATTTTTATACAAAGATAAGTTCACTATCGTAGAGCTACTGTGAATTTTTGAGGATTTTTTTGTATAACAGAAAATTAAATAGAATTTAAAAGGTCTCACTGGGCAAAATATTACACAAATCAACCAATTAACTCATTTAAAAAATCTACTGTAATTACAAAAATATGACACGTGGCACAATAGATAGAGGACAAGTTTCTCGATAGAATACAACTTTTGGAATTTAAAAATGATGTAAAATGCGACCTAGGGATGCGTGCAAACACAGGGGTGTGTTTGTAATACAAGAAAATAAAATTACGTAAAACAAATATGCTGACAGGGACTGAAATGCAATTACATATAATGTAGGGGACTGGTATGCAATTTCTCCGAAGGCACGTGCTCCTCACGTGGGGTCTTCTTCACAAGGACCTTTTTGCAAATATGAAAAGCTTCTACAGCCTTGGTGCGAAATTCCCAGGCCGCACGTGCTCCTCATGTGGGCGGCCTAGGCTCGGATGGTTGCAGAGGCTCGGGGCTCGGCTCAGGTGCTTCTGGAGGTCTGGAGTGAGGCTCGATACATCCTCGGGTCGTCCGAGCCTAGGGTTGGGGCGGGGCTCGGTATTTGTTGATGTGGCGTAATGAAGACCCTTGGATCAAGATCGATCCAAGGGGTGTCAGTGCTGACGCGTGGCTCGATCAGAGATCGTCAGATCTGCGTTGATCGAACGGCTCCTGGCTCGCGATGGCAGAGGCGACGTGGCTGAATGCTGATCTTTGGATTACTTAAGATCCAACGGCTCCTGGCTGCTCCAGATGTCGATGACGTGGTGGGATAAGCATTGTTAGATCGGAAAGGATCCAACGACCCCGGTGAGGCACGGCTGAGTGGCGATGTGGCACGACTTCGACCGTTCGATCGAGGTGATCGAATGGCAGCCGGGGCTTCTCCTTCAACGGGCCTCCGCCGCCTGCGAAGGAGAAGGTGGAGCTCCGGCGACTGGGCCTTTGCTCCGCCCTTCCCTACCGGTGTCGGTGACGCTCTCCGAGGTGTCGGAGGTATCCCAGAAGCTGCGTGGCAATGCGGCGAAAGTGACGGTGATCTCAGGAGCTGGAGATGGCCTACGGAGATCGCTGGCGACTAAGTTCGAGGAGGACTCCGGCGAAGCTCTGACCAATGCACAAGATGGTACATGCAGATGTTAGACGGATAGCCAAAGCATTGGGTGCACCTGGGGAGACATAGGGATGGTCGGCGAGGCCTAAGGCGGAGGGAGGTCGTCTGGCGATGGTGCTCCGGCCAAGTGGCGGAGTTGGAGATCGATGGAAAGTGGAATGTAGCATCGGAGGGCATGAAGGTGTCCACGAGGATGAGAGCTTCGACGCGGAGCTCGGCGGAGTGGAATCGAGGCGAGAAGGTGGACGTGGACGGCGAATAAAATACGAGAAAATCGGGGATGAAGGTGTTCACCTGGGGTTTGGAGCTCAAGTTTGAGTTCCAGATCGTCGCTCAAAGGGGTGGTGGGTCCCTGAGCTCAAGCAGCGGCTCGGCGGAGGAGGGCTGCGACTCGGCGGTGGCCAAGGATCTCGCCGGAGAAGACGATCGTCTTCGCTCGAGGAAACTTGCAATTACAGTCACCAATCGGAAGATCCGAGATCGGAGTGTCTCTCAGGGGTGGCGGATGGGTGCGACGATGGCCGGTGCTCGGTTATTTATTGGTTGAAGTAGGTGACCGGCCTGGTGATGGAGCGAGGTTCGAGGAGGTCGTGAAGCGTTTATGGAGGTCGACGTGGGTAGTGGAGTGCTTGGTGAGGATGATGGACGAGTGGGGTTCATCATGGAGGTGGTGGTGGTCGTCGACAGTGGTGGAGGCGCGACCAAGAATAGGAAGGGGCTGCCCCTCCTGCAATGCAGAGAACGTGGGAGAGAGGGGCTCCTGAGGTGGAAGACGAAGTCTCCACCGTTGGATCTTGTGATCCAACAGTGGTGATCGAGGCGGAATGCAGTGGCTGGATGAAGATCTGGACGTGGTGATCTGAGCGTCGTGAAGCGGCCACGTGGCACAACGGGGGCAAGGCGTGAGCGGACGGATGCGATGATCGTAGGGCGCTTGATCGGGTGGTTCAGATGCCTGCGGAGCTAACGGCTCAGATGGATGAGATGAGACGTGATCTGATGGCGTAGCGTGCGATGCGTGTCGCGCTGTGGGAGAGGCGCACACGGGTGGTTGAGATGAGGCGGGAGATTTGATCTGACGGTCAAAGTGAACAGCGTACGTGGTCATCCAGTGGCCATTGGATTGAAAGCGTCATCCAACGGCCGAGAGAAGAGGCGGCTTGGGCAAGGGGAGCGGGCTGCGTGGCGCAACTAGAGGGCGCCACGTGGCCTGCTGTGGTTGGCTGGACAAAGAAATAGGGGTAGAGAGAAGAGGGGGCCGAATTTGGAAAAACTCAAAACATGAAAGTTGTAGATCTCGATGAGATCTACAAGTTTCATGTTTACCAAAGACGGAAATGAGGCCAAATATGATACATAAATACAAAGATACGAATATACATACATGTAGTATACAAAGAGGCCCAAAAACCCAACTTTCTCATACGAGCTCCAACTTGGATGAAATTAGTCTCATTTTAAAGGTCTTTTAATGTGTATTATTCTGAAAGTGAGTAGACCTATTTTGGAGTTTGTATGAGGGAGCTATGGGTATTTTAAGGTCTAGGGGTTCTAGGGCTTTATTGGCTAATTTACAAGGGGGATTTCTGTCTTTCTACCCTATATTATTAACTAAGGAGTACATATTATAAGGAAGAGGTTATTTTGATAAGTGGATATTTTACAAGGGATTTTTGGCTTCTTATCTAAATGTAAATGGAATGCTAAAATGCATGCATTATGTATGCATGCATGAATGCTATTTATGCATTATAAAGGGAAATATGCCTCTATTTACTAGGGAACAAGGCTCTATTTTTAACTTTTAGAGTGATGAATCACAGATTCATCAACCCCCTATACTTAAACCTTGCTCGTCCCCGAGCAACTAAATGAAATGCAAGAGTTAAATGATTTTGGGTTCCATACCAAGGTCATGAACAAAAGTTAAAAATGGAGCTTGAATCGACCTTTGGATTAATTGTGTGGTGGAACCTTATTTGGACCTGAACTTAAGACCTGACAGACTTCAAGTTCCACAAGTCTTCTATTCAAGACTCCTCAATAGTCAGGTCAGAACAAATCCTCAAACGCAAATTTCTTATGACTATGATTCTTACTTGTACTGCGTAAGTGAGATATAGCTCTCCATATCAGAAATGACTCGGAACCAGCCTCCTCTAACAAGGTAACTCAATAACCCGGTCCAGTAACTCTTTCCACGAGGAGCAGGGTATTCCCTTCTAAGTTCAAGTGCGACCAACTCAAGAGGAGGGGGTAGAGAAAAGAATGGACGGTAGCTAGTGTAGCTACCTATCCCGGGATGCCTGACCAGTGTAGCCAAGTCATCCAGCTGCATTTCGTTACTAATATACAGACTCCGACAGGTATTTTATTTTCTCTTAGACCTGTCTGATTTTTTTGGAGTTTTTGCATTTTTTTTCAAACTCATACAATGTGCAGCATGTACATTAGGAGTTTTTCTTCTTGAGTCAGTAGACTATCCCTCTTTTGAAGCATTATTGCAACCCACAACATCCCGTCCTTAGATGTCAACACCACCAGACTAGGTTGAGATGCACTACCCTCCCTAGTGGAGGACGGATGTTTCCACCCATGTGCTACTCCAAGCCAAAGGATTCTACCTCCTCACCACCTCATCAATGAAGAGCTACGTGCATTGTGCTTGTCCAAGTTAGGTCATTATCTAAAAGAATCCTGCGTATGCACGGGATATTCTACATAGACTAATTAAGATGACATGTGAACATAGACTTGCAGACTCGAAGATTTAAGTCACTTGACCTGAGAAATCGTAACTCCAGTTCCTCTAAGGTTCCTCTGAAATTAGGTGGATTAAGGTCAAATCAAGTCCATCCTCAATATATACTCTTTACTTGGTTCAGAACCCACTAACTTTTCACTTTGCATATGCAAAGTATGCAGGTGAGATGAGATGTCATGCTATGTAAATGCAAGACTCTTTTTTCTTCTTTTTGAATGCAAGGATGACATGCAAGAGTAAATAAGAAGCCTATTATTTTTTTTAAATTTTTTTTATTATTACACAATTTATAAGAGTAACATACAAGTATATACACATTTTTTTCAATTTTTACCCACCCGTAATTATTGTAAAATATATACAAAAGTATGCGAAAGTACGAGCTATGGGTAAAGTATATATGTAATATATACACGCCCCCTATACTTAGCGTGTGCTATGTCCTCAGAGCACGAAGAGTGAGGAAAAAGACATAGCTCGTGCTAAGCGTAAGAGAGCTAAAGAGAAAAGAAAAAAAATGTATAGAAGTCGACCGACCCCCCTATACTTAGGCTCTGGCAGCCTAAGTGTAGAAGAAAGTCAAAAAGTGGGGCGGACGAGGTCAAGGAGAGAAGTGGATGAATATACAAGCGGGCATCAGTCCCCCCTATACTTAGGCTCAGGTCAGCCTAAGTATAGGACAAAAGTGAGTATGAGGACCAATGTGATCTGGAGAATGTACAATGAACCGACTCAGGTGACCCCTCCCCCTATACTTAGGATCTGGTTATCCTAAGTATAGTCCAAGATAGTGCTCTAATGAGGTGGGGATGGGTTACTAGAGTCGCGCGGGATAGAGGATAGGATGTACAAGAAGAATGGTATATACAGATGAGTCGGTCTGAATCTTTCGAGATGTTGCGGATGGTTGGAGCTCACTGCTGCAAGGTCTCTTACGCGGCTCGAGGTATATCTGCTGAATCTGCCTCGCGCATGAATACAATCTCCTCAACATGGACTAACTTCTCATTGGATTTGATGAAGTGCTTCAACAGTTGTCCATTCACTAGGAATGTCGGTGCGTCATCTGCGAGATCTGAGATCTTGACACATCCACTATCATGCACCGTACGGACGACAAATGGGCCCGTCCACTTAGACTTCAACTTGCCTTGGAAAATCTTCAGCCTAGCATTGAACAACCATGCCTTCTGTCCAGGGACAAAGGTCTTTCGTCTGATATATCTATCATGCCAACGCTTCACCTTGTCCTTGTACATCAAATTGTTGTCGTATGCGCGGTTTTTGACTTCCACGAGCTCATTCAGATCCATGTCTCTCTGCTTCTGTCCTAGGTGCGTGTTCCAGTTTACCTTCTTGATTGCCCATTCTGATTTGTGCACTAGCTCTGCGGGCAAATGGCACGGCTTTCCGAATACCATTCGGAATGGGGAGGTGCCTAACAGTGTCTTGTAAGCCGTCCTATACGCCCAGAGGACTTGATCCAAGATCTGAGACCAGTCCTTCCTGTCTGGGCAGACAAGCTTTTGCAATATGGTTTTCACATCCCGATTCGACAACTCAACCATACCATTGGTTTGTGGGTGGTAAGGACTCGCGACACGGTGTTCGATGCCGTAGTACTTCAGGAGTTTCTTCACCTCCCGATTCACAAAGTGGCTACCCCCGTCTGATATCATCATTTTGGGGATCCCGAACCTAGAGATGATGTGCTCTCTAATGAATTTACAGACAGTTCTGCTATCTGCGGCTCGGGTCGGGATAGCCTCCACCCATATGGATAGATAGTCTACCGCAAGAAGGATATATTCGAACCTGTGGCTAACAGGGAATGGGCCCATGAAATCGATGCCCCAGGCATCAAAGACATCACAAATGATGACCGGCTGCATTGGTATCTCATCCTTGGAACCGACGGTTCCTCCCATTCTCTAGCATACTGGGCACGACTTCGCGAAGGTGGTGGCATCGCGAAACAGAGTCGGCCAGTAGAAGCCACACTGAAGTACCTTCCATGCGGTCCTCTTCCCAGAGTGGTGTCCTCCTGCCTCTAAGCTGTGGCATAAAGAAAGGACACTCTGGTATTCCTCCTGAGGAATACACTGTCTCCAGACAGAATCCGATCCTTCGAAGAAAAGGATCGGATCCTCCCAATGGTAGTGTCTAGCATCCGACTTCAGTCGGTCGATTTGACTCTTGGGCCAATCTTCGGGAACTTTCTTGGAGACAAGATAATTCACGATATTGGCGTACCATGGGAGTGAGTCGATAACAAAAATCGACTCGTCAGGGAAGGAGTCTCGAATTGGTGAATCCTCGGAAGTATTAAGATCTTCGAGATGAGAGAGATGATCGGCTACTACGTTTTTCTTTACAGGTTTATCACGGATGTCCAAGTCAAACTCCTGGATAAGTAAAATCCATAGAAGAAGACGCGCCTTTGCGTCCTTCTTCTCCATCAAGTACCGTAGTGCCGTATGGTCAGTGAACACGGTTACCTTGGATCCAATTAGGTGAGATCTGAATTTGTCCAAGGCAAACACTACCGCAAGCATTTCCTTTTCCGTAACTGTATAGTTATGCTGAGCGGTGTCAAGCACTTTACTTGCGTAGTGAATTGCGAACGGGATGCCATCTCTTCTTTGTCCCAACACAGCCCCAACAGCATAGTCCGAGGCGTCCGTCATGATCTCAAAAGGTAGAGACCAATCTGGGTCTTGTAGGATGGGTGCGTCCATAATCATTCCTTGCAAAAGCTTAAAGGCCTCAAGACATTTGTGATCAACAATAAACTCCATGTCTTTGCCTAAAAGCTCAGTTAGCGGCTGGGCAATCTTAGAAAAATCCTTAATGAACCTTCGATAGAATCCAACACGCCCGAGGAACGACCGCAACTGCTTAACGTTGGTTGGTGGCTGGAGTCGTCTGATCACATCCACCTTGGCAGGGTCAACCTCCATTCCTCTCTTGGAGATGACATGCCCCAACACTATGCCCTCCGTCACCATGAAGTGACTTTTCTCCCAGGAGAGCACCATATTGACCTCACAACACCTTTTTAGGACTCGGTCCAGATTCCTAAGACAGGAATCGAAGGAATCGCCGTGGACCGAGAAGTCATCCATGAAGACTTCCAGGAATTTGCTGACCATTTCGGCGAATACAGCAATCATGCACCTTTGGAAAGTACCTGGAGCGTTGCATAACCCAAAAGGCATGCGCCTGAAAGCATAGGTACCAAAAGGGCATGTGAATGTGGTCTTTTCCTGGTCCTCTGGAGATATGGCTACTTGATTGTAGCCCGAGAACCCGTCTAGGAAGCAGAAGAATTCTTTCCCCTCTAATCTCTCCAAGATCTGATCAATGAACGGCAAGGGAAAATGATCCTTCTTCGTTGCGCTATTCAGGCATCTGTAATCCACACATACGCACCACGATGTGGGCACTCTCGTCACGATCTCCTATCCGTCCTCATTGGTGATCGTATGAATTCCCGACCTTTTCGGGACAACATGGATTGGGGCCACCCACTTAGAGTCGGAGATTGGATAAATGAAACCCGCGTTGCACCATTTTTCTATCTCCTTCTTCACGACCTCTCGTAAATTTGGATTCAACCGGCGTTGGAATTCACGAGAGGGTTTGGCTTCGTTCTCCAAGTAAATATGGTGCGAACACAGAGCGGGATATATCCCATGGAGATCGGAAATGCTCCAGCCTATTGCCCTGCGGTTTTTCTCTAGGATCTCTAGCAAGCGAGATTCCTGCTCCTCGGTCAATCGCGAACTGATGATGATCCGAAATTTCTTGTCTTGACCCGCAAGGAAGGCGTATTTTAAGGTTGTGGGTAAGGGTTTGAGCTCAGGAATAATGTGATCGTCTAAGAAGTCTGGCTCAATCTGATCTGGTTCTGTGTTGGAAGTGGCTGGATCGTTCTCTGTGATAGCTGCCACCAGGTTCGGCTCTGGAGTCGGATCGTCAAAAGTCTCCATGCAATCGGCAAAAGCCTCGTCCGACTCATCATCCTCATCATCCGATTGTCCTAAAGATGTAAGGACTGACAGGCCTAATTGGGCCTCTAAGTCATCGAAGATGTAGGATGATGCAGGTTCAGAGCTGTACTCGTTCCTGAGGATCTTGCAGACTAACTCATGTACTGGATCATCTTCGGAGGAGATGGACGCATCGGTGCTGGCTGGGTTCTATCTCCATGGCCCAACTAAGTCTACATGATCGTAGTCTGTTCCGGTAGAAGAGTACTCGGTGCTGGATTCTGAATCCGGTCTCTGCCATGTTGTCTGCTTCATTTCGAGTCCCTCATCTCTGCCTGGATTTTGGAACTGAATTTTCCCTATCTTATAATCAAATAAGGCCCCTGCTGTTCTGAGGAAGGGCCTACCTAGAATGATCTGGGATTCTCTCCAATTACGAGGGGTTTCCATATCCAAGACAGTGAAGTCCACCATTTATTCTTGCCTCTCGACTTTGATCACAATGTTCCTCAATACTCCTTGGGACCTCTTGGTTGATTTATCAGCAAACTGTAGAAGGGCTCTAGATTTCCTAAGAGGTCCAAGATTAAGCCGCTCATAGAGGGCCGTCGGCATCAGATTGATGGAGGAACCATTGTCCAGGAGAGTGCGTGCAAACGCGATGTCATCAACATGACTCACTACATAATGTGCACCCATGTCTCTTCGTTTCCTTGGAAACGAGTTTATTGCACAAGTCGTGGCTACTGATAAAACGTGTTTCTCAACATGACTTTTGGTCTTCCTGCTAACCCTAGTAGGTGTGCATCTCACCTTAAGGTATTTTTGGAATGCAGGGGTCATCTCCACGTACTTGTCAAAGGGGATTGTGACCTTGATGTGTTTATTGCAGAACTCTGCCATCTCAGGGTCATCTTTTTGGATTTTTTTGGTTTTCTTCTTTCCACCCTTGAGAGCTCGGGGGAAAGGGATTATTGACTCCAACTCATGTTCAGAAACTGAAAGATTTTCATTAACTTCGGGAACTGAGTTCTTTACATGACTCTGACTCTGAAACAAACTAGGACTCTAACTCTGACTGAAATGAAAATGCTGAGGCGAAATCGGTGATGCTTCGTCCGCGACTACTGGACGATCCTCCTCAGATGGAGGTGCGGGCTCTTCATCGGTTTCGTCGGACTCCATGCGGATGCGAGAATGCTGCTTCGAGGACTCAGATGTCCTCTTCTTCTGCCGGCAATGGTGGTGGTGATGCTCCTCCTCTTCTTCCTCCAAGTTCTCCTCAGGTAGAGTCTCGGAGGCTCCTTCCTTCTATGTCCGTGCCTGATCAGGTATGGTCACGGTCCTTCCGCTCCTGAGGGACATATGATTTACATTATCATACGAAAGGATCTCATGTTCAGATAAATAATTATCTGAATAATATACATATCTCGAGGACGGTTCTGGCCATGATGTAAGCTGTTTGGGTTGGCCTGAACCTGTGCGGGAATTGGGGTCTTTGGCGCCATCTGTTGGTCCTGGGTACGAGAGACTCGATTGATATCAGTTCTCATGTCCAGGTAGTCATTCTGCATCTGTTGGACCCTATCAGACAGGGTCTGGATCGCCAAGGTGAGAGACTCTAATTCGGTGGGCTGGGCATGCTGCGGTGTGGACGAGGTTCGGTATTGGCCCTGTTGGCCATGCCGATACTGCTGCTGCTGGTGGGACGATGCTGGGCCCTGCTGATATGTGCGCTGCTGTTGCTGGTGCTGCTGAGGCTGGTACACTTGCTCTAGCCTGGACTGAAAGCGTGGTGCGGGAATGGAGCTGGTTGCTTGGTAAGCTGGGGAAGGTCGGTGAGGCTGACCATTCCCCATCCCTGACTGTCTACTAACAGGGTCACGGCTGTACCACAGCCCGTTAATCTCGAACACCTGCGGAGGGTCCTCGTATCCGGTCTCTGCTTGTGGGGGTGCATGCTGGTCCTGCTGGGTGTAAGTCTGATCCTCCACCCAGCTACTGTGAGGCCCCGGTGCCTGTCCTGTACAAGATGGACTAGATGCACAGGTGCAGGTAATGCAGAAGGGGCAGGTAGCTTCATCTTGGCTACCTTCTCAGTGAGTTCCTCCACTTGCTTCGGTAGACGCGAGAGAGACTCAAGGTCAGTGACCCTCTTGTGGATCTGCTTGACCATGGTAAGCTTGTCGGCAATCATCCCCATGCTTTGGATGAGGTCCTCGGTCAGATCCGCTACAGTCCTTCGGGTTGTCTCATTGGATAGGATTGAGGGAGACAACGTATTGGCCCTGGTGGCCTGTGACCTGTCGGTTTCCGCCATCTGTTCCAAGATCTTCCATACATCGTGCTCGTTTTTGTTCAGATAGCTTCCTCAACAGGCGGCACTGACTAACCCCTGCATCTCCGGGGTTAGACCACAGAACAAGGTATAGACTAAGATCGCTTTCGAAATGCCGTGGCAGGGGCATTTCTGAACTAAATCATTGAACCTATCCCAAGCGTCATGGAAAGGTTCACTGGGTCCTTGAGAGAAGCTGGCGATCTTCGTTCTCATCTGGTTAGTCCTACTGAGAGGGTAGAACTTTTTCAAGAATAGGTCCTTGAACTGCATCCAGGAAGTACATATCACCCCTAAGTTCTTCAGCCAATGAGCAGCCTTATCTCCAAAGGCAAAAGGGATGGCCTTTAGTCGAATATAATCTTGGCCAACATTGGGATGTCTATGATTGTTGCACACCAGCTCGAAGTCACGGAGGAAAGTGTACGGTTCTTCATTTATGTTTCTGTTGAACTTCGGATGCAGACTGAGAAAGTGGGGCTTCAGCTCAAATGCCTGGGCAGGAACCACTGATGCTAACCAATTCTGAATCTCGTTCTCCGCCGGGTTGTAGGTATCGACCATTGGTCGGTCGATTCCTCCTGCTACTATGATCTGTCCCATCCGCGCCATGAGATCTACATTCTTCTGTTCGGCTTCGGCAAGGCGAGCAAGAATCTGTCGTATCTACTCCTCATCTGATGGCATTTTAGGCGGCATTTTGTCCTCTAGTCCTGTGTGGGAAATAAGATCGGTGTCAGAGGACAAATCAAGGAAAGGATTACCGAGGAAATGGTCTTCCTCGATAATCTCGGAGGAGAGGAAAGGGTTGGTTTGAGAGTAACCACCCTGGGTGATAGGGAACCAAGACTCAAGAGGGTCATGAGTCCTGGGTGGTACAAGGTGCGCTTGAGGCCGATGAAAATGAGTTACTTGGGGGACTCATAGAGAGATCGGTGAATAAAGAGTCGAGATCTCCCTAGTTGCTCATCTTGATATGGCAAGAAGAAGATAGGATTTTACTCCTACCTGAAGCAAACAATCAATCCAAGACCCTGGGTTCACACTCAACACAGTGAAGGACTTGAAATCGAGTTCAATTAATCTTGTAATTTTTAAGTGTGATTTTCAAGCAAAAATAGCAAGGATTATGCGGCCTATAGGGAAGTCGGCTAAGAGCCGGATGCATCTTCCCTGTTTAACCTGTCGCCTAAGATACCGCCGGTCCTTACTTTCTTCGCTCCTATCCCAAGTCGATGGATTCAATGACCACACCCCTATCTACCTGCAAGCAGGCGGAGGCTGACAAGGCCAGAACTTCACCCGAGGGGTTACTAGGCTACTTGGTACTAGTAATGAATCTGAAATTATTCGACTTGTGATATTTGCTAGGATCAGTCATAACGTGATATGGAAGGCGGGGATTTGGGCTCTGCCTTAAAGTGTTCACACACACTCAAGTACCCTCACTCAGCCTGAAAACAACGTCGGGGATAAATCTCCCGCAAACAATTTTCAAATTTTATTCTTTTTGTTGGTCAATTATGTTTAGCAGTCCCGATTTTAGATTGAGTTATCGTTGATTAAGTCCAACCACACAGCACACCTATCGATCAGTCCCAATTTCCTTTTAATTAAATGTGAAAAATCTGAGGGGGAAATCGAGAAAAACCGATGCAAGTTAAAATAATGATGCTATGCTGAGTTCAGGAGACTTACAGTGATCCCTTCGCTTTTTTTATGCAGGATGCAAAACAGAATTGAAAACTTTATCTAAATGCAAATGCAGGCGATGAAAGCCGCTCCTAGACAAGCAGTTCTATTAGTGTGAAGAACATGTTATTTTGGCTAAGTCCTGCGGTCTAAGTGCGTCTTTTAAGTGAGTTGTATGGTCCTAATGATTACGAGCACAAGCAATTCCTACATTGGCTCGGGGGGCCGCTAGTGCAAGCTAAGTTACATTCACCCACACAGCACACGGGGACACAGTTCCACTATACTTAAACACACGAGAACCCAAACGGGAACCACTGGAAATGATGCGAAAAAGAAAACGAAATAAAATGTAAATTACAAATCCTCTCTTTCACTCAATAAAAATAAAATGCTAGATCCTCGAAGCGTCGTCGACTCCTCGCGTTCCTCGCACAAAAACAAATTGAGGTCAGAGAGTGACACAAAAAATAAAATAATGCAAAGAAATAAAGGAGAGAAAATATAATTACAAGAAAACCGGAGGTCAGACTACCCGGGGAAAGAAAATCAAACACAGAGAATATCACTAAAAATTAACCTAAGCTGTGCCTCCCCGGCAACGGTGCCATTTTGATAACTGCCCCGCACCCTATGTTAACTCGGTCAGATTAATGTCCAAATTAATTAGATGTGTTCGTTGCAGTCAGATATGAGAGGGCTAATCAAAAACCACTTAAATTAGATTTGAGTTAATTTCAAGCGGTGAATTTTTTTTACTTGGTAGTGTCCAAGGTCGAACTCAGGGAGGCATCTGTCTCCTTAGGTAAATTTTTGCAAAGATCAAGTGTTGGGATTTTCAGGGAATTTTTTTTTAATTTTCTATGCAGGACACATGCGATATCAAGCCAATTTAAAGTTAAATCAATTTAAGATAGCAAATGAAGTCTAAAAAGTATGAAAATTGGCCAGATGATGGATTATGATGACACTAAGCTACCCTAATTTTTTTGGGAATTTTTAGACACTAAATGAATTTATAGTGAATTAAAGATGCAGACAGGGTGATTTTCACTAATTTATTTTTAACAAATAACAAATCACATCTTTTTCAGAAAATAAAATTATCGTAGAGAGTTTTAATGGTAATGAATCTAGGAAAATTTACAAACTTTAATTTTAATGTGAAATGAATTTACTAAAATTAAAATAAGAAAATCACTAAACAATTTATTCAAGCCTCGATATGTGTGCAAATGACATGAAATTTTTATGCAAAGTTAAGTTCACTATCCTAGAGCTACTGTGAATTTTTGAGGATTTTTGGAATCGTAGAAAATAAATAGAATCTAAAAGGTCTCACTGGGCAAAATATTACACAAATCAACCAATTAATTCATTTAAAAAATCTGCTGTAATTACAAAAATATGACATGTGGCACAATAGATAGAGGACAAGTTTCTCAACAGAATGCAACTTTTGGAATTTAAAAATGATGTAAAATGCGACCTAGGGATGCGTGCAAACACAGGGGTGTGTTTGCAATACAAGAAAATAAAATTACATAAAACAAATATGCTGACAGGGACTGAAATGCAATTACCTATAATGTAGGGGACTGGTATGCAATTTCTCCGAAGGCATGTGCTCCTCACGTGGGGTCTGCTTCACAGGGACCTTTTTGCAAATATGAAAAGCTTCCAGGGCCTCGGTGCAAAATTCCCAGGCCGCACGTGCTCCTCACGTGGGCGGCCTAGGCTCGGATGGCTGCGGAGGCTCAGTGCTCGGCTCGGGTGCTTTTGGAGGTCTGTAGTGAGGCTCGATACAGCCTCGGGTCGTCCGAGCCTAGGGTTGGGGGCGAGGCTCGATCTTTGTCGACGTGGCGTAATGAAGACCCTTGGATCAAGATCGATCCAAGGGGTGTCGATGCTGACGCGTGGCTCGATCAGAGATCGTCAGATCTGCGTTGATCGAACGGCTCCTGGCTCGTGATGGCAGAGGCGACGTGGTTGAATGCCGATCTTTGGATTACCAAAGATCCAATGGCTCCTGGCTGCTCTAGATGTCGATGACGTGGTGGGCTAAGCGCCGTTAGATCGGAAAGGATCCAACGGCCGCGGTGAGGCGCGGCTGAGTGGCGACGTGGCGTGACTTCGACCGTTCGATCGAGGTGATCGAACGGCAGCTGGGGCTTCTCCTTTAACGGGCCTCCGCCGCCTGCGGAGGAGATGGTGGAGCTCCGGTGACTGGGCCTTTGCTCCGCCCTTCCCTACCGGTGTCGATGACGCTCTCCGAGGTGTCAGAGGTATCCCAGAAGCTGTGTGGTGATGCGGCGAAAGTGACGGTGATCTCAGGAGTTGGAGAAGGCCTACGGAGGTCGCTGGCGACTAAGTTCGAGGAGGACTCCGACGAAGCTCCGGCCAATGCACAAGTTGGTACCTGCAGATGTTAGACGGATAGCCGATGTTGGACATGCGAGCCCACGGCGAGCCATTGTGCAAGAAATGTTATTGCAATTCACTCCTTAATCTGAAATAAAGAGTACATAGTTTGCATAATATGTCCCTTAATACAATTAGGGTTATGTACCATGGCCATCTTAATGATCATACAGCTGTTGATTCAATTATTGAATCATAGAGGCTGGTGCTTAAATGAATATCTAATGAGTTAGATTGAGGACTTATCAAGCACCGTCAAATGATTGTTAAGAGATGATCTCCAGCCTGAGAAAGAGATGGCAATCCTATCTCAGTTAGGCTGATATTTGACCGACCTCTTGATGCAGGTCCTCTGCATAGGAATAGAGATCGGAGGTGTCCGATTAGTTAGGTCAAAGAGTTGACTTAACGAGATCGAGATAACCAAAGTCCTATATAGTATGTTGTCACGATACAGGCACGCATCCTCTGACCGGAAACAGATGTGTTACTATATGTTTGAGTATGTACATTTGGCAGACCAATAGGTTGATGACCTAATCAAGGTCTATACACCGGTGCACTGGTGTGCATATAAGGGCATATGAGTAGTACGATCTCTCAAAGGGATCATACAAGTTCAGTTACTGAACCGGAAGACATGAGCTCACTCATGAGATATTGGGAAGAGTCAAATTCCATGCGCATGGTCGTCTCGCTTTGGAAGCTTGACTGAATTTGTAGGTTTGATATATACTTTTGGAAAGTATAAGATCAAGACCTAGGTATGATATATGCTTTTGGAAAGTATATCGATACCGACTCCCAATGATCGAATGAGAAACTTACTGATAAAAACCCTGAAGTAGACAGTGTAAAGTTGATCTAATACTTCGGGTTTATTCTGAGTCCTCCAGTATACAGGATGTACAGGTATTGGGAATAACTGAGGGTGATGTGATCATAAACGGTTGTATAACCATGACGCTTCCATTCCTAGGGAGTGATGAAACGGGTCTAGATTTTAGTGACTCCTCTCAGTAGAGAAGTAACCTAATCTTAGTCCAAATATTGGACATTGATCTGAATATGATTCAGATCCAATGAGATGATTAGATTTACGGTCTTGATTTAATCAAGCATCTATGGGAGGCCCGAGATCTGGATTTGAGATGTGATCTCAATATCCAAGTCACTATACATGGAACAATACAATCGCCATGTACTTATCTCCAAGTATTCGCGGAGAACGCGCATTATCCTTGAAAGAGTTCATGGATAATTCTATTGTTGATATTTGTATCCGAGCATTGAGAAAGTGGATAATTAAATGTGATTTAATTATCATGAGTAATATGAATTTGATTCATATTATAAAGAGAGTTATCGGAGATAATTAAATGTGATTTAATTATCAAAGATGTAAATAATGTGAATGTGATTCATATTATTTGAGAATAGGAGAATAAATATACAAGATGATTAAATGTGATTTAATTATCATGGATATGAATAATGTGGATAGCAATATCCATATTAGTCATATATATTATAAATGTGATTTATAATATATAAGAGAGAGATATTTGTAATTTACATTTGTTAATTAAATGTTAATGTGAATTGGATTCACATTGGATATTGAATTAAAAATGTAATTTACATTTTGTTTTGGGTTGTGAATATGATTCACAAATTTTTCAATGGCAAGATTACAATGTCTACAAAATAATTGTGAATTATTTTTGTAGAATAATTTGCAACAAAAGTTGTTGCAAATAATGGAGATTGCATAAGAGATAAAATAGCCACCTTCCTAATGGAGGAGGGTGGACGACCACCACTCCCATTAGGAAAGGGAGGCCGTCCCCCCTCTCCACATGGAAGGAGGCTTTTCTCTCTTTCATTATCTCCATGCATTGATGATTTAATTTTGTGATTAAATTGTGTTGATTTATCAACATATATTTAATTTAAATTAAATTAATTGTTGTTAGTTTTACCAACACAAATCTTAGCCATTAAAAGAAACACAATCAATGAGAGCCATTGGATTTGTGTTGTCCCATGGATTGAGATCCATGGATCCCAAAATCCTATAAAAGGAGAGGCACCCCATTGCTCTTCTTTACACACAATGCTTGAGAAGCATCTCTCTCTTTTTTTCTCTACTCGACAGCCTTCTCTCTCCCTGTCATGTGGCCGTCCACCATGGATGACCTAGAGAGGTTCTCCATCGCCGCGGCACCATCGTTATGCTGCTCGTTCGTCTGCTCGTGGATCTCCGTCTCCTTTGGTGCGCCTCGCTCATGAAGAAGACATCGGATCTCGTGTGTCGAGATCAGGAGATCCGCCGCTTGGATCATCAACATGGATTGCGAGAAGCACGCGGTTCATCCCCGCCCTCGCAAGTGTCTCCTACGTCGGATCGGACTTGAGAAAGGAGGTCTCTTCGTTTAGAGACTCGATCGCAATCACGCTTCAAGAGGTAATCCTATTACTTGTTTGTGGTTTAGACGAAACGATCTGAGAAGTGTTCTTGGATCATGTGGTTTCGTCGTAAGAAAACTTATTAAATTCCGCTGCATCGAGCAACTAGTGCGACTAGTCGCTCCTCGTTGTATTCGATACGACGCTCACGCTTCTGTGATGCGCTTGAGTTTTTAACCATATCCTTCAAGTGGTATCAGAGCCTTAGGTCGACGGTTTCGAATATGATTCGCTAACCGAGGACGACTTGGGTTCGTTAAGGTTGCGAAAGTTTTTATCGCATTTGATTTCGCAGATCTGTTTAGTAAATAATTTCGGCCATTATAAAATGTTTAAGCACGAATTATTTACTTAGATTTTGTTCCCCATTAAATAAGGAAACCATAGGATTTGAGTTTGCGTAAATCAGATTCGTATGCTCGAGATATGGTTGTTTTAATGAACATGCAAGCACTGTTGCGGGAACTGTAGATCTGAACGTGATTAAAATGTTAATTACTATTTAGAGATGCCTCGAAATGCATGCAAATGACATAGGTTATGTTGTAAATCAAGTTAGCAAACTATGGGAACTTACTTTGCTTAATTTGGATTTAAATTGATTGAGATATGCTAATATTAGTAAGTAGGGGTCACTGCTGAAATTACTTTCCTAATCAAGAACCATGTGATTGTCAATTAGTGAAATTAATTGTTAATTTCATGAAATAATTATGGAAAATATTTGAGAAATATTGGAATATGATTATTTCCTTAATTGACTTGACCTCAACCAATTAATTGATTATATTTGATCTAGATCATAATTGGAAACACAATCATCAAACTTCTTGCTTGAATAGGATTGGGAATTTGTCTAGCAAATTTACTTATAATCAAAATTGTTTTGATTACTATATGGTATAATTTCGGTTGAAGAACCGATGATCATCTCAAGTACAAATTAATCAATTTGGCATTATCCTTTCCCGAGGCGGATATGGTGTCTAGTCGGGGATCGCTGGGGTAGCGGGTTGCAACGTATGCGGTCCGTCCCACTCCCGCCGGTACTGGCCATGACAGCGGGTAGGGCCGGGATAATGTCCGAGGGATTAAGTTGTATTTTTCTAATTATTAAAATACGAAATAATACGTACTTTGAGAATAATACCATATATATTCAAGCATAACAATCAAGTTTGATTGATTGGATTGAATTGATAATTAATTTAATATGATTAAGTTAATTATGTCCAATTAAAATACTCTAATATGATTGGAGTTAATAATTCCCTTGGAAAAATTAATTGTATGAATATGATTCATAGTAATTAATTAAATTTGAATAAGATATGGAGGATCACATAAGTGATATCCATGGTCTCCCGTCAAGGCGAAGGGTTTCGTCGCCAGATATTATATGTGGGAGACGCATGTCCGAAGTGACAGCTCCTGCATATGATCCATTTGGATCGGGCTCGTCGCTTCTCGAAAGAGTAAGGATGTATGCGTAGTGACCCCAATATCGGGTCCTCATATTATTGGGGCGATATTGGATTGCGTATAGCGAGTTGTATTCCTGTTGATGGTTGGTTCAATTAATGACGGGTCAACATTGCCTTAGGGGTGGTGGGCCCGGGTGTTAAAGACCAAATTGGGAGATGCAAGTTGGACTTGCAAGGCGGAATGTGTTCCCACTTCTTTTTATCCAAGCTGTAGGTTCTCATATTATTGGGATGCAACAAAGATAGGGAAGGAGATCCCAGATCTTTCTTGAGATATAATGGTAAGTATATCTCTTACATTGAAAGTGATTAAGGGAATGAACTTTCATTGTTGACATGGCAAGACAACTTTGATATAAAAATTCCTAAATCAAAGTAAATTATATATTTATATATGTTTATGCAAATTTCTTATTTCAGATAATCCTTCATTAAACCCACTCAATATTATACTCAATAATAACCAGTAAGATATCATGGATTGGACCTACGATCCAGATATTATACTTGCAATTGGACACATAATGTATGTGGTTGCAATGTGCAAGTTTCCTCATAATAATGAGAATTGATGATTAATAAGACAAAAGGACTAAAACCCTAGGGTTTGTATGTTTCTATAAGTCTTGATCTCATCGAATGTACTTTTGAAGTGACATGTCGATGATGATCGCAATTGTCAAATTAATCCTTATAAAATCAATAAAGATATTCTGGCATACATATGTGCTCTCAACATTTAATCATGAATGACATGTTTCTCTGCATCATGTAGAATGGTGGCTCCATAAGAGATGATGTATTCAAAACATTTGAATACCTACCTGAACCAATGTTTTAAGACTTTAGATGGATGTAGATGAAGAGTGTCATCATTCTATTGTCTATACTCTAGTCATTCATGAAGCTTCATAATATTCATATTGTTTGAATTGGGTGAAGCATGTATAAATGTCGAAATGCTCTTACATTAAATTCTTTTGAATTTAACATAAGAGATCCTTAGTCTTGAGCAATGGTTGCTTATAGATAAAGGGAGCGCAGTGGAAGCATGGGTTGGACCCAAGTTAGAAGTAGAGTCAAAGAGTTGACTGTACTTCTGTTACTTCCATATGACATCCAAAGAGTTGGATATATGCCAATACTGCAATAAGTTGATGTGTTGATATATGACTATCAAATCTATCTAGAATCCTTAGAGAAGGAATCGGATAGTACATCAGAATAATCTACATATAATCATTAAAATTGACTTACTTATTTGATAAGATAAAGTCTAATAATTGTATCTCAATTTTCTAATGACACTTGCAATTGGTTGCATCTGTATTGGAATATTAGAATGTTGATCGTAAGGTTTAATGGTCATCCATGTTGGAATTGATGCAATTGTTGCAATTATTTCCACCGGATGAATAGACTTCATATTTTCAGTGGGAACTCTTAGTCTTATTGAATGTATCTATGACCTAGATATTACAATACACTCATTGTTTATTTCTAATTGTTGGATATAAACATAAATTTTGTAATAAATCTATCATAAAGAGTTATGATGGAGATATTTCAGATAGTAATCTAAAATCTAGTGAACTCTATTAAATTAGAAAATTAATGAATGGTTCATTAAGATTTCTAATACTGAAAATTAAATCTTTAAAGATTAATAGGAGGATAAAAGATCATTTAACAATGATCTGGCATCAAGTTTTGGACATATGTCTGTTGATGAGATCAATGGACTAGTAAGACATAGATTGTCTAAAGATTCAAATCTCACATACTTGTGAATATTGTATTCAAAGTAAAATTGTCCAATACACCCTTCTTTGGGAAAGGTGTAAGATGTTAAGGTATTCAAGATCTCATACATATTGATGTATGTGAATCATCTATATCAGAATAAACATTATGGATATGTGATATCTATTAGTGATTATTTGTGATATGAGAGTTCTTCTCTTCACTTAGAAAACTTTGAAATGTTCAAAGATTTCACAATTTTGGTTTAGAACCAAAGTTTTAAGGAAGATGAAATGAATTTGATCTAACGAAGGTAGCATGTACCTATTAGATGAATTCAAGAAATACCTTATGGAGATATGAATATCATTCCTATCTCAATCCTCCTAATGAACCTGAACTCAATGGAGTTGTAGGGAGATACAATTGATCATGTGTGACATGATTTAATCAATGATTAATCCTAGCATAATTATCTCTTAGTTTCCAAGGTATATATGTAGTAGAGACTACATTATATATTTAATAAGGTTCCATGCAAATAATCTGGAATCTGGCACTGGAGAGTGCTACTTCATTAGGAAAATAAAGGATGGTATTGGATACCTACTTTATGACCTTGAGATTCTTAAAAGATCTCATCTTTGAGAATATGATTCTTATAGGATGACTCTCTTGAGAATCAAGATGAAAATGAAGAAAAGGAACTCATTTAATCTTGAGAAGATAATGAGGCTCCTGAAATCGGAAACTAAATAGATAATTAAAGATGAAACATTAATACCTCTTCAAACAAGTTTGAGGATGGATTCCATGTGTCAGTTGAGTCTGAAAATGATCGGACTTCATGTGATGAAGCTCCTGAGGATCATGACATGGAAAGATGGATGTTGGCAATAAAAGTCTAATGTAGACTTCATATACAAATGTTGTATATGGACCCTCGAGGATCCACCTATATGGGTCAGAGCCATTAAGGTGTAAATGGATCTTCAAGAGAAAGAGGGAACCTGATGAGAAGGTAGAGACCTTCAAAGCACGGTTCGTAGCCATGAGCTACACACCGAAGAGAAGACATCGCTTACGATGAGACTTGCTCTCCAGTGACCTTGTTTTAACTCATCAGAATATTGCTAACTATAGCTACACAACTTGACTATGACATCTTCATGATGTAAGTCAAGATTGCATTCCTCTATGAATATCTCTCTGATATTCATATGAAGTAGCCCCAGGGCTTCATGGTTGAGGAAAGCAAGGTGTGCAAGCCAAAGAACTCCATTTTTGGACTCAAATAAGCTTCTTGTATTTGGAACATAAGATTTGATGAAATTGTAAATGTTATGATTTCAGATAAAATCTTGATGAACCACGTGAAGCTTAGTGGGAGTGCCATTGTATTCATCGTGCTAAATGTAGATATTATCCTAATCATTTGGAATGATATAAGAATAAATAATAAGTGTTTTATAATTTGGTTGTTCCATACCTTGAGATACGATCTCAAGGATACCTCTTAGATCTTAATTCTGAAGTTGTTCAGAAGAAAAGAGAAGAGGGTATTGGGACTGTCACATTAGTAGTACACCTTGGACTTATTCCATTTTTCTGGAAAAATTCCAAGAAAAGCTTCCTTCCCTTAAGATGCGGTAGTGACCTGTCTAGAGGGATAGCACCTCAAAGAGTTGAGGAAGTGAATGCTAGAACTGCTTGCACTTGTGCATCAGTTATGAGAAGCTGAATGTATGCTAGATGTGTACAAGAACCAGATGTCTACCATGCAGTGGGAGTATTAAACTGTTACTAATCCTACTATGGAGATAAAACACTTGATTGCAGTAATAATAATATCTTCAAAGATGATGAAACTTAGAGATAGTGATTTCAAAGTCTTATCTTCAAAAGTTTAAAACCTTGTTGATAGTGATCTATAAGGATCTTAACTGTAGATACCTTAGGAGATAGAGATCTCCAGGAATGAAGGTATTCTAATAAGGATTATGGGAACACTGGTTATAATAATTAATAAGATGTAGTGTCAAGGACACTATAACCAACAAAATTGAGTATCGGTTGCATGAGATGCAACATTCACATTGGATGTGAGCACTGTTACTTGGAGATATGCAAGTGCTGTAAAAGGACTTTGGGTAGTCTCTTGGGAACAGAGTGACTGATCAGCTTACCTAGCTATTTTCTAAATAGCCTATGATTGTTACATGAGTGTGGGTTTAAATCATTAGCCCATTAATGGCTCTTTGGGCTAGTGGGAGATTGTTGGACATGTGAGCCCACGGCTAGCCATTATGCAATAAATGTTATTGCAATTCACTCCTTAATCTGAAATAAAGAGTACATAGTTTGCATAATAGGTCCCTTAGTACAATTAGGGTTATGTACCATGTCCATCTTAATGATCATACAGCTGTTGATTCAATTATTGAATCATAGAGGCTGGTGCTTGGATGAATATCTAATGAGTTAGATTGAGGACTCATCAAGCACCGTCAAATGATTGTTAAGAGATGATCTCCAGCCTGAGAAGGAGATGGCAATCCTATCTCAGTTAGGCTGATATTTGCCCGACCTCTTGATGCAGGCCCTCTACATAGGAATAGAGATTCGGAGGTGTCAGATTAGCTAGGTCAAAGAGTTGACTTAACGAGATCGAGATAACCAAAGTCCTTTATCGTATTCTATCACGATACAGGCACGCATCCTCTGACCGGAGACAAATGTGTTACTATATGTTTGAGTATGTACATTTGGCAGACAAATAGGTTGATGACCTAATCAAGGTCTATACACCGACGCGCTGGTGTGCATATAAGGGCATATGCGTAGTACGATCTCTCAAAGGGATCATACAAGTTCAGTTACTGAACCGGAAGTCATGAGCTCACTCATGAGATATTGGGAAGAATCAAATTCCATGCGCATGGTCGTCTCGCTTTGGAAGCTTGACTGAATTTGTAGGTTTGATATATACTTTTGGAAAGTATATGATCAAGACCTAGGTATGATATATGCTTATGGAAAGTATATGATCGATACTGACTCCCAATGATCGAATGAGAAACTTACTGATAAAAACCCTGAAGTAGACAGTGTAAAGTTGATCTAATACTTCGGGTTTATTCTGAGTCTTCCAGTATGCAGGATGTACATGTATTGGGAATACTTGAGGGTGATGTGATCATAAATGATTATATAACCATGACGCTTCCATTCCTAGGGAGTGATGAAACGGGTCTGGATTTTAGTGACTCCTCTCAGTAGAGAAGTAACCTAATCTTAGTCCAAATATTGGACATTGATCTGAATGTGATTCAGATGCAATGAGAAGATTAAATTTACGGTCTTGATTTAATCAAGCATCTATGGGAGGCCCGAGATCTGGATTTGAGATGTGATCTCAATATCCAAGTCACTATACGTGGAACAATACAATCGCCCTGTCCTTATCTCCAAGTATTCGCGGAGAAAGCGCATTATCCTTGAAAGAGTTCATGGATAATTCTATTGTTGATATTTGTATCCGAGCATTGAGAAAGTGGATAATTAAATGTGATTTAATTATCATGAGTAATATGAATTTGATTCATATTATAAAGAGAGTTATCTGAGATAATTAAATGTGATTTAATTATCAAAGATGTAAATAATGTGAATGCGATTCATATTATTTGAGAACAGGAGAATAAAGATCCCAAGATGATTAAATGTGATTTAATTATCATAGATATGAATAATGTGGATAGCAATATCCATATTAGTCATATATATTATAAATGTGATTTATAATATATAAGAGAGAGATATTTGTAATTTACATTTGTTAATTAAATGTTAATGTGAATTGGATTCACATTGGATATTGAATTGAAAATGTAATTTACATTTTGTTTTGGGTTGTGAATATGATTCACAAATTTTTCAATGGCAAGATTACAATGTCTACAAAATAATTGTGAATTATTTTTGTAGAATAATTTGCAACAAAAGTTGTTGCAAATAATGGAGATTGCATAAGAGATAAAATAGCCACCTTCCTAATGGAGGAGGGTGGACGACCACCATCCCATTAGGAAAGGGAGGCCGTCCCCCTCTCCACATGGAAGGAGGCTTTTCTCTCTTCCATTATCTCCATGTATTGATGATTTCGTTTTGTGATTAAATTGTGTTGATTTATCAACATATATTTAATTTAAATTAAACTAATTGTTGTTGGTTTTACCAACACAAATCTTAGCCATTAAAAGAAACACAATCAATGAGAGCCATTGGATTTGTGTTGTCCCATGGATTGAGATCCATGGATCCCAAAACCCTATAAAAGGAGAGGCACCCCATTACGCTTCTTTACACACAATGCTTGAGAAGCATCTCTCTCTTTTTTTCTCTACTCGATAGCCCTCTCTCTCCCTCTCATGTGGCCGTCCACCATGGATGACCTAGAGAGGTTCTCCATCGCCGCAGCACCGTCATTATGCTGCCCGTTCGTCTTCTCGTGGATCTCCGTCTCCTTTGGTGCGCCTCGCTCGTGAAGAAGTCGTCGGATCTCGTGTGTCGAGATCAGGAGATCCGCCACTTGGATCATCAAGATGGATTGCGAGAAGCACGCGGTTCATCCCCCCGGCTCGCAAGCGTCTCCTCCGTCGGATCGGACTTGAGACAGGAGGTCTCTTCGTTTAGAGACTCGATCGCAACCACGCTTCAAGAGGTAATCCTATTACTTGTTTGTGGTTTAGACAAAACGATCCGAGAAGTGTTCTTGGATCATGTGGTTTCGTCGTAAGAAAAGTTTTTAAATTCCGCTGCATCGAACAACTAGTGCGACTAGTCGCTCCTCGTCGTATTCGATACGACGCTCACGCTTCCGTGATGCGCTTGAGGATCTAACCATATCCTTCAGCCGAAGCATTGGGTGCACCTGGGGAGACGTAGGGATGGTCGGCGAGGCCTAAGGCGGAGGGAGGTGGTCTGGCGACGGTGCTCCGACCAAGTGGCGGAGCTGGAGATCGATGGAAAGTGGAATGTAGTGTCGGAGGGCGTGAAGGGGTCCGCGAGGATGAGAGCTCCGACGCAGAGCTCGGCGGAGTGGAATCGAGGCGAGAAGGTGGACATGGACGGCGAATAAAATGCGAGAAAATGAAGCAAAAAATAAGATGAAGATCAATCGGGGATGAAGGTGTTCACCTGGGGTCTGGAGCTCGAGTTGGAGTTCCAGATCGTCGCTCGAAGGTGCGGTGGGTCCCTGAGCTCAAGCAGCGGCTCGGCGGAGGAGGGCTGCGACTCGGCGGTGGTCGAGGATCTCACCGGAGAAGACGATCATCTTCGCTCGAGGGAAACTTGCAATTACTGTCACCAATCGGAAGATCCGAGCTCGGAGTGCCTCTCAGGGGTGGCGGATGGGTGCGACGATGGCCGGTGCTCGGTTATTTAAAGGTTGAAGTAGGTGACTGGCCTGGTGATGGAGCAAGGTTCGAGGAGGTCGTGAATCGTTTATGGAGGTCGACATGGGTAGTGAAGTGCTTGGCGAGGATGATGGACGAGTGGGTTCATCATGGAGGTGGTGGTGGTCATCGACGGTGGTGGAGGCGCGGCCAAGAATAGGAAGGGGCTGCCCCTCTCGCAAAGCGGAGAATGTGGGAGAGAGGGGCTCCCGAGGTGGAAGACAAAGTCTCCACCGTTGGATCTTGTGATCCAACGGTGGTGATCGAGGTGGAATGCAGCGGCTGGATGAAGATCTAGACGTGGTGATCTGAGCGTCGTGAAGCGGCCACGTGGCGCAACGGGGGCGAGGCGTGAGAGGACAGATGCAATGATCCTAGGGCGCTTGATCGGGCGGTTCAGATGCCTGCGGAGCTAACGGCTCAGATGGAAGAGCTGAGACGTGATCTGATGGCGTAGCGTGCGACGCGTGTCGCGCTGTGGGAGAGGCGCGCACGGGTGGTTGAGATGAGGTGGGAGATTTGATCTGACGGTCAAAGTGAAAGGCGTACGTGGTCATCCAGTGGCTGTTGGATTGAAAGTGTCATACAACGGCCGAGCAGAGGCAGCTTAGGCAAGGGGAGCGGGCTGCGTGGCGCAACCAGAGGGCGCCACGTGGCCTGCTGTGGTTGGCTGGACAAAGAAATAAGGGTAGAGAGAAGAGGGGGTCGAATTTGGAAAAACTCAAAACATGAAAGTTGTAGATCTCGATGAGATCTACAAGTTTTATGTTGACCAAAGACGGAAATGAGGTCAAATATGATACATAAATACAATGATACGAATATACATACATGTAGTATACAAAGAGGCCCAAAAACCCAACTTTCTCATACGAGCTCCAGATTGGATGAAATTAGTGTCATTTTAAAGGTCTTTTAATGTGTATTATTTTGAAATTGAGTAGTCCTATTTTGGAGTTTGTATGAGGGAGCTATGGGTATTTTAAGGTCCAGGGGTTCTAGGGCTTTATTGGCTAATTTACAAGGGGATTTCTGGCTTTCTACCCTATATTATTAACTAAGGAGTACATATTATAAGGAAGAGGTTATTTTGATAAGTGGATATTTTACAAGGGATTTTTGGCTTCTTATCTAAATGTAAATGGAATGCTAAAATGCATGTATTATGTATGCATGCATGAATGCTATTTATGCATTATAAAGGGAAATATGCCTCTATTTACTCAAGAACAAGGCTCTATTTTTAACTTTTAGAGTGATGAATCACAGATTCATCAACCATCGAGAAAGTCTGGCTCAATCAAATTTGGTTCAGTGCTGGTAGTGGCTAGATCTGTCCTTGAAATAGCTTCCACCAATTCATTCGGCTCTAGAGTCGGATCGTCAAAGGTCTCCATGCAATCGGCAAAAGTAACGTCTGACTCGTCATCCTCATCTTCTGATTGTCCTAAATAGGAAAGGACTAACATGCCCAGCTGGGCCTCTATGTCATCGAAGATGTAGGGGGATGCAAAATCTGATCTGTGTTCGTTTCCAAGGACCTGACAAACAGACTCTTGCACAAGATCATCTCCGGAGGGGAAGGACTCATCGGTGCTAGCCGGGTTCTGTTTCCATGACCCAACAGTGTCTACATGAATGAAATTTGCTTCAGATGAAGAGTACTCAGTGCGGGATTCTGAATCCGATCTCTGCCATCTGGTTTGCTTCATCTCAAGTTCCTCATCTCCGCCTGGAGTTTGGAACTGGATTTTCCCAATCTTATAATCAAACAAGGCCCCTGCTGTTCTGAGGAAGGGCCTTCTTAATATAATATGGGAATTTCTCCAATTACGAGGGGTCTCCATATCAAGGATGCTAAAGTCCACCATATATTCCTGACCCTCGACTTTGATGACAACGTTCCTCAATTCTCCTTGGGACCTCTTGGTTGATTTATCTGCAAACTGAAGGAGGTCTCTGGATTTCCTAAGAGGTCCGAGATTTTGCCACTCATAGAGGGTTATAGGCATTAGGTTGATGGAGAATCCGTTTTCTAAGAGAGTGCGTGCAAATGCAGTGTCATTGACATGACTCGCCACATAATGTGCACCCATGTCTCTTCGTTTCCTTGGAAACGAATTCTTTATTGCATAAGTCGTGGCTACTGACAGGACGTGTTTCTCAACACGACTTTTGGTCTTCCTGCTAACCCTAGTAGGTGTGCATCTCACCTTAAGGTATTTTTGAAATGCAGGTGTCATCTCTACATACTTGTCAAAGGGGATCGTGACCTTGATGTGTTTATTGCAGAACTCTGCCATCTCAGGATCATCTTTTTGAATTTTTTTAGATTTCTTCTTTCTACCCTTAAGAGCTCAGGGAAAGGGATTATTGACTCCAACTCAGATTCTTAAACTGAAAGATTTTCATTCAAAACTAGAACTGAGTTCTGTAAATGACTCGGACTCTGAGATTGACTCTGACTCTGACTCAGACGAAAAGAAAATTTCTGCTGTGAAACCTCCGATGCATTTTCCATGACTGCTCGAACATCCTCCTCAGATGGAGGTGCGGGCTCTTCATCAGTTTCGCTGGACTCCCTACTGATGCAGTTCCCTTGCTTCTTTGAGGATTCAGAAGTCCTCTTCTTCTGCCAGTGGTGGTGGTGGTCCTGCTCCTCTGCCTCCAAGTTCTCCTCAGGTAGAGACTTGGCAGCTTCTTCCTCCGATGCCCGTGCCCGATCAGGTACGATCACGGTCCTTCCGCTCCTGAGGGACATATGGTTTACATTATCATACGGAAGGGTCTCATGTTCAGATAAAAGTTATCTGAATAGTATACCTGATATCGTGCTCGGTTCTGGACTTAATTCAAGCTATTCGGGTTGGCCTGAACCTGGGCGGGAATTGGGGTCTTTGGCTCCATCTGCTGGTCCTGGTTATGTGAAACTCGATTCTGATCAGTTCTCATATCTAGATAGTCATTCTGGATTTGTTGGACCCTATCAGTTAGGGTCTGGATCGCCAAGGTGAGGGACTCCAATTCACTAGTGGGCTGGTTCTGCTGATGTTGACTCGCGGATGAGTTCCTGTATTTGCCCTGCTGGCCACTCCGATACTGCTGGTGATGGGACGATGGTGGAGGGCCCTGCTGGCCCGAGTGGAAAGTGCACTGCTGCTGGTGCAACTGAGGCTGCTACCCTTGTCCGGGCTGGGACTGTATGAAGCGTGGTGTGGGGACGGAGCTGGTTTCTTGGTAAGCTAGGGATGGTCGGTGAGGCTGACCGTTCCCCATCCCCGACTGTCTGCTGATGGGGTCATTGCTTTACCACGGCCCGTTGATCTCGAACACCTGCGGAGGCTTCTCGTATCCTATCTCCACTCGTAGGGGTACGTGCTGGTCCTACTGAGTGTAAGTCTGATCCTCTACCCAGCTACTCTAAGGCCCCGGTGCATGTGTCCTGTACAAGATGAATTTAGTGTACATGTACATGTGGTGTAGAAGGGGAAGGTAGCTTTATATTGGCTACCCTCTGAGTAAGTTCCTCCACTTATTTCGGCAATCGTGAGAGTGACTCAAGTTCAGTGACCCTCTTGTGAATCTGCTCGACCATGGTTAACTTGTCAGCTATCATCCCCATGCTGGGAATGAGCTCCTCTGTCAGATCTGCTACAGTCCTCCTAGTTGTCTCGTTGGATAGGATCAAGGGAGACAACTGATAGGCCCTGGTGGCCTGTGACTTGCCTATTTCTGCCATCTGCTCCAAGATTTTCCATATAGCATTTTCATTCTTGTTCAGATAACTTCCTCCAAAGGCGACACTTACTAACCCCTGCATCTCCGGGATCATGCCATAGAACAAGTTCCGGACTAAGATCTCTTTTGAAATGCCATGGCAAGGGCATTTCTGAATTAGGTAATTAAACCTATCCCATGCTTCATGGAATGGTTCACTGGGTCCTGGGAGAAACTCGCAATCTTTGTTCTCATTTGATTAGTCCTACTGAGTGGGTAAAACTTCTTCAGAAAAAGGTCCTTGAACTACATCCAGGTTGTACATATCATCCTGAGATTTTTCAACCAATGAGCTGCCTTATCTCTAAGGCAAACGGGGTAGCTTTCAACCAGATATAATCTTGCCCAACCCTAGGGTGACTAAGGTTGTGGCAAACAAGCTCGAAGTCTCTGAAGAAGGCATATGATTTTTCTTTTGCATTTCAATTAAACTTCGATAGCTGGCTCAGAAAGTGGGTCTTAAGCTCGAACGCTTCAGGGGAACCACTGGTGCCAACCAACTATGCATCTCATTTTCTGTTGGGTTATAAGCATCAACCATGGGTAGTTCAATTCCTCCTACCGTAATGATCTGTCCCATCCTTTCCGTAAGATCCACATTCTGTTGTTTGGTTGTGGCGAGGCGAGCAAGGATTTGCTGTATTGGGTCATATCTGTGTTCCTCATCATCTGGGGTCACCTAGGTGGCATCTTGCCCTCTAGCCCTGGGAATGGAAAATGGACTTGGTTAGAGGACAAATCAAGGAAGGGATTCTTACCGAGGCGATGGTCTTCCTCAGTAAGATCAGAGGAGAGAAAAGGGTTGGTTTGAGGGTAACCACCCTAGGTTTGAGGGATCCAGAACTCAAGAGGGTCATGAGCTCTGGTTGGCCCAAGTTGCGCTTGGGCCTGTGAAGATGAGCTTCATGGAGGGCTCAGAGAAGATTGGCAAATCAGGAGTCAATATCCCCCCAGTCAGTCATCTTGGATTGGAAATAAGAAAAATCGGGAGTTCTAAGTGAAGATAGGATTTTACTCCTAGCTGAAAAATGCAATTAAATCCAAACCCTATATTTTCAAATTCAACACGGTGAACGACCCGAAGCCAAGTCCGATTAATCTGGTTGCTTTTAAGTGTGATTTTCAAGTAAATAGCAAAGGTTACCTTACCAATAGGGAAGTCGGCTCAAAGCTGGATGCGTCTTCCCTGTTTAACCTGTAGCCTAAGATACATGCATCCTTCCTTTCTTCGCTCCGATCACAGGTTGCTGGATTCAAAGACCTGCCCCTATCTACCTGCAAGTAGGCGGAGGCTGAAAAGGCTTGGAACTTCACCCCGGGGGTGGGGGGGGGGGTTATTAGCAACTTGTCGCAATGTATCGCTGGTTCACCCCTATAACCTGTGAATAGGCAGAGGCTACTTGGTATTAGTCAGTGAACCTGAATAATTCAACTCGTGATATTTGCTAGGATCAATTGGTACGTGATATGGAAGACAGGGATTTGGGCTCTGCCTTAAGGTGTTCACATAAACTCAAGTACCCTCACTCAGCCTGAAAAAAAGGTTGGGGGTTAATCTCCCGCAACCAGATTTTCTGATTTTATTTATTTTTTGGTCAATAATGTTTAGCAGTCCCAGTTTTATGTTAAGTTGTCACTGATTAAGTCCAACCACACAACACGCCTATCGTCCATGTCCAATTACCTTTTTACCTAAGATTTGAAAAACCAAGAGAAAGGAGTCGATAAAAGCCGATGCACGATAAATCAATGATGCTATGCTAAGTTTAGAGTACTTACAGTGATCTCTTCGCTTTTATGCAGGATGTAGAACAAAATTGAAATCTTTTATACTATATGCAAATGCAGGCGACAAAATCCGCTCCTAGACATACAGTTCTATTAACGAGTGAAGCACTGATTTGATTTGACTAGATATGCGGTCTAAGTGTGTCTTTTATGTGTGATGTGTGGTCCTAAAGAATTACGAGCAAAAGCAAATCCTAGAGTGGCTCGAGGAGCCGCTAGTGCAAGCCTAATCTAAAATTCAATCCACACAGCATACGGGGATACGTTTCCACTATTTTTACACACGTGAGAAACCAAATGGTAACCGCTGGAAAGATTGCAAAAATAATAAAAAAACAAAAATTTACAAGTCCTCACAATCACTCTAAAAGTTCAAAAATGCAAGCTCCTCGAAGCGCCTTCGACTCCTCATATTCCACACACAAAAATAAATTGAGGTCAGATAAAGGACGACAAAAAAGTGCTCAAAATTAAATGAGAGAAACATATTACAAAGAATACCGGGAATCAGACTACCCGGGGATGGAAAATCAAAATACTCAAAAAATTTCCAGAAATTAACCTAAGCCGTGCCTCCCCGACAACGGCGCCATCTTGAAGAGCCGCGTACTACCCTTGTTAATTCGATCAAATTAGTTGTCAAATTAATGTCTTGCCGTTCGTTGTAGTCAGGTAAATACAGACTAATCAAAAACTACTTTTAATTAATGTCGAGTTAATTACGAGCGACAAATTTATTTTAATTGGACAAGTCCAAGGTCGAACTCAGGGAGGCAGCTACCTCCTTACGTAAATTTTAAGCGAATTTCAGAGGTCGGATTTTCAGAAGATATTTTTGGTATATTTCAACCATTTTTACGCAATTTAAAAGAAAGACAATGCAATATCATGCTAGTTTACAAGTTAAATCAGAAATGTACTCAAACTAAGTCCAAAATTTTTGAAACTTGGCCAGAATGTGTAATGCAATGAAATTAAGCTACATTTTTTTTTGGAATTTTCTAACACTTTATGAATTTACTATGAATTAAATATGGATACAAGGTGATTTCTACAAAATTAATTTTAATAAATACCAAAATACCTTATTTCTAGATATAAAAATTATCCTAGATAGATCTAAGTATGATAAATCCAGGAAAATTGATAGACCTAAAATTCTATGTGAATTGGACCTATTAAAAATCAATTAAGGAAATCACCAATTCATTTATTCAGGCCTCGAGATGCATGCAAATGAAATGATTTTTGGGTACAATGTAAACTAAATTATCCTAAGTCTACTATGAATTTTTGATGATTTTTGGAGCGACAGAGATTTCACTATGAATTAAAAGGCATCAAGTGGGCAAAATATGGACAATTTCGCCAATTTAATAATAATAATATCCAATGATGTCACAAAAATGAGTCAAGTGTCACAAACGAAAGAGGACAAGGTAAGCTACACAATGCAATTTTTAGAACTTAAAAATGATGCCAAAGGACACCTAAAAATACATGTAAAGACATGGACCAAATTGTAAATACATAAAATAAATTACTGAAATTTAAACATGCTGACAGGGACTCAAATGCAATTACCTAGCTGGGTAGAACTTCTTCAGAAAAAGGTCCTTGAACTGCATCCAGGTTGTACATATCACCCCGAGATTTTTCAACCAATGAGCTGCCTTATCTCCTAAGGCAAATGTGGTGGCCTTTAGCCTAATATAATCTTGCCCAACCCTAGGGTGACTAAGATTGTTGCAAACCAGCTCGATGTCTCTGAGGATGGCAAATGGTTCTTCATTTGCATTTCCATTAAACTTCAATAGCAGGCTCAGAAAGTGCGGTTTTAGCTCGAACACTTCAGGGGGAACTGCTGGTGCCAACCAATTGTGCATCTCATTTTCTGCTGGGTTATAAGCATCAACCATGGGTCGGTCATTTCCTCCTGCCGCAATGATCTGTCCCATCCTTACCGTAAGATCCGCATTTTGTTGTTCGACTGTGGCAAGGAGAGCAAGGACATGATGTATTGGGTCATCTCTGTGTTCCTCATCATCCGGGGGTCACTTAGGTGGCATCTTGTCCTCTAGCCCTGGGAATGGAAAATGTACTTGGTTAGAGGAAAAATCAAGGAAGGGATTCTTACCGAGGCGATGGTCTTCCTCGGTAAGATCAGAGGAGAGAAAAGGTTGGTTGGAGAGTAACCACCCTGGGTTTGAGCGATCCAAAACTCAAGAGGGACATGAGCTCTGGTTGGTCCAAGTTGCGCTTGGGCTGGTGAAGATGAGTTTAATGGGGGGCTCAGAGAAAGAATGGCAAATCGGCAGTCGATATCCCCCCAGTCAGTCATCTTGGAAGAATCATGAGTTCTAAGTAAAGATAGGATTTTACTCCTACCTCAAGCAAGCAATTAAATCCAAACCCTGTATTTTCACACTCAACACGGTGAAGGACCCGAAGTCGAGTCCGATTAGTCTGGTTGATTTTAAGTGTAATTTTCAAGCAAATAGCAAAGGTTACGTGGCCTATAGGGAAGTTGGATCAAAGCCGGATGCATCTTCCCTGTTTAACCTGCCTCCTAAGATACTTGCGTCCTTCATTTCTTCGCATCTATACCAAGTTGATGGATTCAAAGACCTGCCTCTTTCTTCCTACATGCAGGTGGATGCTGACAAGGTTGAAACTTCACCCTGGGGGCTACTAGCAACTTGTCGTGAAGTACTGCTGGTTCGCCCCTATCTACATGTGAACATGCGGAGGCTACTTGGTACTAGTAAGTGAATCTGAATAATTCAACTCATGATATTTGTTAGGATCAGTTAGTACGTGATATGGAAGGCGGGGATTTGGGCTCTGCCTTCAGGTGTTCACACACACTCAAGTACCCTCACTCAACCTGAAAACAAGGTCGGGGGTTAATCTTCCGAAAGCAGAATTTCCGATTTTATTGATTTTTTGGTCAATAATGTTTAGCAGTCTCGGTTTTAAGTTAAGTTATCACTGATTAAGTCCAATCCACACAACATGCCTATCGTCCAGTCCCAATTTCCTTTTTTCTTAAGTTTTGAAAAACCAAAAGAGAGGAGTTGAGAAAAGCCGATGCACGATAAATCAATGATGCTTATGCTGAGTGTAGAATACTTACAGTGATCCCTTCGCTTTTATGCAGGATGCAGAACATAATTGAAATCTTTTATACTATATGCAAATGTAGACGACAAAATCCGCTCCTAGACAGGCATTCTATTAGCGAGTGAAGCACAGATTTGATTTGACTAGATCTGCGCTCTAAGTGCGTCCTTTATGTGTGATGTGTGTTCCTAAAAAAATACGAGCACAAGAAAATCCTAGAGTGGTTCGAGGAGCCGCTAGTGCAATCCTAATCTAAAATTCAATCCACACAGCACATGGGGACACGTTTCACTATTTTTACACATGCGAGAACTCAAATGGGAATCGCTAGACATAATGCAAAAATAATGAAAACAACAAAAATTACAAGTCCTCACATTCACTCAAAAAGTTTAAAATGCTAGTTCCTTAAAGCCCCGTCGACTCCTCGTGTTCCTCGCACAAAAACAAATTGAGGTCAGATAAAGGACGGCACAATAATACTCAAAATTTAGATGACAGAAAAATATTAACAAGAAAACCGGGAATAAAACTACCCGTGGATGGAAATCAGACACTCAAAAATTAACTAGAAATTAACCTAAGTCGTGCCTCCCCAACAACGGTGCCATCTTGAAGAGCTGTGTACCTACCCTCGTTAATTCGATCAAATTAATGGTCAAATTAATGTCTTGTCGTTCGTTGTATTCAGGTAAATATGGACTAATAAAAAACCACTTTTAATTAATGTCGAGTTAATTACGACCGACAAATTTATTTTACTTGGGCAAGCCCAAGGTCGAACTCAGGGAGGCAGCTGTCTCCTTAGGTAAATTTTAAGCAAACTTCAGAGGTCGGATTTTCAGAAGATTCTTATTTGGGAGATTTCAACAATTTTAATGCAATTGAAAGAAAGACAATACAATATCTGGCCAGTTTACAAGTTAATTCAGAAATGTAGTCAAATTAATTCCAAAAATTATGAAACAAGGACAGAAAGTGAAATGCAATGAAATTAAGACACATAATTTTTTTGGATTTTTCTGACACTTTATGAAATGAATTTAATGTGAATTAAATATGAATGTAAGGTGAATTTTACAAAATTAATTTTAATAAATACAAAAACACCTTATTTCTAGATATAAAAATTATCCTAGATAGATCTAAGTATGATAAATCCAGGAAAATTGATAGACCTAAAATTCTATGTGAATTGAACCTATTAAAAATCAATTAAGGAAATCACCAATTAATTTATTCAGGCCTCGGGATGCATGCAAATGAAAATATTTTTGGGCACAACGTAAGCTAAATTATCCTAAGTCTAATGTAATTTTTTGTAATTATTTGAGTAACAGATAATTTAATACAAATTAAAAGGCATCAAATGGGCAAAATATGGAAAATTTCACCAATTTAATAATAATAAAATCCGCTGATGTCACAAAAATGAGACAATGTCACATACGAAAGAGGACAAGTTAAGCTACACAATGCAATTTTTAGAACTTAAAAATGATGCCAAATGGACACCTAAAAATGCATGCAAAGATAGGGACCTATTTGCAATTACAGAAAATCAAATTACTGAAATTTAAACATGCTGACAGGGACTTAAATGCAATTACCTATAATGAGGGGAGTATGTGTGCAAAGTGCCCACGAAACACGTGCGCCTCACGTGATGCTCCTAGTAGGGACTGATTTATAATTTATAAATCTTCCAATTGCCTCTGTGTTAAATGCCTAGGTCGCATGTGAGAAACACGTGAGGTCCTAGGCTCGGAAGGCGTCGGAGGCTCGGAGGTCGACTCGGGGGCGTAGCAGGCTCGGACATGGCTCGGGATAGCTTCGAGCTCTGAGCATAAGGGTTGACGAGGAGGCTCGTAGGAGGCGACGAGGAACTCGCTGGACCACTAGATGGATGAGATCTAACAATTGTTGATGGCTGGTATGTGGCATGCCTGTGACTGTTAGATCGAGTGAAGATCCATCGGAGGATGATGGCTCCTGAGATGAAGCGACGTGGACGAACGAGGGTCGTTAGATCAAAATGAATTTAACGACATCTGGAGCTCAGAGAAGCGGCGGTGTGGCGTGATTGTGAGCATAGGATCCTCTTGATCAGATGACGGCGGGTCAATGGCAATGTGGCTTGCTCAGAACCGTCCGATCATGGGGATCGGACGACTATTGTTCTTCATGCTCCTCCATTCCAATGCCTCCTGCGACAAATGTGGCTGGGCTCCAGCGAAGCCTCCTAGCTCGGCCTCTTCCTCATGTTGTCGGTGAAGGGTGCTGGTGGCTCTTGTGCAGCTCAGAAAGGTCGTGGAGGTGTGGCGGAGCATCCGATGGTCTTAGCTGAGGCTGGGGCGGCCTGGAAGCCAATGACGATGAAGCTCGAGGATGCGTCGGTGAAGCTTCCGACCAATCAAGGTGAGTGTACCTGTAGGGGTTAGCTCGATAGCCGAGGCGTGCTGTGTGCTCGTGAGGTTAAGGTGAGTGCAAAGGGAGGCCTGGCATGGAATGATGGTGGTCCGGTGGTGCTGCTCTGCCAAGGTAGCGGAGCTTTGATCGGCGGTGCTCGATGAGACACGGAGGATTAAATGGAATAGGTTGCGAAGATCAGAGCTCCATGGCGGAGCTCGAAGGATGATCAGGTGATCGTGAAAATGGGCGGAGAGGGCGAATAAACTTCGAGAAAAACTAAGAAAATAAAGAAGGAGATCATAGGAGGGGATGAAAGGTGCTACCTGGGAATGGAGGCTCGAGGTGGTCTCCGGTCGTCGCTCAAAGGCCGGTAGGGTTCCTGAGCTCGTGCAGCTCACGGGAGGGGCTACAGCATGACAGGATTGGCCGTGGATCTCACCAGAGAAGAAACCCGTCGTCGCTCGATTCTATGATCAAATCACTATCACTGGTAGGTAGAGGGTGAAGGATATGGTTAGAATCCTCAAGAGCATCACGGAAGCATGAGCGTCGTATCGAATACGACGAGGAGCGACTAGTCGCACTAGTGGCTCGATGCAGCGGAATTTAAAAAATTTTCATGTGACGAAACCACATGATCCAAGAATACTTCTCGGATCATTTCGTCTAAACCACAAACAAGAAACATGATTACCTCTTGAAGCATGGTTGCGATCGAGTCTCTAAACGAAGAGACCTCCTGTCTCAAGTCCGATCCGACGGAGGAGATGCTTGCGAGCGCGGGGATGAATCGTGTGCTTCTCGCAATCCATGTTGATGATCCAAGCGGCGGATCTCTTGATCTCGACACACGAGATCCAACGTCTTTTTCATGAGTGAGGCACACCGAAGGAGACAGAGATCTACGAGCAGACGATCAGGAAGCATAACCAAGACGCTGCGGCGATGGAGACTCCCTCTAGGGCATCCATGGTGGACGGCTATATGAGAGGGAGAGAGAGTAGGCATGTAGAGAGAAAGAGAGAGAGAAAGATGTGCTTCAATATCATAGCCCTTGAGAGCAAGGTATGCCTCTCTATTTATAGGGTTTTGGGATCCATGGATCTCAATCCATGGGACATTTAAAATTAATGGATGAGATTGATTTATGTCTAATCCAATGGTCAAGATTGTTGTTGGTAAAAACCAAGAAACTAATAATCTAATTTAAATCAAATATATTTGACACATCAAATATAATTCAATCCTAAATTAGATCAAGCAATAAGGAGAGATTAGCATGTAGATCACTCCTCATAAGAAAAGGGGGGACGGCTACCACATTCCTTGTGGGAATGTGTAGCCGTACACCATGTCCTCATGGTGGAGGCAATCTCATGCAATCTCATGAGATTGCATATCTCCATGAATTTCTCCCATAATTTCCAACAACTTTTGTTGTGTTTTATTCTTCAAAAATAATTTACAATTTATTTTGAGAATATTGTAATCTTGCTATTGGAAATTTGTGAATCACATTCACAACCCAAAACAAAAATATAATTTACATTTTCAATTAATTACACAATGTGTATCCAATACACATCAATAATTAATCAACAAATATAAATTATAATTAGCTCTCTCTAATACATTATAAATCACATTTATAACATATTATGAATAATATAGATGGTTCTAACCACATTATTCATATCCATGATAATTAAATCACATTTAATCATCTTGGATCTCTATTCTCACGTGCCAAATAATATGAATCGCATTCACATTATTCACATCTTTGATAATCAAATCACATTTAATTATCTAAGATAACTCTCTTTATAATATGAATCAAATTCATATTATTCATGATAATTAAATCACATTTTATTATCCATTTTCTCAATCCTCGGATACATATATCAACAATAGAATTATCCATGAACTCTTTCAATGATAATGTGCTTTCTTCGCGAATACTTGAAGATAAGGACGGGGTGATTGTATTGTTCCACGTATAGTGACTTGGAATATTGAGATCACATCTCAAATCCAGGTCTCGAGCCTCCTATAGATGCTTGATTAAATCAAGATCATAAATCTAATCTTCTCATTAAATCTGAATCACATTCAGATCAATGTCCATTATTTGGACCAAGATCAGATTACTTCTCTACTGAGAGGAGTCACTAAAATCCAGACCCGTTTCATCACTACCTAGGAATGGAAGCGTCATGGTTATACAATCATTTAGGATCACATCACCCTCAGATATTCCCAATACCTGTACATCCTGCATACTGGAAGACTCAAAATAAACCTGAAGTATAAGATCAATTTTACATTGTCTACTTCAGAGTTTTATCATTAAGTTTCTCATTCGATCATTGGGAGTCGGTATAGATCATATACTTTCCAAAATCATATATCATACCTGGGTCTTGATCATATACTTTCGAAAAGTATATATCAAACCTACAAATTCAGTCAAGCTTCCAAAGCGAGATGACCGTGCACAGAATTTGATTCTTCCCAATATCTAATGAGTGAGCTCATGTCTTCCGGTTTAGTAATGAACCTGTATGATCCCTTTGAGAGATCGTATTACTAATATGCCCTTATATGCACACCAGCACGCCGGTGTATAGACCTTGATTAGGTCATCAACCTATTGGTCTGCCAAATATACATACTCAGACATATAGTAACACATCTATTTCCGGTCAGAGGATGCGTGCCTATATCATGATAGCATACGACATAGGACTTTGGTTATCTCGATCTCATTAAGTCAACTCTTTGACCTAACTAATCTGACACCTCCGAATCTCTATTCCTATGTAGAGGATCTGCATAAAGAGGTTGGTCAGATATCAACCTAACTGAGAAAGGATTGCCATCTCCTACTCAGGCTGGAGATCATCTCTTAACAATCATTTGACGGTGCTTGATGAGTCCTCAATCTAACTCATTAGATATTCATCCAAGCACCAACCTCTATGATTCAATAATTGAATCAACAGTTGTATGATCATTAAGATGGCCATGGTACATAACCCTAATTGTACTAAGGGACTTATTATGAAAATTATCTATTCTTCATTTTATATCAGGGAATGATATTTGCAATAACATTTATTGCATAATGGCTCGCCGTGGGCTCGCATGTCTAACAATCTCTCACTAGCCCAAAGAGCCATTAATGGTCTAATAATTTAAACCCACACTCATGTGACAATCATAGGCTATTTAAAAATAGCTAGGTAAGTTGATCAGTCACTCTGTTCCCAAGAGACTATGCCAAGTCCTTTTACGACACTTGCATATCCCCTAGTAACAGTGCTCGCATCGAATGCGAATGTTGCATCTTATGCAACCAATACTCAATTTTGTTATGGTGTCTTTGACACTATAGCTCGATAATTATTATAACCAGTATGCCCATAATCCTTATCAGATACCTTTATTCCTAGAGATCTCTATCTCCTAAGGTATCTACAGTTAAGACCCTTGTAGATCACTATCTACAAGGTCTTAAACTTTTGAAGATAAGACTTTGAGATCACTATCTCTAAGTTTCATCATCTTTGAAGATATTTTTATTACTGCAATCAAGTGTTTTATTCCATAGTAGGATTAGTAACATATTACTACTTCCACTGCATGGCAGACATCTGGCTCTTTTGCACATCTAGCATACACTTAGCTTCTCGTAACTGATGCACAAGTGCAAGCAGTCTAGCATTCACTTCCTCAACTCTCTGAGTTGCTATCCCTTTAGATAGGTCACTACCATATCTTAAGGGAAGAAAGCATTTCTTGGAATTTTCCAGAAAATGTAATAAGTCCAAGGAGTACTACTAATGTGATGGTCCAAATACCCTCTTCTCTTTACTTCTGAACGACTTCAGAACTAAGATCTAAGAGATATCTTTGAGATCATATCTCAAGGTATGGAACAACCAAATTATAAAACACTTATTATTATCCTTATATCATTCCAAATGATTAGAATAATATCTACATTTGGCACGATGAACACAATGGCACTCCCACTAAGCTTCACATGGTTCATTAAGATTTTATCTGAAATCATAACATTTATAATTTCATCAAATCTTTTGTTCCAACAACAAGAAGCTTATTTGAGTCCAAAGATGGAGTTCTTTAGCTTGCACACCTTGCTTTCCTCAACCATGAATCCCTGGGGATACTTCATATGAATATCCTCATAGAGGTATTCATAGAGGAATGCAATCTTGACTCACATCATGAAGATGTCATAGTCAAGTTGTGTAGTTATAGTTAGCAATATTCTGATGGGTTAAAGCAAGGTCACCGGAGAGCAAGTCTCATCGCAAGCGATGTCTTCTCTTCGGTGTGTAGCTCATGGCTACGAACTGTGCTTTGAAGGTCTCTACCTTCTCATCAGGTTCCCTCTTCCTCTTGAAGATCCATTTACACCATAATGGGTCTTACCCATATAGTTGGATCCTCGAGGGTCTATATACGACATTTGTATATGAAGTTTACTTCAGACTTTATTGCTAACATCCATCTTTCCATGATATGATCTTCAGAAGCATCATCAAATGAAGTCAGATCGTTGCCAGATTCAACGGACACATGGAATCCATCCTCAAACTTATTTGAAGAGGTATTAATGTTTCATCTTTAATTGTCTATTTAGTTTCTGATTTTAGGAGCCTCATTATCTTATCAAGATTAAATGAGTTCCTTTACTTCATTTTCATCTTGATTCTTAAGAGAGACATCCTCTAAGAATCAAATTCTCAGAGATGAGATCCATTAAGAATCTCACGGTCATAAAGTAGGTATCCAATACCATCCTTTATTTTCCTAATGAAGTAGCACTCTCTAGTGCCAGATTCCAACTTAATTACATGGAACCTTATTAAGGATATATAATGTAGTCTCTACCACATATATATACCTAAAAACTATAAGAGATAATTATGCTAGGATTAATCATTGATCAAATCATGTTGCACATGATCAATTGTATCTCCCTACAACTCTGTTGAGCTAAGGTTCATTAGGAGGATTGAGATAGGAATGATATTCACATCTCCATAAGATATTCCTTGAATTAATCTAATAGGTACAAGCTACCTTGGTTAGATCAAATTCATTTCATCTTCCTTCAAACTTTGGCTCTAAACCAAAATTGTGAAATCTTTGAACATTTCAAAGGTTTCTTAGGTAAAGAGAAGAAATTTCATTTCATACATAATCATCAATAGATATCACATATCCATAATGTTTACTATGATATAGATGATTCACATACATCAATATGCATGAGATCCTGAATACCTTGACATCTTACACCTTTCCCAAAGAAGGGTGTATTGGATATTTTACTTTGAATACAATATTCATAAGTATGCAAGTTTTGAAATTTTAGACATTCTAAAGTTTCATCTCTTACTTGTCCATTGATCTCATCAATAGACATATGTCCAAAACATGATGCCAGATCATTGTCAAATGATCTTTATCCTCCTATTGATCTTTAATGGTTTAATTTTCAGTATTATAAATCTTAATGAACTATTCATTAATTTTCTAATTTAGTAGAGTCCACAAGATTTTAGATTATTATCTGAAATATCTCCATCATAACTCTTTATGATAGGTATATTACAGAATTCATGTTTATTTCCAACTTTTAGAAAAAAACAAAGAGTGTATTCTAAAATCTAGGTCACAGAGACATTCTCTAAGACTAAGGGCTCCCACTGAAAATATGAAGTCTATTGATCCAATGATATTGTTGCAACAATTGCATCAATTCCAACATGGACGACCATTAAACCTTAAGATCATTTCTAATATTCTAGTGCATATGCAACCAATTGCAAATCATTAGAAGATCGAGATACAATTATTAGACTTTATCTTATCAAATAAGTAAGCCAATTTCAATGATTATATGTAGATTATTCTGATGTACTATCTGATTCCTTCTCTAAGGATTCTAGATAGATTTGATAGTCATACTATCAACACATCAACTTATTGCAGTATTTGCATTCATCCAACTCCTTGGATGCCATATGGAAGTCACAGAAGTACAGTCAACTCTTTGACTATACTTCTTACTTGGGTCCAACCCATGCTTCCACTGCACTCCCTTTATCTATAAGCAACTATTGCTTAAGACAAAGGATCTCTTATGTTAAAATCAAAAATTTCAATATAAGAGTAATTCAACATTTATACATGCTTCATTCAATTCATACAATATGAATAATATGAAACATCATGAATGATCAGAGTATAGACAGTAGAATGATGGCACTCATCGTATCTACATCCATCTAAACTCTTAAAACATCGGTTCAGGCAGGTACTCAAACAATTTGAATACATCATCTGTTATAGAGCTACCATTCTACATGATGCAGAGAACCATGTTATTCATGATTAAATGTCGAGAGCACATATGTATGCCATAACATCTTCTTAGATTTTATAAGGATTATTGCGATCATTATCGACATGTCAATTCAAAAGTACATTCAATGAGATCAAGACTTATAGAGACATATAAACCCTAGGGTTTCAGTCCTATTGTCTATTTAATTATCATTCCTCATTATTATGAGGAAACTTGCACATTGCAACCACATACATTATTTATCCAATTGCAAGTACAATATATGGATCATGGGTCCAATCCATGATATTCTACTGGTTATTATTGAGTATAACATTGAGTGGGATTAAAGAAGGATTATCTGAAATAAGAAATTTGCATAAACATATGTAAAAATATAATTTACTTTGATTTAGGAATTTTTATATCAAAGTTGTCTTGCCATGTCAACAATGAAAGTTCATTCCCTTAATTACTTTCAATGTAAGAGATATACTTACCATTATATCTCAAGCAAGATCTGGGATCTCCTTCCTTATCTTTGTTACATCCCAGTAATATGAGAACCTGTAACTCGGATAAAAAGAAGCAGGAACACATTCCACCTTGCAAGTCCAACTTGCATCTTCTTGTTCGGTCTTTAACACCCGAGCCCACCACCCCTAAGGTGATGTTGACCCGTCATTAATTGAACCAACCGTCAATAGGAATACAACTCGCTATGCGCAATCCAATATTGCCTCAATAATATGAGGACCCGATATTGGGATCACTACGCATATGTCCTTACTCATTCGAGAAGCGACGAGCCCGATCCAAATGAACCGTATGCAGGAGCTGTCTCTTTGGACAGGCGTCTCCTACATACAATATCTGGCGACAGAACCCTTCACCTTGACGGGAGACCATGGATGTAACTTTTGTGATCGTCCACCTCATATTCAAATTCTAATTAATTATTATGAATCATATTCACATAATTAATTCTTCCAAGGGAAATACACATCTATTCATAATAGAGTGTTTTTTATTTTGGATATAATTAACTTAATCATATTAAATTAATTATCAATCCAATTCAATCAACAAACTTGATTTTACTTGAATATATGGTATTATCTCAAAATACATATTAATTCGAATTTTAATAATTAGAAAAAAACATAATGATCTCTCAGGCATCATTCGTTCCCTACCCATTGTCATGGCCTGTACCGGTGGGAGTGGGACAGAACGCATCCGGTGCAACCCGCTACCCCAGCGATCCCCGACTAGACACCATATCCGCCTCGGGAAAAAATATTGCCGAGTCAATCATTTTGTACTTGAGATGATCATCGGTTCTTCAATCGAAATTATACCATATAGTAATAATCAAAACATTTTTTATTATAAGGAAATTTGCTAGACAAATTCCCAATCCTATTCAAGAAAGGAGTTTGAAGATTGTGTTTCCAATTATGATCTAGATCAAATCTAATCAATTTATTGGTTGAGGCCAAATAAATTACAGAAATAATCATCATTAAATATTTCTCAAATATTTTTCATAATTATTTCATGAAATTAACAATTAATTTCACCAATTGACAATCACATGGTTCTTGATTAGGACTGTAATTTCAGCAGTGACCCCTACTTACTAAAATTAACATATCTCAATCAACATAAATCCAAATTAGACAAAATCAATTTTCAAAGATTGATAATTTGATTTAGGACAGAACCTGAGTGATATTTCACGCATTTCTAGGCAGATCAGAATAGTAATTAACTCAGTAATCATGTTAAGATTCGCAGTTCCCGCAACAGTGAATACATGTTCATTAAAACAACCATATCTCGAGCAAATAGAATCCAAATTACGTAAACTCAGATCCTTCGATTTCCTTATTAATGGAAACAAAATTCAAGTTTTATTTTTGTGTTTAAACATTTTAAACAAGGCTGAAAATAATCACTAAACGGTGATGCAAAAATGAAATGCGATAAAACTTTCACAACCCTAACGAACCCAAGTCACCTTCGGTTTTATAGATCGTATCCAAAACCTTAAACCTGGTTCTGATACCACTTGAAGGATATGGTTAGAATCCTCAAGCTCATCACGGAAGCGTGAGCGTCGTATCGAATACGACGAGGAGCGACTAGTCTTACTAGTCGCTCGATGCAACAGAATTTAAAAAAAAATTCATGTGACCAAACCACATGATCCAAGAACACTTCTCGGATCATTTCGTCTAAACCACAAACAAGTAATATGATTACCTATTGAAGTGTGGTTGCGATCGAGTCTCTAAACGAAGAGACCTCCTGTCTCAAGTTCGATCCGACGGAGGAGACGCTTGCGAGCGCGAGGATGAATCGGGTGCTTCTCTTAATCCATGTTGATGATCCAAGCGGCGGATCTACTGATCTCGACACACAAGATCCAACATCTTCTTCACGAGCAAGCACACCGAAGGAGACAAAGATCTATGAGCAGACGATCGGGCAACATAACCACGACGCTGCGGCGATGGAGACTCCATCTAGAGCATCCATGGTGGACGACCATATGAGAGGGAGAGAGAGTAGGCGTGTAGAGAGAGAGATGTGCTTCAATAGCATAGCCCTTGAGAGCATGGTATGCCTCTCTATTTATAGGGTTTTGGGATCCATGGATCTCAATCCATGGGACATATAAAATCAATGGATGAGATTGATTTATGTCTAATCCAACAGTCATGATTGTTGTTGGTAAAAACCAACAACTAATAATCTAATTTAAATCAAATATATTTGACACATCAAATATAATTCAATCCTAAATTAGATCAAGCAATTAAGGAGAGATTATCATGGAGATCACTCCTCATAAGGAAAGGGGGGGCGGCTACCACATTCCTTGTGGGAATGTGTAGCCGTCCACCATGTCCTCATGGTGGAGGCAATCTCATGCAATCTCATGAGATTACATATCTCCATGAATTTCTCCCATAATTTCCAACAACTTTTGTTGTGTTTTATTCTTCAAAAATAATTCAGAATTAATTTTGAGAATATTGCAATCTTGCCATTGAAAATTTGTGAATCACATTCATATCCCAAAACAAATTATAATTTACATTTTCAATTAATTACACAATGTGTATCCAATACACATCAATAATTAATCAACAAATATAAATTATAATTAGCTCCCTCTAATGCATTATAAATCACATTTATAACATATTATGAATAATATAGATAGAGCTATCCACATTATTCATATCCATGATAATTAAATCACATTTAATCATCTTGGATCTCTATTCTCACACGCCCAAATAATAAGAATCACATTCACATTATTCACATCTTTGATAATCAAATCACATTTAATTATTTAAGATAACTCTCTTTATAATATGAATCAAATTCATATTATTCATGATAATTAAATCACATTCAATTATCCATTTTCTCAATGCTCGGATACATATATCAACAATAAAATTAGACATGAACTCTTTCAAGTATAATGCACTTTCTCCGTGAATACTTGGAGATAAGGACATGGTGATTATATTGTTCCACATATAATGACTTGGATATTGAGATCACATCTCAAATCCAGATCTCGAGCCTCCCATAGATGCTTGATTAAATCAAGACCGTAAATCTAATCTTCTCATTGAATCTGAATCACATTTAGATCAATGTCCAAGATTTGGACCAAGATCAGATTACTTATCTACTGAGAGGAGTCACTAAAATTCAGACCTGTTTCATCACTCCCTACGAATGGAAGTGTCATGTTATACAATCGTTTATGATCACATCACCCTCAGGTATTCCCAATACCTGTACATCCTGCATACTGGAAGACTCAGAATAAACCTGAAGTATAAGAACAATTTTACAGTCTACTTCAGAGTTTTATCATTAAGTTTCTCATTCGATCATTGGGAGTCGGTATAGATCATATACTTTCCAAAAGCATATATCATACCTAGGTCTTGATCATATACTTTCCAAAAGTATATATAAAACCTACAAATTCAGTCAAGATTCCAAAGCGAGACGACCGTGCACGGAATTTGATTCTTCCCAATATCTCATGAGTGAGCTCATGTCTTTTGGTTCAGTAATGAACCTGTATGATCCCTTTGAGAGATCATATTACTCATATGCACACCAGCGTGCCGGTGTATAGACCTTGATTAGGTCATTAACCTATTGGTCTGCCAAATATACATACTCAGACATATAATAACACATCTGTCTCCGGTCAGAGGATGCGTGCCTATGTCATGACAACATAGGACATAGGACTTTGGTTAACTCGATCTCGTTAAGTCAAATCTTTGACCTAACTAATCTAACACCGCTGAATCTCTATTCCTATGCAGAGGACCTGCATCAAGAGGTTGGTCAGATATCAGCCTAATTGAGAAAGGATTGTCATCTCCTACTCTGGCTGGAGATCATCTCTTAACTATCATTTGACGGTGCTTGATGAGACCTCAATCTAACTCATTAGACATTCATCCAAGCACCAACCTCTATGATTCAATAATTGAAACAACAGTTGTATGATCATTAAGATGGCCATGGTGCATAACCCTAATTGTACTAAGGGACCTATTATGCAAATTATCTATTCTTCATTTCAGATCAGGGAATGATATTTGCAATAAAATTTATTGCATAATGGCTCTTCGTGGGTTCGCATGTCCAACAGAAGGTAGCTCAGGGTATCTCTATGCAAGGGCGGATGGGGTCGACGGTCGTCGGTGGTGGAGTATTTATAGATCAAAGGTGATGGTGTAGGTGAGGAAGTGAAGGAGTTGGTGGAGGTCGTGGAGCGATGGGGGCGCGATTCATGGAGTTTGTGGAGGTCGGCGAGGATGAGGGTAGAGTGGGCTATGAGGTGGAGGTGGTAGAGGGCGGAGAGGATGGCCAGAGTGGTACTGAAAATAGAAAGGGGGCGGCTCGTGCGCAAGGTGGACGACGTGGGTGCGGGCCTTGCGGGAGGTAGAAGACGATGTCTCTACCGTTGGATCTTGTGATCCAACGGCCGAGACTTAGGCACTAATGAGAGGTTGGGATTAGATATGAAGTGATGAGATCAAGGGTGCAGGGCGAACCACGTGGAGGGCAGGGGGTGCGGCGCTGGAATGCGGCTGTGATGAGTTCATGAGGTTTTGATCGAAGGGTCACTATGACGCCACATGGAGGGCGCAGGTGAAGGTGGAAACAAAGGGTTGTGATGAGGTATGGGCTTCGATCAAACGACAGGGGTTAAAGGCGAGATGAATGGTGGAGATGAGGAGAGAAGGAGAAGCATCGAACGGCTGAGAACGCTACCATGTGGTGCAATGAGGGCATGGCGCTGGTGAGCGGCTGTGATGGATCCCAGGCTCTGATCGAAGGGCGGTGACCACAGCGGGAATGGATGGCCTAGATCAAGAGAGAGGACGAGATCGGACAGCAGGAAATGGAGGGTGCGTGGCGCACAATGGAGCGGGTCGCGTGGCGCAATCAGGGTGCGCCACGTGGCCTACTCTTAATGGCTGAAAGAGAATGGTGAATTAGAGAGAAGAAGGATGCTGAATTTAGAAAAACTCAAAACATGAAATTGTAGATCTCAGTGAGATCTACAAGTTTCATGTTGACCAAAAATAGAGATGAGGTCAAATAAGATATGAAAATACAACGGTACAAATATACATACATGTAGTACACAAAGGGGCCCAAAAACCCAAGTTTTGCATCCGAGCTCTGATTTAAATGAAACTTGTCTCATTTTGAAGGTCTCTGAATGTGTATAAAAAGTGAGTCGACCTAGATCGGAGGTTGTATGAGGTAGATATTTGCATTCTAAGGTCTGGGGTCTCCAACTGGGTTTGGGATTTTTATTGGGTATTTTTACAAGATAAAAACTGTGCCCCTTTTCTATTATTCGTTAGTAATATACACAATGTAGAGTTAGTTTTATTGACTTTGGAGGGGGTATAAAATACAGATAATTAGGTGACTAATGATGAATATTTACAAGTGAATTAGGCTTCTTATTTAATGCAAATATGGATGCTAAAATGCATGTATTATGTATGCATGTATGTATGCTAATTATGCAAGATAAAGGGAAATATGCAGCTAATTTCTCGGGAACAAGACTCTATTTTTAACTTTAAGAGTGATAAATTACAGATTCATCACCCAGGTACCTAGCTTCTCTTCAAAGCTCGACCCTTGAGGGTCCTTTGGCTCTCCAACCCTGTAAGGAAAGTGCACATAAGAAAACAAGGGGTTCGGGAGCCTTATTGGTGAAATGGTGCGGAGTGGAGCGGGCGAAGGTGCCTCCGACGAATGGCGGTGTGGAGCACCTGATCTCCAAATCCACAATGAATCTAGGGGAAGTGAGATGCGCGTGGCGATCAGAAGAGCACCATGAACGATGTGGAAACGGAGGGAACAACTTAAAGGCGATGATGGCGGAGGAGCTCGTTGGAGCTCAACTCCAGCGAAGTAAGCGATTGGCTAATTAGGTAATCTAACTAATTAGAGATTAAGCTAAGTACTGGAAATTGAAGCTAAAACTAAATGCAACTAAAATAAAGGATAAGAACGCAACTCTTATACCTGGAATGAACCAGGGAGCAGGGTCGTCGGACTTGGCAGCTGTAGGTGCACCCCGTGCTCCTGGAGCTCGGCCCGACGTCAAAGAAGCTCCCCCTATCACGAGGAACACAACTAGACACGAAACCAGGACTCCTAGATGCCTAATGGTGACCAAAATTGCAAGGAAACTTGGGGGTTTTATTTATAGACATAACTCAACACCCTTATTGACCGGCTAAAACCAGGGATTTGGGTGCATGTACACGTGATTAAGGAGTATGGCGTGTATGTATAATGATCAATGATCATTTTGTAAGAAGGGGGCAATCTCGATGGATGGATGGTATGGCCAGGAAAAAGGCAAAAAAACCCAGGATGAGATTGCTTCGTGTTAAATACGGAGCAGGTGGGGAAGTTAACCAACAGTCAACTGGCGATGACCTGTGATTGGGCCTGGTCAGCACAAAACGACAAAACCAGCTGACTAATCATTGACTAATTAATTAAAACTAGCAAATAAATTTATTAATTTTTTATTATAAAATAAAAAATGTTTTTAATTTAATGTAGTATTATAATATGATCTTAGTTTATTTTTTTGGTGTATTTTATTTGTAGTTAATTTTTAGTAGTGTATTTATAGGTATATTTGACTATATTTTATACATTTTTATTTTAATATTGTATATTTTATTTTATTTTTTTATTTTATATATTTATAACTTATTTTTATGAGTATAAGGATATTTTTATTTTGTTTTTATGATGTAATTTTTACACTAAAATAAATAATTATGTATGGTTTATTTGTATATTTATAGGTATTTTACCTAGGTATTATATACATCATTTTATTTTAATGTATTTTAATGGGTTTTATTTTGGTTTTGTAATTTTAATAGAATATATATAATATTGTAAAAATATAAAAGAATAAAGAATAAAAGAATGGGGTTCCTTTTTATTTATATACAGGTAACAACATAGGTATTTTGCCCATGTTTACTCATAGACTTATTTTATTCTTTATTCTTTTTTATTTTATTTTAGTTTCTATATGCTCACATGTTATAAATAATAATTAAAAAAATAAAAATATAGATTTGTAAAAATAATGGATAATGAATAAATTTAATAATTCAATCGGTATAATATACGATAAGGGCCAAAAACCTAACTTTCACATAGTAACTCCAAAAAATATAAAACTACCACCATTAAATAGCTTATGAAAAGTTTTATACAATTAGAGATAATTTTGTTATGTTTTGAGTTTTTATTTGAAAGATATGGGTCTGAGAAGTTGGGTTTTTGGCTTTTTATTTTGTGTATAAAATGAACAATGTGCATTATTTTTGTACAAACTCAATTTTGTATTTTTATTTACATTATTATTTACAACTTTTATGTACACAAGTTCTTCATTTGATGAAAAATAATAGAGAATAAAATAGGTGTCAAAAATGCATAAATGATGAATAAAAGAATTGGATTTTTATTTTATTTTTGCCCTTATCTCCCCCTACTTTATTCCTTGTCGACCAACTCAATTCTTGACTTGATCTCAAGGTTTAGGGTCACAAATTATTATTATTCCTTTTTTCTTCTCTTTATTCTATAATTTGGGCAATAAAAACCACATTTTATATACAAATAATACAATAAATAATGAATGCTATTGTGTATAAATTAATGCTATTTACATGCATTAACTAGGGTTTTTAAGGCCAAAATGATAAAATAAAGGTGATGAAATGGAGATTCATCACCCCCCCTATACCTTCCTTTTCTAGTCCATAGCAAACACTTATGCAATAAGTATGAAAAGAATAAAGAAGAAAAGAAAAAGAAAGAATAGATAAAATTGCTTTCAATTGTTAAACTTGTATGTACAAAATCAAAGTTTAGAGCTCAGGTCAGACCTTGATGTGGAAGTGTGTGTGGAAACTGGTCGGGAACCAAATTTAAAACACAACAACATTCAAGAGTTACAGAACTCGGCTCGATCCACCTCAATAGCCAGGTCAGAACTAGCCTACATCATAGGTAAACCTCTATGACTATGAAGCTGACTTGTACGGTGTAAGTGGTAGTGGCTCTCCCCAACTGAAATGACAAAGGAACTGACTTCTCCAGAATGACAACCCAATGATTCCCTAATCCAACACTCTGTCCTCGAGGAGCAGGGTATTCTCTTCTAAGTTCAAGTGGCATCCAACTGAAGAGGAGGAGGTGAAGAAAAGAATGGATGGTAGCCAGTGTAGCTACCAATCCCAGGATGCATGACCAGTGTAGTCAAGTCATCCAGCAGTAGGCTCACATGGTATAACTTTGATGCTCAAGCTTTCTTATTTTCTATAGAACATATACATACTCCGGCAGACATTTCATTTTTATTTGCAGGCCTGCCCACTTTTTTTTGGAGTTTTTTTAACATACTATTTACAGCAACATTTACATAAGGAGTTTTTCCTTTTGAGCTAGAAGGCTATCCCTCTTTTGAAGCTTTATCGCAACCCACACTCTCCTATCTTTAGACTTCATGGTAACTGGACAAGGTTGGGGTGCACTTCTCTCCTTAGGCGAGGACAAATGTTTCCACCCGTGTGCGTCTCAGATCGGCGAATCCAACCTGCTCACCACTCCAATTGGGTTGAGCCAAATGTGAAAGGTGCGAGTGTCCAAGTTAGGTCACGACCGACAAGAGTCATGCATGCGTCTCAAAAAGTTCTAGTTAGTCAATTGAGGTGACTTGAACCCAGCCCTGAGTCTCAAAGAATTAAGTCCCAATGGACCTAAAGTGCCTTAAACCTAGTTCCCATAAGGTTCCAGTGTGGTTAGGTACAGTAAGGTCCAACCAAGCTCCAATATTCGACTTTATTGGACTAGTTCAATAATCATGCTCCATTGAATAGAATATGAATGCTATGCAAATGCTATGTCAACTGATGTAAAGAATGATGCAATTTTTTAAAGAATTTTGAAAATAAAAAGAATTTTTACACAAAGAATTTTGCAAATAAAAAGAATTTTAGCACACCAAGTATAAAATAAACACATCTATTTATGTGGGTGTGCTTCGTTTTATTTATTTACAAGAATTAATAATTTTAAAGAATTTACAGGTGCACAAAAGGTTATTTTATGGGTATATACAATTGATAAAGAATTTTATATAGATATATTAATCTTATTAATGGTGCATTTGTTCCTCAAATTTGTTTGAGAGCAATTTTGAAAACTATAGTACAAAATAATTTTTTGCAAATGCCAACATTTGAAAGCCATTTTGCAAAGATTTTTCACACACAACATATATTTTTCATAGTATTTTTACAACCATTTTCAAAACCATTTGTAAATAGGTTTTTAAAGCTGTTATTTCACACAAAGAAAAGGATTTTTGCAAATCAAAACATTTTTACAAAGGTTGTAAATATTTCACAAAAAGTTTTCCAAACGGGTCACACCATTTTTCAAATCATTTTGCAAAAATATTTTTGACCTGATTTCTTAATCAGCATATACAAAAAGGATGTGTACATACAAAATATTTTTGGTATTTTTAGTTTTGCAGATGTTTTTGCGATTTTTGAAATATAGTACATATCTTTTACATGGGGATATATTTTATATATACAAGAGTTTTGGTTCTTAAAGGATTTACAAGGGATGGTTGATCACTTTTATTCCTTTATATAGGTTTTTGAGTGTGGTGTTTATACTCCTCAAACTTATTTGAAAATCATTTTTTTTCCAAAATAGCTTTGAAAAACTTTAGTCCGGCGTAATTTTCTCAAACGATTTTTATAAATATTTACATGTATTTGAAAATCATTTTGTAATTTTTTTTAAACAGTATATATAGATTTTTCAAAACATTTTTGCAACCATTTTTCCAACAATTTGCAATTAATTTTCTAAATAATTTTGGTTCATGCAAAGAAAATAATTTTTTGCAAACAAAAATATTTACAAAGGTTGATCACATTTTACAAAATATTTTCCAAATAGTTTTTTAATAGATTTTTCAAATAGATTTTCAAACTATTTTTCAAATATTTTGCAAAAGTATTTTTGTCTGACTTATTAATCAGTATGTACAAAGGACGTTTGAGGAGCTATAACCATTTTTTGTTATAACATTATAATGTATTTGGCAGTATTTATAGCCAAAAGTACTATAAATACAAAAGTACGAGTTATGGCTTTAAAGTATATACATAGTATATACGATCCCCCTATACTTAGCTCTAGCTATGTCCTCATTGATCAAGGAGAAAAAAGAAAAGACATAACTCGGACTGAGTATAGAAGAGTATAAGAAATAAAGAAATGATGGTATGAATAAATGAATGGGAAGTTGACCGTCCCCCCTATACTTAGGATCAAATAATCCTAAGTATAGCAGACTGTACACAAGGCAAGGAGGGTCAAGGGTGAGGATGAACCGATCGTACTCATACTGTCTCCCCCTATACTTAGGGTAAGAGAGTCCTAAGTATATGCGAAAGAGGAGACAATGGAGAGGATCAAAGAATGCAAGTAATCTGGTTGTACACCCCTATACTTAGGGCAAGGTGCGCCCTAAGTATAGAAGACTGATAAAAAGGGGTGATACACCTTATAAATATATAGACATGCATTTTTTTCTTTTTGAGAATGACAACAGAGAGTAAAAAGAAGAAAAGAAGAAAAAATCAAAGAAAAAGTTTTTGAGGAATATTATCTGAATCTTTAGATGTTCCCAGTGTTGTGGATGTATCATCTGAGTGCAGTACTTGGATTGAGTCGACAACGACCAAGAAGGTATCGTGCTCAAGGTAAGGCTTCAGTAACTGACCTTTGACGACAAACGGTTTTGCGTCTGAAGACAATTCTGATACTGCAATACTGCCATTGTCACGCACTTCTCGTACTTGAAATGGCCCTGTCCATTTGTTTTTCAATTTGTCAGGAATATCTTCAACTTTGCATCAAATAGACACACTTTCTATCCAATTTTGAAGGTATTCTTCTGATGTGACGGTCATGCCAGCGTTTCACCTTCTCTTTGTACATCAATGTGTTATTGTATGCATAGTCTCAAAACTCCAGAAGCATGTTCAGATCATCTTTTCTTTTCTGTAACACTTTTCTGCGAGTCCAAATTACACATATTGATTGCCTATAAGGATTTGTGAATTAGTTCTACGGGCAAATGACATGGTTTTCCATACACAAGACGATAGGGAGACATGGCCAAAGGAGACTTCTAAGATGTTCTGTAGGCCCACAAGACGGAGTCCAAGAGTTGGGACCAATTCTTTCTGTCTGGCTTTACAAGCTTCTGAAGGATCGTCTTGATTTCTCTGTTTGATATTTTTGCCATGCCATTGGTTTGGGGATGGTAAGGAGATGTGACTCGATGCTCGATGCCGTACTCCTTCATTAATTTCTTGACCTCTTTATTGATGAAGTGGATACCCTCGTCTTATATGAGAATCTTCGGAATCCCGAACCACGAAATGATGTTTGCTTTCAAAAAGCGACATACTGTGCGACTGTCAGCAGCTCCAGCAGGGATAGCTTTGACCCAGCGACTCACGTAGTCCACTGCAAGAAGGATGTGCTCATATCCCTGTCTGTTGAGGAAAGGTCCCATGAAATCGATGCCCCAAGCATCAAAAACGTCTGCTATCTGAATGATCTTCAGGGGCATCGAGTGTTTTACTATGAATGTGCCTTTCAATCTCTGACAGTCAGTGCATCGTTTGATGAAAGCTGTTGTATCCTTAAATATTGTGGGACACTAGAAGCTGCACTGAAGTACTTTTATTGACGTTTGATCTCCAGAGTGGTGTCCACCAGAATCGAACGAGTGACAATGCTCGAGGACACTATGATGCTCCTCATGAGGGATACACCTACGCCTAATGCAATCTGCTCCTTCCCTGAATAAGAGAGGATACTCCCATAGGTAGAAATGGATCGTTAAGAAGAATTTGTCTTTTCGAATCTTCGTCCAATCCTGTGGCACTACCCCCGAGACGATGTAGTTAACAATATCAATATACCAAGGAAGCGAATCCATGGCCAGAATCAACTCATCAGAAAGGTGTCTATGATGGGTTTACTGCTCAGCGGAAGCTCTTGCTGCTCTATTCTGGAGAGGTGATCTGCTACCACATTCTGAACTCCAGGTTTGTCCTTGATTTCCAAATCAAATTCCTGGAGGAGAAGGATCCATCTGACTAGTCTAGGTTTGGCATCCTTCTTTTGCTGTAAATATCAGATAGCAGAGTGGTCAGTGAATATGGTGACTTTGGATCCAAGCAGGTATGATCTAAACATCTCGAGGGCGAATGCCACATCCAACAATTCTTTCTCTATCACTGTATAGTTTCTCTGAGCTTCATCTAATGTTCTGCTAGTATATGGATTGACATAGGGCACCTTATCTTTTCTTTGTCCTAGAACAACCCCAAATGCAAAGTCCGACGCATCCATCATGATGTCAAAGGGGAGAGACCAATACGGTGGATGTAGGACTGGAGCTTGAGTGATGAGATCCTACAGCTGATTGAATGAAAGGAGAACCTATTGATCAACATTAAACTTAGTCTCCTTACATAGAAGTTCTGTAAGAGGTCGGGCAATGCGACTGAAATCTCGGATGAACCTTCTGTAGAAACCCACATGCCCCAGGAATGACCTCACGTTCTTAACTGTTCGAGGTGGTTCAAGATTGGCAATCACATCCACCTTTGCCGGGTCGATTTCCATGCCACGTTTGGAAACAACATGGCCCAGCACAATCCCTTTAGTGACCATGAAGTGGCTCTTTTCCCATGATAGCTCTAGATTGATTTCACAGCATTTCTGAAGTACTCTATCCAGGTGATTAAGACACGAATCAAAGCTGTCACCATAGACGGAGAAGTCGTCATAAACACCTCGAGAAAACTTCCTACCATATCGACGAAGACTGCAAGCATGCATCTCTGGAATGTTGCTGGTGCATTGCAAAATTCAAAGGGCATTCCCCTGAAAGCATATATGCCGAATGGGAAAGTGAAGGTAGTCTTCTTTTCATCTTAAGGGGCAATTGCCACTTGGTTATACCCAGAGTACCCATACAAAAAGCAGAAGAACTCCTTGTCAGTTAGTCTTTCCAGAACTTGATCAATGACTGGCAAAGGAAAGTGGTCCTTCTTCGTTGTTGCATTAAGACAACGGTAGTCAAAACATACACGCTGGGATGCTGGTACCTGAGAGGAGATATACCCGAGTAGATATCCCCTCTCCTCTGTCGTTTGTGACCACAGTAAGCCCCAACTTCTTTGGAACTACGTGCAAGGGGCTTACCCATTTTGAATCGAAGATGGGATAAATGAAACCTGCATCACACCATTTCGTGAATTCTTTCATAACGATGTCCCTCAGATTAGGGTTCAATCTCATCCTGTTGCTGATGATGATTGATATGTTTTCGGCACCCGTAAGGAAAGCATACTTCATGCCTGCTAGAAGTGGCTTGAGTTTTGGTTCTAATTTGGCCAACTTATTAGTCACTTCAAAAACTATACTGGTGGTGGGATGCGCTGCTTGAACTTTGGCAGAGCTGCTGACCTTAGTATTATGTTGAGATTCTCAAAATGTGCCGAATGGATCTGTGATGAGATCATTGTGTTCGGGCTGGAGGGGATAATTTGAGTCGAAAAGATTCATCAGCAAGTTGGACTCTGTTTCCCAAGTATCATCGGAGCCGACATCGATTGTGCTTTCCAAGTCCTCCTCTAGAGAGAGAATTTCCTGTGTCCAACCATCGTTCAAAGAGAGTTGGGAATCTCTGATTTCTACAATGAAGTCACAGTCTGTAGCTGCATGTCCCTTATCAGTTACAACTCTGGGCTCAATGATCATGTCTATGGTAATTCTTTGATTGCCCGAGCTGAATGTAATCTTGCCAGACCCACAGTCAACCACGACTTCTGAGGTGCGTAGGAATGGCCATCCAAGGGTGATAGGAGTCTGGAGCAAGGGTGCGGGAGAGTCCATATCAAGGACTACAAAGTCAACGGGGAACTACATTTCCCGTACCTTTACTACAACATCTTCTAAAAGGCCTCTATGTCGCTTGATGGATCGGTCAACAAACTGAAGGATCATACGTGTCTGCTTGAGAGGACCTAGCTCAAATTCTTGGCAATAAGGATGAGGGCAGAAGGTTAATGGAAGAACCGCTGTCAAGCAGGGTACGCTCGAAGACTTAATCAAAAATTTTGCAACTGATAAGCGATGCTCCGTTGTCTTGCTTCTTCTGTGGGAGGTTGCTGATGGCTGGTACAGTAGCCATGGTGAGAACATGCTTCTCAACCTATCGGCATCTATTATTTCGTGCTGGGCGATGCTTGCTCGTACATGCCTCTTTCAATCCTTTCTTCACAGTCGACATGTACTCCATGGCCTTCATAAGAGGAATCTCAACAGTCAAGTTGTTAATAATATCCACAACTCCAGGGTTAGACAATGCACTTTTTCTTTTTGCATTTTTTGGATTTTTCTATTGCATCGGGAAAAGGAATATGTAAAGTGCTCGGACCAGAAACAGAGTTCTTATTTACAACAAAATTCTTGTCCACAATATCATGTACATCCTGATTGCAAAAAGGTGTACAATCTAGAAATGAAGATTCTGTTGTATGTGACAAGCAAAAAGTGGTGCCTCCACTCCGTCGACTGGCATAGGATCGGTTGCTGCTGGTAGCTCCTCCCTGGCTGGCACGGCTTCGCTTTGGCGACAATTTTCTTTTTGTTCTTTTTGCTTTTTCTTATTTTTTTGTTCTTTTTGTTGATGGAGATGGTAGTGGCTGGCAGCAAGAATGGCTCCTCCTCCTCCTTCTTCCTTACCTGCCCCTGTGGCTGGCACGGTTGATGCAGAAAGTGAAGATTCACATGAAGCTTTATTCTTCCCCTAGCTGGTGGCAGGTAGAGGAAAAGCCCTACCGCTCCTGCTCCTTTCTCTTGAAGTTGTTGGGTTGGCCTTGACCTGCACCGGGATGGTGGTTTTTGTGGTAGTCAGGTCATCTAACTTCTTTGTCATGTCTGCAAGGCCTTTGACTAGCTGGTCCAGGCAGTCAAGTGTGGGATTCATGAGACTCGCCTCTAACGATTCAGCATATAGACCACGCTGTTGCTGCATGTTTGGGAATGGGGGCGATGACTGCTAGTGATGCTGACGTGGTGGAGGAAGCTAATACTGATTATAAGAGGGAGGAGGATACTGCTAATAATGTGGAGGTGGGGCAGTCACATAATAGTGATATGGATGTTGATGGCGGTACTACGGCTGCTGGTAGTGCTGGTTCTGCCTCCATTGGTCTGTATACTAGGGAGGTTGGTGGTACTATGGCGGAGGTTGCGAGGACTGACCAAAACGACCACCCTGTGGTTGGTGGAATGACTTGTTGGCTTGTGGCTAGCCCTGGGGGTGTCTGGTAGGACAGGCTAGATGTGCCTCATTGCTCCACACACCATTAACTTTTTGGATCAAGGCTTGTGGTGGGAATGCTGGATCTAATGTATGGAGGAAATCTGATTGGTAGACAACCATCTGCCGCTACGGTTGGCCCTGATCGGGTGTCTGCATGTAGTATACGTGGTGGACAGCCGGTGGCTGCTGGCTCGACTGAGGTTGTTGTTGCGATGATGGCTCATCCTTCTTCTCAGCTAGGGCTTCTACGGATGGTGTTGTCGACTAGACAGAGCTGATGGTTCCCATCAACAGTTCCATCTACTTGGTGATCTGGTCCAACTTGTCGAGTTTCTGTCCTCTTCTCGATCACATCAAGTTTCTCGAGGTTTTGTGATCGCTTCTAAATAATATCAACCTTCAAGAGATTGCCCCCGATGATGCTAAGGTTGGAGCTCTCATCTCTCTCAACCTTACCGGACGCTGCCATGTGTACTTGCTTCTGGAGGATTTGGGGATGTTTCTGATATGCCTTGGATGAAGAGAGGGCGATCTCTCTTTTGACCATTTTTCTCAAAAATCTACCAGACGACGTCTTTATCCTTATTAAAGTTCGAGCACCCACAGGTTGCGTCAACGAGCCTTTGACTCTCCATGTTTAGGCTCCTGAAGAAGTGTTGGACCAAGCTGGTCCTTGGGATTTTGTGATGGGAGCATTTCTCCTGCAGATCTTTAAATCTCTCCCAGGCTTCATGAATGGATTTGTGGGCTCCCTGAGAGAAGTTACTAATTCTGGCTTGCATATGGTTGAGCCGATTGAGAGGGTAGAACTTGTGCAAGAAGGTGGATTTCAGCTCCTCACATGTTATGACCTTCCCCAGATGGTTAACCTAGTATAGGGCCTTATCTTGTAAATTGAAGGGGCCATCATCTTCACTATGTCCAATGGTACATTGGGGTAGTGGGTCGTACAACAGATGCGTGAAAATTGCCGGAGAGAATATAAGGCTCTTCATTGCTGTTCTCGTGGAAAGAGGGAAGAAGAGTAAGGAACTGAGGCTTTATCTCAAAATGAGCATGTACCGGTGGGATGCGGATCCACTCGGTCATCTGGCTGTCTCTAGGGGTGTATATTTCTTTCAGCGTGGGTTTTGGCCTTCCTTGTTCAGGATCTTCCTCATCTGGATCATCAAGGGGTCCACCACCTCCTCCTCCTTGTTTGCCTCCTCCTCCTTCTGGTATTTTCATATCATCATTCAACATTTCCTGGAATGCACTCTATGCTAGGGCTTGCTCTGTCAGCTGCTGTTGGATGGCTTGGATAGATTCTAATAACTATGCATTCATGTGATTATGATAAGGCATCTCTCCTTGCTCAGGTTGGGGAGGCTGCTGACCCTTTCCTCTTCCTTGAGGTGCCATTTCTAGGTCTGATTCTGAGGAGATGAATTCTGGATTGGGATCCAAGACTGGGACTGGCTTCTATTTGCAAGATGAGAGAATCCCAATCAGATCATTTGCAATTGAATATCATCTGCCATGATGAATCTGGAATTAGGGTCAATTCAAGAGTGTTGTGAATGAAAAAGGATGAGGACTGTAATCGACTTTCATTCACAACGGCAAAAGGTGGGACAAGAGTGGTCCCGGTTTATTCGGTGATCGAAAGGGAGGGTAGAAGACGAGGAGTCTGGAGATCGACCCGTAAGGTCCGGATCGGGTTCTCAGGAATCGCCTTGAATTATTGGCGAGGTCTAGTCCATGGAATCAATGTAGGCGTCGGCAGGATAATGACTAAACCTTTCATGGATCGTCATCGTGAAGCAAGAGGATGATAGATGTAGGAAGAAAGATATGTAAAGAATAAAAGTGAGAAATTTGTACAGACTCGCAAAGGACACTCAAACTCGGTCAGTTTCTTTGATTTCAGTATTATTTTCAAAATAGATTTTTGTGGATTTTATTAAAACTTTCATCAAAGAATATAGATGAAAAATAAATAAAAGAAAAATGCTTAATTATGTACATAAAATATTAGGTCAAAAACTGCTAAAAGACAAAATGCGCAAAAGTGGCCCAAAACCCAACTTTCACATACGAGCTCCGATTTTTATGAAATTAGTCTTGTTTTGAAGGTCTTTGAATATATATTATTTTAAAAGTAAGTAGGCCTAAATCGGACATTGTATGAGGAATATATGAGCGTTTTTATTTGTCTAGTCTGAAATTGGAGTTTTGTCCCACGGGCCAATTATTTAAGTTAGTATTTTTTATTTTTTTTAATATTGTCAGTAATATGTACATAATGGAGGTGGTTTGATTTAATTGGAGTTATCATGGATTAGTTAAAAATGCATGAATTTGGGTGCAAATGTAAAGATGATTATGAATGCAATTATGAGTGTTAACATGCAAATTAATATTTTATATACATGAATGATAAAAATGCAGAATAAATGATGAAATTAAACTAATTACTCGTGAATGAAGCTCTATTTCATCTTTTGGTATGATGAATCATGGATTCATCAACCCCATATGCTAAACATTGCCCGTCCCCAAGCAACTAAAATGAAATGCAAAAGTGAAATGATTTTGGGTTCCATACCAAAGTCATGAACATAAGGTGAAAATGGAGGTAGAACTGACCTTTGGATTAAAAGTGTGGCAGAACTTCTGTGAGACTTAGGATTTTAAAATCAACAGCCCTCAATTCTACATATCATTGAAACAGATTCGACTCAGAAGTCATCTTAGATCAATCCTTCTCCAAAAGCATATCCCATGAACATTGAACAACCGTCTCATGTGTGTGAAAGGTTTTAGCTTTCCCCATCAAGAATGATAGACTACCATGCAAACCTCCCTCCCAGTAACTCATCCTCGGGGAGTCCGGTATTTCCTTCTAAGGTCTGTCGCATTGTGTTCACAATCGAAAGGGGGATAAATGAGAAGAAGGGTAAAAGAACTGGAGGGTGACCAATGTAGTCACCTCTCCTTGTGAAGCCGACCAGTTTAGCCAAGTCTCCACTAAGATCAGCAGGTTTTCTTGAAGCTTGGACCTTTTTGGTCAAATATTTATTTTGTAGTTTGGCTTCTTTTTGGTATGATTTTTTGCTGACTCTGCATTGATCTTTTTGTGCCCCTACGGATATGGAATTTTTGTTCAGTACATGTTTTGGGGTCTTAGAAAAAATTGTGCCCAGCCGCCCATCACTTTTCCAAAACTTTATTTCAACCCATACTCTGGTCTTTAGATGTCCATGCTACAAGAAAAGAGACCCACACAGTCTTCCAACATCCGTCTGAGTTGAGCTAAGTGTATAGTGCGAGAGAACATATTAATTCCCTACTCAAAAGCTATACCCAGAATTAGGCGACCATGTTAGACACAAAGAGTCAAAGGCTGCACATTGCCATGCGAAACTCGAAGAATTAAGTCAAAAGACCTGAAGTTTCTAAAATCCTCTTTCTCGATGAGGTTCCTCTAGAAATTAGGTAGATTAAGGCCTAGTCAAGACCACTCTCTGCTTCTACTCATAACTCGGTCCAGAACCCAATAACTTTCCACTTTGCATATATGCAAACTAAAATGCAGATGTGTATAAGGTGCAATATGATTTTTTTGAACTGCAAGAATGATATGCATGAGTGTTTTTTTTTTAATTTTTTGCACATTTACCCATCCCATAATTATTGCATAATATGTACAAAAATACGTGAAAGTATGAGCTATGGGTAAAGTATATATATAATATATACAAGCCCTCATATACTTAGTGTGTGCTATGTCCTCAGAGCACAAGAAGTGACAAGAAGACATAGCTCATGCTAAGCGTAGAGAGAAAAATAATAAAAAGGAGAATAGAAGTCGACCGCCCCCTATACTTTGGCTATGGATAGCCTAAGTATAGAAGAAGATCAAAAAGTGGGGCAGTCGAGGTTAAGAGGAGAAATGGATGGATATATACAGGGGGGCATCGGTCCCTGCTATACTTAGGCTTTGGTCAGTATAAGTATAGGACAAGAGTGAGTGTGAGAATCGATAAGATCTGGAGCATATACAGATCGAATGAGGAATAGAAAGATGAATAAATACAGATGGCATCGATCCCCCCTATGCTTAGGCCTTGGCCTAAGTCTAGGAAGAAAATATACAACAAAAATGATGGGGGCGAGGGAAAGGTTGGCCGATGATCAAGGCAGTTTACGACCGATCTTTTTCATGAAATGTGGTGGAAGGGAATATTAATTGGAAGAAGATGAATTAGATGATTCCCAACCACCGTCGGAGCTATCATCGAAATAATAATAAGAGGTCACAACACTCCAACTATTCTTATTTTTAGCTTTTTTCTCAGAGCTTGCTCAGTTTTTGTGTCAATCTTTTCTTCCTCTGAATATTCAAATGAAAAAGTGTCAGTCTGGTCATAACGAATTGTTCCCGTGTATTGAATGGGACCAGGGGAGTTAGCCTTAGAAGAATAATAGAGGGGGATAGGGAAAGTCCGACGTGGATTGACATGTGACTTCTTGTTCTGATCAGGTTGTAGATTCTCCGAACCGAGCTCTCTCATACTTCTCTTATCCTCTGAACTTGATGAGTAATCCTTAAGAGATTGTTTTTCTAAAATATTGAAAGTGACATTTTTAGTCGGTTCATGAGGTATTCTTTGTGAGGTGCTGACCATGGTTTCCCTATCAGATGAGTCTCCATATAAATTGTAATATTCTTTTAAGGTCAACACATGACCTGTGTATTTACTCTCTGTTGGCTTTGCATGTGTGGACTCAGGGAAATCCGACATAATCTTGTTCGGTTGTGGTGAATTGGATGTGTCTCGTTTGATATCATTCACCTTCGTAGGATCACCAAACGTTTCATAAGATGTCTCTCCTTCATTTGATTCTGTGATAAGTGGAGAGGTCTGAACATATGAAGATCCTTCTATGTCATGACTGGCGGTTTTTGGTTCAGTTGTCTCAGGGTTTGGTGTGTCCTAAGAACTTGATCAATTTGGTTTGCATTCGGGAATATGATATCTTGAGTCTCGCAATTAATAGTCACTCTGGAAGAAGCCAGAAATGGCTTTCCCAAAATAATGAGAGACTCAGATAAGTCTCCTCAATGTTCAATGTCGAGGACAATAAAGTCCACTCTATGTGAGACACCTTGGAAATAAATGGCGACAGAAATGATTCCTCCTAGTCCTTTTATGGATCGATCAGGAAACTAAACGATCACTCGGGTCTTTATGAGCGGTCCGAGTTTGAGTCTGTCAAACACGGACTTCGGAAGGATATTAAATGTAGAATCGTCGTTAATCTGAACACTATTAAACTCAATAATTTTAATTTCATAGGTCACCTTGTTCAACCGTTTTACTTTCCGGATCTTGTTTGTTTGGGTCAGCACCATTGAACTGCCCATAGTTATTTAATGATATTCTGTTTGAGATCTTTTCTTTCCCGTCTTCTTAGGTGATAATCGACTCTTTACAAATCTCTGAAGATCGGGAACATACTCTCTAGCCTTGATTAATGGAAGCTCTAACATTAGACTTTTGCAAAATGCTTCCATATTGATGTTGTCCGATTTTTTTGAATTTTCTGATTTTTTCATTTTTTTTTAGAATTTTCACTAAAGACAATAGGAGGGTCAGTGGTCTGTGGTGTTTGTGTGTAGGTATCAGGCACATGATGATTTTTTGGTTCGCTCTGTGATTTTCTTGATCCTCTTTGTTGATTACCATATCTTTGACTATTTGGATGACATTATTAAATTGTTCTGTAAAAAAATCGATCCTCTTATTGATCCGAGCTATGTCATCCATTATTATCTCATGACTCGGAGATGAGTAACTATGCTCGGTATGACGCAACATCGGCATTTTCTCCTGAACCAAGATATAGTCAGTTTCTGTGATTAAGGTTTGGTCATTAGTCATATTTCCTTGACTTTGGGTGTCATCTTTGTGGTCAAAGGAAAAATGGTCATACTCGGGTCGTGGATCATCCCGAGTAGAGGATGGTTCAAACAATGAATTATCATATGTAACCAGGAATCATGTTCCTCTATCAAAGTTCGTTACGCCTATATATATATATCCTCAAGTCCGCTCTCTCCATTGTGTCTTCATAGAAAATGTTCGGTTCTGGGAGCAGTTCGTATCTTAAATTTTCAACCAAGGGTGGGTGGGTGGGTGAAGAGAATGGTGGCTAGGAAGAAACTGCCTGTAAGAGAGGATTTCTTTAAAAAGGAAATGGAAACGAAGATTGGAAATTTGTCATGTGAGCGTGACCCATGGAGTCTGGGTATGAATGCCAATATTCAGTCATCTTTGAATGGAATGGAAGAAATAGATTTGCGAAACCACAATCTGTGTGTGCAAGTGCACTGTCACACAATTCAATATTCAAATACAAACCCAATTTCACCAACTCAACTCAGTGAAGGCCTCGAAGCTGGGTTCAATTAATCTGGTTGGTTTTAAGTGTGATTTTCAAGGAAAGTTAGCAAGGATTACGCGATGGCCTATAGGGGAGTCGGCTCAATGCCGGCTATGTCTCCCTTGTTTAACCCGACACCTAAGATACCAATGCCCTTCCTCTCTTGTCTCTTATCACTAGCTTACTTAGTTAATACCGATGAAGTTCAGGGACCCACCCCTATCTACTTACCGAAGCAGGTGGAGGCTGAGAAGGCTTGTCACTTCACCTTGGGGGTTACTAAGTAACTTGTCACGTTGCACCGCTGCTTCACCCCTATCTACTTGTCGAAGCAAGTAGGGGTTACTTAGTGCTGGTCAGTTGGACTTCGAATACTTTAGCCTGTGATATTTACTAAGGGCGTGGTATGTTGAGATAGAAGGCGGGGATTTGGGCTCTATCTTAGGGTGTGCACACCCTCTCTATACCCTCACTCAGCCTGCAATCAAACAATGAAGGGGTTGCTCTCTCAAAAATAATGATTTTCAGTTTTAATGCAAAATTTTTTATTCAAGTTGTATTAACAATCCTGATTTTAAGCTTAATTTTCACAGAGTTTAATCCACCACACAAAGCATGCCTAATGGACAGTCTCGATTTCCTTTAATCTTAAGTGATAAAACCAAGGGAGAGTCAAGAAAAGCGAATGCATGATGAAATCAATGATGTATGCTCAGTTCAGAAGACCTACAATGATACTCGCGCTCTTCATGCGGGATGCAATATATAATTGAAATTTTTTACACTATATGAAATGCAATAAACCACACCTAACAGATAGTTCTACTTAGCATGAAGAAGTGGGTTGAATTTTGACTAAGTGAAAACGATCTAAGGTGCGTATAATTATAGTGCAAGTGTGGTCCTAAATTACGAAGGGCACAAACAAATTTGAATTTACACTACCGTGTGCCTATCCTAATTTCGCCACTCAAGTTGAACCCCACCCTCACTGGAGGGTGATACATGCCGACACACCACGTAAATGTTCAATCCTTTTTACACATGCGAGAACCCGATCGGGAACCGCTAGAAATGAGCATTTAATTAGAAATTAAAGAAAACACACTCTCTCTCCCAAAAATTAAAAGATGGCATGTATCTGGTCGCTTCGAGTTACGTTGATTTCTAAGAAGACTGCTCCAAGTTCACCGTGTATCTCACACGAAAATTAAAAGATCAAATATTAGAGAGAGGTTCACAGAAAAATATACAAAAATAAAAGAGACAAAAATACTGAAAAAGAAGGAAGAAAAAATGGAGAACTTACAAGAAGATCGGGGGTCAGAATACCCAGGGATGGAAAACCTAAAAACTTGATTTTCTTAAAAACAACCTAAGCCGTGCCTCCCCAGCAACGACGCCATTTGATGAACCATGAAAATGTGCTTTTAGTTCTGTCAAATTAACATTTGAAAAGTGTTCATTGTAGATAGGTAATTCATGGTTGATCAAAAACCACTTAACTAATTTATCGATTAATGCATGCGGTCAGTTTTTTTTATTTGGGTAAGTCCAAGGTCAAAATCAGGGAGGAAAATGTCTCCTTAGGTTGGTTAAGAGTCGATCTCGAATTTAGGTTCTCAAAGAAGTAATTTTTTTGGTATTTGTAAATGCGATAAATGCGCGAGATGAAGTTTTGACGAAATTCGGGGACTAAAATGCAAATTCCGATCAAATTATGTCAAAAATCCACAAACTTGGCCAGAATATTAAATATGATGAAATTAGACTATTGTTTTTTTTTTGAATTTTTTGGATGCTAGATGAATTTTCTGTGAATAAAATAGTGCAAATAGTGAGATTTTCAATAATTAATTACAATAAATATTATCTATTTTATTTTCAGGAAATAAAATTATTTAAGATATGTCACTAGGTAATATATCTCAGAAAAATCATAGATCCTAAAAATGTTGGATTTAATACTTTATAAAAAATAATCAGTGAAATGCGTAAAATTACTTTTATAGAATAAAATATGCATTGAAATGCAATTCTTTTTGGGCACAATGTTTTTAACAATTAATTCTACAATTATTGAATTTTTGATATATTTTTGAGCAACAGTTAATTAACTATGAATTTTTAAGCACAAGATGGGCAAAATATTCAATTTTCTGCAAGGATAATAATTATTAATTAACTACAAAGTATAAAAATATAAAGCACATGCCACAATGTAGAGGATTAATTGTAGAACAAAGTTAAAATTTTTAAATGACCACATGATGTCAAAATGAGGTTCAAAATAAAGGAAGAACACAAGGTTCAATATGCAAATTACAATAACTAGAAAAATGTAGAAAGTGGGCTTGAATGTTATTACTGAGACCCTAGGGGGAGATTCTGCAAAAATGTTCCAGGAAAGCATGTTCATCGCACGTGCTCCATGGTGGCTGGATCAGAGATGAATGGGTGCTTTCGGAGGGGTTTCTCAGCAAGTTTTTCGCTCCCCACATGTGTATCACGTGTGGAGGGTATTCTTGGAATATAATGGACTCCGTGGTATGAAATGCAAATAGCCCCCCCACGCACGTGTTAAGCATGTGCAATGAGGAGGTCTTCTTCCGCAAATTTCCCTCGGATGCATGCTCGTGTTCTAGTGTTTTCCTACTTGGTTTTGATGCCCAGCGGTGATGAATAGGCAGAGGGTGTTCACGGGCATTGATCTGGGGATGAAGCTGGAGGGGACTCCATTGTGCGGTGACGGAGCGAGATATGCCTGAGGATCCTGATGAAAGCACAATGAAGCTCAGATGGCCCTCGATGGCGAAGGAGAAAACCATGAGGGCTCTGCTGGGATGAGTGGAACGAAGAGGTTGGCAGCCTCCTATTGTGGTGGTTGTCATGGACGATGAGTATGGTCGAGCTATAGTCGACGATAACTGGAATGGGTTCTGCGAGGTGGCGCCGGCTGCTGTGAGGACGCGACAAAGCGGATGGAGTCAGAGAAGCCCGCACGTGGCGGAGGTGTAGCGTGGGGCCACGCAAAGACAGAGCTGCTTGCTACTTGAGATGACGGAGAGTGGTGAAGCACGTGAGTGATGATGATTGGTGGAGGGAGCGGATGATGGGTGGTGAGACGACGACCTGAAGAGCAGTGATGAAGACGTGAAGAGCGATGGAAGGAAGTGGTCGCTGGGCTCAACGGTGTGAGCGAATTGTGGGGAGGTGAAAGTGGGGTGCAGAGTCGATGTCTGAGATGTTTGCAGGCGGAGATACATGTTTGTGAGGGAAGAAAGTAGGAGAACATGGGAAAGTGTGTAAAATAGAGGAAAAATTGGAAAAGGGGATGTGGGTGGATGTTTCGCCTGGGATTGAGGAAGACAAAGGTCTTCTTCGCGTCGTCGCATTGACCACGGCGGCGATGTCGTGGGAAGCTGGAGTGATCACGCTGAAGGATATAGTGAGATCCTTAAGCGCATCAAGGAAGCATGAGGATCGCATCGTATGCGATCAGGAGCGACTAGTTGCACTTGTTGCTTGAGGTAGCAGAATATAAAAATGTTTTTCATGCGATGAAACCACATGATCCGAGAATACTTCTCGGATCATTTCATCTAAATGACAAACAAGTATTAAGGTTACCTCATGAAGCGAGGTTGCGATCGAGTCTCTAAACGAAGAGACCTCCTATTTCAAGTCCGATCCAACAGAGGAGACGCTTGCGAGCGCGTGGATGAGGCGCATGCTTCTCGCAACACATGTTGATGATCCAAGCGGCGAATCTTCAGATCTCGTCACATGAGATATGATGTCTTCTTCACGAGCGAGGCGCACCGAAGGAGACGAAGATCCACGAGCAAATGATCCAACAACATAACGACGACGCTGCATTGATGGAGACTCTCTCTAGGGCATCCATGGTAGATGACCATATGAGAGAAACAGAGAGGGCTTGTAGAGAATAAGAGGGAGAGAGAGAAGTTGTTGTTCACAACTTGTGTGTTGTATTGTAACCAATAAGAGCAAGGGGTGCCTCTCCTTTTATAATATTTTGGGATCATGGATCTCAATCCATGGACAACACAAATCCAATGGCTCACATTGATTTGTATTTCTTTTAATGGCCAAGATTTTGTTGGTAAAAAAATAACAATAATTAATTTAGATTAAATATATATTGATAAATCAATATGATTTAATCCCAAATTAAATCAATCAAGCATGGAGAATATGGAATGAAGATTGCCTCCTTCCATAATATGGGAATTGGTGGCAATCTCATGTAATATCATGATATCTCATGAGATTACATTAATCCATGGAAATCTCCAAGATTTACAACAACACTTGTTGTAAATTATTTTACAAAAATAATTCATAATTATTTTGTGAACATTGCAATCTTGCCATTGGAAATTTATGAATCAAATCCACAACCCAAAATAAAATGTGATTTACATTTTCAATTTAATGTTCAATGTGAATCCAATTCACATTAACATTTAATTAACAAATGGAAATTATAAATCTCTCTCTTATATATCATAAATCACATTTATAATATATATGATTAATATGGATAGTGCTATCCGCATTATTCATATCCATGATAATTAAATCGCATTTAATCATCTTGGAGCTCTATTCTCATGTGCCCAAATAATATAAATCACATTCACATTATTCACATCTTTGATAATCAAATCACATTTAATTATCTAAGATAACTCTCTCTATAATATGAATTAAATTCATATTATTCATGATAACTAAACCATATTTAATTATCCAAGATAACTCTCCTTATAATATGAATCAAATTCATATATTCATGACAATTAAATCACATTTAATTATCCATTTTCTTAATGCTCGGATACATATATCAACAATAAAATTATCCTGAACTCCTTCAAGGATAATGCGCTTTCTCCGCGGATACTAGGAGATAAGGACATGGTGATTGTATTGTTCCACATATAGTGACTTGGATATTGAGATCACATCTCATATCCAGATCCTACGTACCTCCCATAGATGCTTGATTAAATCAAGATTGCAAATTTAATCTTCTCATTACATCTGAATCACATTCAGATCAATGTCCATCATTTGGACCAAGATCATATTACTTCTCTACTGAGAGAAGTCACTAAAATCTACAACCGTTTCATCACTCCATAGGAATGGAAGCGTTATAGTTATACAATCGTTTATGATCACATCACCCTCAGGTATTCCTAATACCTGTACATCCCGCATACTGGAAGACCCAGATTAAACTTGAAGTATAAGATCAATCCTACACTATCTACTTTAGGGATTTATCATTAAATTTCTCATTTGACTATTGAGAGTTGGTATCGATCATATACATTCCAAAAGCATATATCATACCAAGAGGTTGATCATATACTTTCCAAAATTATATATCAAACCTACAAATTCAATCAAGCTTCCAAAGCGAGACGACCATGCACGGAATTTGATTCTTCCCAATATCTTATGAGTGAGCTCATGTCTTCCGGTCCAAGAAATGAACCTGTATGATCCCTTAGAGAGATCATATTACTCATATGCCCTTACATGCACACCAGCGCGCCGGTGTATAGACCTTGATTAGGTCATCAACCTATTGGTTTGCCAAATGTACATACTCAGACATATAGTAGCACATATGTCTTTGGTTAGAGGATGTGTGCCTATATCGTGACAGTATACGACATAGGACTTTAGTTATCTCGATCTCGTTAAGTCAACTCTTTGACTTAACTTATCTAACACCTTCGAATCTCTATTCTTATGTAGAGGACCTGCATCAAGAGGTCGGTTAGATATCATCCTTTAGAGAAAGGATTGCCATCTTCTTCTTAGGATGGAGATCATATCTTAGTAATCATTTGACGGTGTTTGATGAGTCCTCAATCTAACTCTTTAGATATTCATCCAAACACCTGCCTCTATGATTCAATAATTGAATTAACAACTGTATGATCTTTAAGATGGCCATGGTACATAACCCTAACTGTACTAAGGGACCTATTATGCAAATTATTTATTCTTCATTTCAGATCAGGGAATGATATTCGCAATTACATTTATTGCATAATGGCTCGTTGTGGGCTTGCATGTCCAACAATCTCCCACTAGCCCAAAGAGCCATTAATGGGCTAATCATTTAAACCCAAACTCATGTGACAATCATAGGCTATTTAGAAAAATAGCTAGGTAAGCTGATCAGTCACTCTGTTCTCGAGAGACTACGCTAAGTCCTTTTACATCACTTGCATATCCCTAGTAAGAGTGCTTGCATGCAATGCGAATGTTGCATCTTATGCAACCAATACTCAATTTTGTTAAAGAACTTATAGTGTCCTTGACACTACCGCTCAACAATTATTATAACTGGTATGTCCATAATCCTTATCAGAATACCCTTATTCATGGAGATCTCTATCTCCTAAGGTATCTGCAGTTAAGATCCTTTTAGATCACTATGTATAAAGTCTTAAGCTCTTGAAGATAAGACTTAGAGATCACTATCTCTAAAGATATTGTTATTACTGCAATCAAGTGTTTATTTCCTTAGTAGGATTAGTAACAAAAACTACTCCCACTGCATGGCAGACATCTGTCTTTTTACAAAACAGCACACACTAAGCTTCCTAAAGCTGATGCACTAGGGCATACAGCTTTGGTATTCACATCCTCAACTCTTTGAGGTGTTATCTCTTTAAATAGGTCAGTACCATATCTTAAGGAAAAGAAGCCTTTCTTGGAATTTTCCAAGAATGAAATATTTCCAAGGTGTATCACTAATGTGACAGTCACAATACCCTCTTCTCTATGCTTTTTAACACATTCAGAACTAAGATCTTAAGAGGTATCCTTGAGTTCATATCTCAAGTTATGGAACAATCAGATTATAAAACACTTATTATTATCCTTAGATCATTCAAATGATTAGGATATTATCTACATTTAGCATGATGAACACAATGGCACTCCACTAAGCTTCACATGGTTCATCAAGATTCTGTCTGAAATCATAACATTTATAATTTCATCAAATCTTATATTCAAACTACGAGAAGCTTATTTGAGTCCATAGATGGATTTCTTTAGCTTGCACACTTGATTTCCTCAACCATGAAGCCCTGGGGCTACTTCATAGGAATATCCTCAGAAAGGTATTCATGGAGGAATGCAATCTTGACTTCCATATTGAAGGTGTCAAAGTCAAGTTCTGTAGCTATAGTTAGCAATGTTTTGATGGTTTTAAGCATGGTCACTGAAGAACAAGTCTCATCGCAAGTGATGTCTTCTCTTCGGTGTGTAGCTCATGGCTATGAACCGTGCTTTGAAGGTCTCTACCTTCTCATCAGGTTCCCTCTTTCTCTCGAAGATCCGTTTACACCTAATGGGTCTTACCTATATAGGTGGATCCTCGAGGGTCCATATACAACACTTGTATATGAAGTCTACTTTAGACTTTATTGCTAGCGTCCATCTTTCCATGCTATGATCTTCAGAAGCTTCATCACATGAAGTCAGATGATTGTTAGACTCAACTGACACATGGAATCCATCCTCAAACTTATTTGAAGAGGTATTAGTGTTTCATCTTTAATTGTCCTTTTAGTTTCCAATTTAAGGAGCCTCATTATCTTCTCAAGATTAAATGTGTTCCTTGATTTCATTTTCATCTTGATTCTCAAAAGTCCCAATCTCTAAGAATCACATTCTCAAATATGAAATCTTTTAAGGATCTCAAGGTCATAAAGTAGGTATCCAATACCATCATTTATTTTCCTAATGAAGTAGAACTCTCTGGTGCTAAATTCCAGCTTACTTTCCTGAAACCATATTAAGGATATATAAATTGTAGTCTCTACTACATATATTCTTGGAAACTAATAGGTAATTATGCTAAAATTAATCATTGATCAAATCATGTCATACATAATCCAATTGTATCTCCCTACAACAATCTTGAGTTTAGGTGTATTAGGAGGATTGAGATAGGAATGATATTCATATCTCCATAAGGTATTCCTTTGAATTCATCTAATAGGTACAAGCTACCTAGGTTAGATCAAATTCATTTCATCTTCCTTCGAACTTTGGTTTTAAACCAAAATTGTGAAATCTATGAACATTTCAAAGATTTCTAAAGTGAAGACAAGAAATCATATATCACAAATAATCATCGAATGATATCACATATCACCAATGTTTATCATGATATAGATGATCCACATACATCAATATGTATGAGATATTGAATACCTTGACATCTTAATCCATTCTCGGAGAAGGGTGCTTTGGACATTATTACTTTGAATACAATATTCACGAATATGTAAGATTTGAAAATTTAGATATTCTAAAGTTTCATCTCTTACTAGTCTATTGATCTCATCAACATACTTATGTCCAAGGTTTGATGCCAGATCATTATCAAATGATCTTCATCCTCCTGTTGATCTTTAGAGGTTTAATTTTTAGTATTAGAAATGTTAATGAACCATTCATTGATTTTCTAATTTAGTAGAGTCCACTAGATGTTAGACTACTATCTGAAATATATCCATCATAACCCTTTATGATAGGTTTATTCTAGAATTCATGTTCATTTCTAACATTTAGAAATAAACAATGAGTCTATTATAATATCTAGGTCAAAGAGACAATCTCTAAGACTAAGGGCTCTCCAACTGAAAATACGAAGTCTATCTATCCAATAGAGATTGTTGCAACAATTTCACCAATATCCATGTGGATGACTATTGAACCTTAAGATCAAATTTTCCAGTCTTCTAAAAAAGATATGCAACCAATTGCAAATGTCATTAGAAGAATGAGATATAGTTATTAGACTTTTAATCTTATCCAATAATATAGTCAATTTCAATGATTAAATGTAGATTATTCCGATGCACTATCCGAGTCCTTCTTTAAGGATTCAAGATAGTCTAGATAGTCATACTATTAGAACATCTGCTTATTGCAGTATTGGCATTCATCCAATTCTTTGGATGCCATATGGAAGTCATAGAAGTACAATCAACTCTTTGACTTTCCTTCTATCTTGGGTCCAACCCATGCTTCCACTATGCTCCTTTCATCTATAAACAACCATTGCTTAAGACAAAGGATCTCTTATGTTGACTTCAAAAGATTTCAATATAAGAGTATTTCAACATTTATACATGCTTCATTCAATTCATATAATATGAATATTATGGAGCTTCATGAAAGACTAGAGTATAGATAGTAGAATGATGACACTCATCGTATCTATATACATCTTAACTCTTAAAGACTTTTGATTCAGGCGGGTACTCAAACAATTTGAATACATTATCTCTTATATAGCCATCATTCTGCATGATGCAGAGAACCATGCCATTCATGATTAAATGTCGAGAGCGCATATGTATGCCAGAACATCTTCTTAGAATTTTATAAGGATTATTTGACAATTACGATCATCATCGACATGTCACTTCCAAAGTACAATCGATGAGAGATCATGACTATAGAGACATACAAACCCTAGGGCTAAAGTCCTATCATCTATTATAATTGTCATTCCTCATTATTATGAGGAAGACTTGCACATTGCAACCACATACATTATGTGTCCAACTGCAAGTACAATATCTTGATCATAGATCCAATCCATGCTATTTTACTGGTTATTATTGAGTATAATATTGAGTGGGTTTGATGAAGTATTATATGAAATAAGAAAATTGCATTAATATATATAAATATATATTTTACTTTGGAATTTTTATATCAAAGTTGTCTTGCCTTGTCAACACTGAAAGTTCATTCCCTTAATCACTTTGAATGTAAGAGATATACTTACCATTATATCTCAAACAAGATATGGGATCTCCTATCTTATTTTTGTTACATACCAATAATATGCGAACTTGCAACTCGGTTAAAAAGAAGCAGGAACACATTCCGCCTTGCAAGTCTAACTTGCATTCCCAATTTGGTCTTTAACATATGGGACCACCACCCCTAAGGTGATGTTGACCTGTCATTAATTGAACCAACCGTCAACATGATTAGTACTCGCTATGCTGAATTTAATATCACCCCAATAATATGAGGACTCTGTATTAGGGTCACTACGTATACAACCTTACTCTTTCTATTAGCAAAGAACCCGATCCAGATGTGCTTGCATACAGGAGCTGTCACTTTGGACAGGCGTCTCCTACATACAATCCCTGGTGACGGAACCCTTTGCCTTGACGGGAGACCATGGATGTCACTTTTGTGATCCTCCATATCATATTTAAATTATAATTAATCATTATGAATCATATTCATTACGATTAATTCTTCCAAGGGAAATAAAAACTCTATTCATAATAGAGTGTTTTAATTTTAATTGGATTCTAATTAATCTAATCGTATTAAATTAGTGATCCAATTAATATCCAACAAATATTATTAACTGTTAATTGAATTATGGTTTTATCTCAAATACGTATTATTTCGAATTTTAATAATTACAAATACATCATGATTTCTTAAGCATTATACCAACCCTACCCACTGTCATGGCCAGTACCGACGGGAGTGGGACAGACCGCACACGGTGCAACCTGCTACCCTAACGCTCCCCGACTAGACACCATATCCACTTCGGGAAAGGATAATGCAAAATAGATCACTTTGTACTTGAGATGATCATCGGTTTTTCAACCGAAATTATACCATATAATAATACTCAAAACCACTTTGATTAGCATTATAATGAGATTTGCTAAACAAATCCTAAATCCTATTCAAACAACATGTTTGTTGGAAATTGGATTGTGTAACCAATTGTGATCAAGATCATATCTAATCAATTATTGGTTAAGGTAATGCCATGTAAGAAAATAATTGTCATCCAATATTTCACAAATATTTTCCCATTATTATTCAAGGAAATTAAACCATTTAATTTCACTAATTGATTAAATGACAATCACTAGGCGCTTGATTAGGAAAGTAATTCCAGCAGTGACCCCCGCTTACTAAAATTAGCATATCTCAATCAAGTTAAATCCAAATTAAACAAAGTAAGTTTCTAAAGTTCTTTAATTTGATTTACAACAGAATTTATGTAATTTGAATGCATTTATAGGTGTTTCAAAACCGTAATTAACTCTTTAATTACGTTAAGATTCGCAGTCCCCGAAACAGTGGATACATGTTCACTAAAATGATCAGAACTTGAGCAAACAGAATCCAAATTATGTAAATTCAGATCCTACGGTTTTCTTATTTAATGTGGAACAAAATACAAGATTTATTTTAGTGTTTAAACAATTTAAACATGGCCGAAAATAATCACAAAATAGAGATACGAAAATGAAATGCGATAAAATTTCGCAAACCCTAACGGACCCAAGTCGCCTTAGGTTTATGGATCGTATCCGAAAACCTTCAAACTGGCTCTAATACCACTTGAATGATATGGTAAGATCCTTAAGCACATCAAAAAAGCGTGAGGATCACATCGTATGCGATCGGGAGCGACTAGTCGCACTAGTTGCTCGAGGCAGCAGAATTTAAAAAATATTTTCATGCGATGAAACCACATGATCTAAGAATACTTCTCGGATCATTTCATCTAAACCAAAAACAAGTATTAGGGTTACCTCTTGAAGCGTGGTTGCAATCGAGTCTCTAAACGAAGAGACCTCCTGTCTCAAGTCCGATCCGACGGAGGAGACGCTTGCGAGCGTGTGGATGAGGCGCGTGCTTCTCGCAATCCATGTTGATGATCCCAATGACGAATCTTCAGATCTTGTCACATGAGATACACCGTCTTCTTCATGAGCGAGGCACACCGAAGGAGACAAAGATCCACGAGCAAATGATCCAGTAGCATAATGATGATGCTACAACGATGGAGACTCTCTCTAGGGCATCCATGGTGGGCGACCATATGAGAGAGACAGAGAGGGCGTGTAGAGAATGAGAGAGAGAGAAGTTGTTGTACACAACTTGTGTGTTGTGTTGTAACCAAGAAGAGCAAGGGGTGCATCTCCTTTTATAATATTTTGGGAAACATGGATCTCAATCCATGGACAATACAAATCCAATGGCTCACATTGATTTGTATTTCTTTTAATGGCCAAGATTTTGTTGATTAAAAACTAACAACAATTAATTTAGATTAAAAATATATTGTTAAGTCAATATGATTTAATCCCAAATTAAATCAATCAAGCATGGAGATTATGGAATGAAGATTGACTCCTTCCATAATTTGGGAATTAGTGGCAATCTCATGTAATATCATGATATCTCATGAGATTACATTATTCCATGGAAATCTCCAAAATTAACAACAACACTTATTGTAAATTATTCTACAAAATTAATTCTTAATTATTTGTGAACATTGCAATCTTGCCATTGGAAATTTATGAATCAAATTCACAACCAAAATAAAATGTGATTTACATTTTCAATTTAATGTTCAATGTGAATCCAATTCACATTAACATTTAATTAACAAATGTGAATTACAAATAGCTCTCTCTTATATATCATAAATCAAATTTATAATATATATGATTAATATAGATAGTGCTATCCACATTATTCATATCCATGATAATTAAATCACATTTAATCATCTTGGATCTATATTCTCATGTGCCCAAATAATATGAATCACATTCACATTATTCACATCTTTGATAATCAAATCACATTTCGTTATCTAAGATAACTCTCTCTATAATATGAAATAAATTCATATTATTGATGATAATTAAATCACATTTAATTATCCAAGATAACTCTCCATATAATATGAATCAATGTCATATTTATTCATGACAATTAAATCACATTTATTTATCCATTTTCTTAATGCTTGGATACATTTATCAACAATGAAATTATCCTGAACTCTTTCAAGGATAATGTGCTTTCTCCGCGGATACTTGGAGATAAGGACAGGGTGATTGTATTGTTCCACGTATAGTGACTTGGATATTGAGATCACATCTCAAATCCAGATCCTACGTACCTCTCATGGATGCTTGATTAAATCAAGACCGCAAATCTAATCTTCTCATTGCATCTGAATTACATTTAGATCAATGTCCAACATTTTGACCACGATCAGATTACTTCTCTACTGAGAGAAGTCACTAATATCCAGACCCATTTCATCACTCCCTAGGAATGGAAGCGTCATGGTTATACGATCGTTTATGATCACATCACCCTCAGCTATTCCTAATACATTTACATCTTGCATACTGGAAGACCCAGATTAAACCCGAAGTATAAGATCATGTTTACTCTATCTACTTCAGGGATTTATCATTAAATTTTTTATTTGACTATTGGTAGTTGGTTTCGATCATGTACTTTCCAAAAGCATATATCATACCCATGTGTTGATCATATACTTTCCAAAAGTATATATCAAACCTAGAAATTCAGTCAAGCTTCCAAAGTGAGATGACCATGCACGGAATTTGATTATTTCCAATATCTCATGAGTGAGCTCATGTCTGCCGATCAAAGAAATGAACCTGCATGATCCCTTTGAGAGATCGTATTACTCATATGCCCTTGCATGCACACCAACGCACCGGTGTATAGACCTTGATTAGGTCATCAACCTATTGGTCTGCCAAATGTACATAGTCAGACATATAGTAACACATCTGTCTCTGGTCAGAGGATGTGTGCCTATATCATGACAGTATATGACATAGGACTTTGGTTATCTTGATCTCGTTAAGTCAATTTTTTTACTTAACTTATCTAACACCTCCGAATCTCTATTCCTAAGCAGAGGACTACATAAAGAGGTTGGTTAGATATCAACCTTTAGAGAAAGGATTTCCATCTTTTTTCTCAGTATGGAGATCATCTCTTAATAATCATTTGACGGAGTTTGATGAGTCCTCAATCTAACTCCTTATATATTCATCAAAACACCAACCTCTATGATTCAATAATTGAATCAATAGTTGTGTGATCATTAAGATGGCCATGCTGCATAACCCTAATTGTACTAAGGGACCTATTATGCAAATTATTTATTCTTCATTTCAGATTAGGGAATGATATCCGCAATTACATTTATTGCATAATGACTCGCCGTGGGCTCGCATGTCCAACACACGCTTGAGATGGTCTTCGTCGGGGATAGAATGTTGTCACCACCTCCCTCCCGAACTCTCTCTCTCTCTGTGGTAGATGGCAGATAAGGAAATGAGGGAAGGTTTCGATGGATTTTATAGGAAGGAGGGTGACGTAGGAGATAAGGGTAGGCAAAGGATGGTTGGCCGGTGGAGAGATCAAGGGGGAGGTTGGTTGACTGGAGGAAGGCGGCTTGCGAGAGGAGGGGCAGAGGTTGCGGAGATCATTGGGGAAGAAGGCTGGCGGCATGTGCTGGGCATGTGCGCAGGGGCACGCGCACAACACGTGCATGAGATTTATTTTATTTTTATATTTTTATCCTTTTTTTATTTTTATATAAAAATGAAATAAAAAGGGTTAAAAGTGAGTGACACATGGCAGCTCCAGAAGTTGCCACGTGTCAACTCCAGAAAAATCAAGAAATAAAAGTGAAAGAAAAATCTAGAAGAAATAGTAAACGACCTCGGATCGAAAAGTGCTCAACACGAAAATTGCTCGTGTCAATAAGATCTACAACTTTCATGAAACCTAGAAAAGAGATCGTCTATGAAAAATGATATTTTTGGGTACTCCATGTAGATAGAATACCTTGATTTTTGAGTTTTGTAATTTTTTGTGATTTTAAAATAAGAGAAAAATAGATAAAAATGACGATAAAATCAAAGATAAATATTTACACAATAATACAATTTTTTGTATTTTTAGTAAATAAGAAAATAGTGGAATAAAATAAAGAAGAAAACGTGAGAAATTTGTACAGACTCGCAAAGGACACTTTGAATCAGTCAGTTTCTTTAATTTCAATCTTATTTTCAATTTAGATTTTTGTGGATTTTTTTAAACTTTCATCAAAGAATATAGATGAAAAAGAAATAAAAGAAAAATGGTTAATTATGTACATAAAATATTAGGTCAAAAACTGCTAAAAGACAAAATGGGCAAAAGAGGCCTAAAATCCAAATTCACGTATGAGCTCCGATTTTTATGAAATTGGTCTTGTTTTGAAGGTCTTTAAATATGTATTACTTTAAAAGTGAGTAGACCTAAATCCGACACTGTATGAGGAAGATATGAGTGTTTTAGTCTGTCTAGTCTGGAATTGGAGTTTTGTCTCACGGACCAATTATTTAAGTTAGTATTTTTTATTTTTCCTCCAATCTTGTTATTAATATGTACACAATGGTGGTGGTTTGAGGTTAATTGGAGTTAGCATGAGTTAGTTAAAAATGCATGAAGTTGGATGCAAATGTGAAGATGATTATGAATGCAATTATGAGTGTTAAAAAGCAAATATTAATTTTAAATACATGAATGATAAAAATGTAGAATAAACGATGAAATGAAACTAATTACTCGGGAACGAAGCTCTATTTTCATCTTTTAGTATGATGAATTGTGGATTCATCAGCAATCGAAAAAATTTCCCTAAACAGCAACTGCCATTAGTCGAGAAGAACCATATTTTAATTATTCAGAAATGAGACCAAGAGTTCGGTCTTCGATGCCACTCAGTGCTTGCCACAACATGTCCTACCAATATTGTATGTAACCTCTCTAACCATCGATCTCAAGTCCAAAAAATTAACATTTATTAATTTTACAGGATCCAAACGTAAAAGACGATCCAAGAACGATTCTCGGATCGTTTCATCTAGAACCACATCAAGTATAAAGGAATACCTCTTGAAGCGTGGTTGATCGAGTCTCTATGAAAAGAGACCTCCTGTCTCAAGTCCGATCGTTGGAGAAGACGCTTGCGAACGCGGGGATGAGTCGCGTGATCCTCGCAATCCAACAAGTTGATCCAAGCATGGTGAACTTCTGATCTCGTCATACGAGATCGAACACCTTCTTCATGAGCGTAGCACTCCAAAGAAGATGGAGAACCGAAGAACGTCGAAGCGGCAGCGCGGTGGCGAAGGTGACGACGAAGATCTCCTCTAGGGTTTTGGTGGTCGGTCACCAAAGAGAGAGGGAGAGGGTTGATGTGTAGAATGAGAGAGAGAAGGGAGATGTGCTTCAAAAGCATAGACTTAGAGAGTATGGTATGCCTCTCTATTTATAGGGTTTTGGGATCCATGGGACATATAAAATTAATGGATGAGATTGATTTATATTTTTATTCAAATGGTCAAGATTGTTGTTGGTAAAAGCCAACAAATTGTGATTTAATTTAGATAAAATGTATTTGAGAAATCAAATACAATTCAATCATAAATTAGATCAATCAAAGAAGGAGACAATTACCATGGAGATCTCATCTCCCCATGGAATATAGTGGACGGCCACCAATTCCATATAGGACTTGGTAGTTGTCCACTTGTTTCCAAGTGGGGGCAATCTCATGAAATCTCTTGAGATTTCATATCTCAATGAAATTCTCCATTATTTATTCCAACAACTTTTGTTGTGATGTATTCTTCAAAAATAATTTGTAATTAATTTTGAGAATATTGCAATCTTACCATTGGAAATTTGTGAATCACATTCACCACCCAAAACAAAATATAATTTACATTTTCAATTAATTACACAATTTGTATCCAATACACATCAATATTAATTAACAAATATAAATTATAATTAGCTCTCTCTAATACATTATAAATCACATTTATATTATATTATGAATAATTGGATATTGCTATCCACATTATTCTTATCCACAATAATTAAATCACATTTAATTATATTGGATAATTGCCACATAAATCAAGATAATTAAATCACATTTAATTATCAAATTCTCAATGCTTGGATATAATTCAACTATGGAATTATTCTTGAACCCTTTCAAGAATAATGCGATTTCTCCGCAGATACTTGGAGATAAGGACAGGGCGATTGCATTGTTCCACGTATAGTAACTTGGATATTGAGATCACATCTCAAATCCAGATCTCATCGACCTCCCATATATGCTTGATTAAATCAAGGTCGTAGACCTAATCTTCTCATTGCATTTGAATCTCATTCAGACCAATGTCCAATACATGGATAAAGATCAGGTCACTTCTCTACTGAGAGGAGTCACTAAAATCCAAACTTGTTTCATCACACCCTCGGAATGGAAGCATCATGGTTATACAATCGTTTATTATCAAATCACCCTCAGGTATTCCTAACACCTATACATCATGCATACTGGAAGACCTATGATCGACCTGAAGATATAGATCAATTTTTACACTGTCATCTTCAGTGTTTGATCACCAAGTTTCTCAATCTTGGTCATTGGGAATCGGTATCGATCATATGCTTTCTCAAAGCATGTATCCTACCTTCAAATTCTTGTCATGCTTCCAAAGCACGACGACCATGCATGGAATTTGATCGATCCCAATACCTCATGAGTGAGCTCATGTCTCCCGGTTCACATGTGAACCTTTATGATCCCTTTGAGAGTTCGTATTACTCATATGCCCTTACATGCACACCAGCTCACTGGTGTATAGACCTTGGTTAGGTTATCAACCTATTGGTCTGCCAAATGCACACATTCAGACATATAGTAACACATCTATCTATGGTCAGAAGATGTGTGCCTATGTTGTGACAGTATTCAACATAGGTCTTTGGTTATCTCGATCTCGTTAAGTCAACTCTTTGACTCAACTAATCTGACACCTCCGAATCTCTATTCCTATGCAGAGGAACTGCATCAAGAGGTCGGTCAGATATCAGCCTATATGAGAAAAGGATTGCCATCTCCTACTTAGGATGGAGATCATCTCTTAACAATCATTTGGCGGTGCTTGATGAGTCCTCAATCTAACTCTTTTGATATTCATCCAAGAACAAACCTCTATGATTCAATAATTGAATCAACATCTATATGATCATAAAGATGGCCATGGTACATAACCCCAATTGTACTAAGGGACCTATCATGCAAATTGGTTATTCTTTATTTTAGATCAGGGAATGATATTCGTAATAACATTTATTGCATAATGGCTCGTCGTGGGTCGCATGTCCAACATCCAAATCTTTGAACATGAACCTCTAAGATTCTTCGACATAGCGTTTTACCACGGGAAAACCTCGTGGACCTCCAAAGACCATCAGGAGTAGACTCTGGTGGAGATCGAGCGAGATCTTCTCAATTGAACCTTGTTGGAATCAGACTTGAAGAGAGTTCTTCCAGCATTCCTGAGCAACGTCTGATCGAGAATTAGGCCTCCAGATTCAATGGTATCGTCAGTCGAGCCCCAAATTTCGATCGTAGATAAAACTTCCAGATCAAGATCGCGCCATCTATGCACGTCTATACCTCGATCGTAGGATCAGATAGAAGTGCGCTTCTCCATCGTCCGATGTGCCACGTGAATCAGTAGAAATATTACACTCTAGCCCTGTTATTTCTTTTATTTATGAATAAGTCTTTAACAGGATAAGTTTCAGACTTTTTTCATTAAATATTTGCATGTTAACCCCTATCATTTCTTATATTTACTTATGAGTCCTTTTTGGACTGCATAACTTGCACATCACGTGAGTATTTGCAAAATTTGTAATAAAATCTGTGCATTTATTTGTTATCATTAGACCCATGGAAATAATTTATTCCCATTGAGGTCTGTGTCAATGCATCTCATGTGCGTCGACACGTGCTCCATTGGGTAAATTGCATATTGGCCCCTCATTTCTTTTGTTAGTTATTTATTTAGTCTAGAAAATAGCTTTCTTTGCATATTTGTCCGTGTGAGTTTGTTTTTATATTGTTTATAAATTTTCATTTAAAAAATAGCTAATAAACCTTAAAATTTCATAAAAATTCATATTAACTCATGCTAGCCCCTTTTATAATCTCTAATTATTATTTCACATTTGAATTACTTTTATTATTTTAAATAATTCTAAAAAATTGAAATGATTTCCTATTTATGTTAAAAAATAAATATTACAAAAATTCCATAAAATTTTGTTTGCTTGATTTTATTTTTCTGATTTTTGGTCAATTTCATCTTAAAATTCCTCATGAAAACCAAAAAATAGCAAAACATTCAAAACACTAAAAAATTCATACCAAATCAAAGAAAATCAAACAGTTTAATAAAAGTGCTTTCTAGAATTTGAAAAATCCTCTTTATTTCTATATACATTTCTTCCCTCTTTGACTTTATTTTTTGCTTTAAAAACACAAAAACTTTTACGCTGTTTACTGTATGTCATTTTCCATGTTCTTAATTATTCTAAAAATCTTAAAAAATCTAAAAAATCTCTAAAATCATTATAATAGTAAAAAATATTGAAAACCAAAAATAATGTTATTTGAATTTTCTGCCAATTTTTACCCAGTTTGAAAAATATAAAAATCTTTGAAAACACGCAAGTATGCATTATGTCTAAAGTATATACATGTCATATATGACCCCCTATACTTAACTTGAGCTATGTCCTCATAGATTTGAGAGAAAAAGGAAGATATAACTCATGCGAAGTATAGAAACACCTATACTACAACGACTGAATAGAGAATGAGAAGTCGATCAAACCCATATACTAAGGATCAATTAATCCTAAGTATAGGAGACTGTATACAAAGTAGGGAGGGTTGAGGGTGGGAATGAATAAAGCCATCGACTTGGCTTGTTCCCCCTATACATTGGATAAAATATTCCCAAGTATAGATAGAATATCAAGAGTTAAGGAGACAGGTGAGGGATCAAAAAATGAATAACAGAATACACTCATCTCCCCTACTCAGGATGAAGCATATCCTAAGTATAACAATGATGAATGGAATGAGTGAGACTTATAGGAAGAATGAAAGAATGAAAAATGAAAAGAAGAAAATTACTTACTAATCAAAAATGTTTTTGAGTGCTCTGTTTGAATCTACTGATGTTGTGACTTGAAGTTCTTCATCCTAGACCACCTATATAGAATCAATCATGGACAGAAATGTATCATGCTCGATATATGTCATCCGTAGTTGTATGTTGATTACGAAAGGTTGTGCATCAGCTGACAAACCAGATATCATAATGCTTCTATTGTCACACACATGCTTCATTACAACAACCCGGTCCACTTGCTCTTCGACTTCCTTGGGAATAATTTCAACTTTGCATCAAATAACCAAACCTTTTGACCAAGTTCAAAAGCTTTCGACGGATATTCTTATCGTGTCACTTCTTGACTTTCTCCTTGTACATCAGGTTGTTGTCATATGCATAGTCGTGGAATTCAAGTAATATGTTCATATCAGGATTTCAGTTCTTGACAGCCTTCTTGGAATCAAAATTACAAACATTAATTGCCCATAAAGATTTGTGAATTAGTTCCATTGGCATATGACATGGCTTGCCATAGACTATGTGGTAGGGAGACATTCCTAAAGGTGACTTGTATGTGGCCCGATAGGCCCAAAGAACTGAGTTGACAAGTTAAGATCAGTTCTTCCTGTCAGGACATACAATCTTATGAAAAATTGTCTTAATACCTTATTGAACATTCTACCAGGCCATTGGATTGTGGGTGGTACGAAGAAGCGACGTGATGTTCAAAGTAGTATTCTTGAGTTAGCTTCTTCACTTCTTTGTTAATGAATTAGCTACCATCATCATATATCAGAATTTTTGGAATCTCAAACCTTGCAATAATGTATTCTTTTATGAATCGACAGATAGTGCGATCGTCAGCAGCTTGGGTTGGGATAGCCTCCACCCAACGACTGGCATAATTGACAACGAGTCTGTACATTTTCTGACAGTATGAAATCTTAATATATTTCAATGCCCTATGCATCAAATACGTATGAAATCTTAATATATTTCAGGGGTATGGAATATCTCATTCCAATAGTGCCACCCATTTTCTGATAGTCAGTACATTGCTTCTCGAAGTCTTCTGCATCTTTGAATAGAGTTTACCACCAGAGGTCACATTGGAGCACTTTCACTGTCGTTCATTTTCCAAAGTGGTGTCCTCATGATTCTTGAGGTTGTAAATGTTTGAGGACACTGTGATCTTCCTCCTGAGGAATGCATTCACAAAATAAATATGGATCCTCCCACTGATAGAAATGAATATCTAACAAGAATTTATCAACTTCTAGCTTCGACCAATCTTGCAGAGTTCTCTTGAAAACAAGATAGTTCACAATATAAGGGCAGTGAGATGACTGACAAAATTGCTTCGTCTGAAAAGGTTTCTATAATTGACAATAGGCTCTGCTCTGAAGTATCTGGCTTTGGTAACTTTAAAGATGATCTGGCACCATATTTTTTATTCCAGGCTTGTCTTTGATTTCAAGTTCAATTTCTTGGAGTAGAAGGATCCATCTTACGAATCTTGATTTGGCATCCTTCATGCTTTGCAAGTATTTGATGGAAGAATGATCGGTCTACACTATGACATTGGATCCATGCAGATGAGATCTCAATTTCTCTAGGGTGAAGATGACTGCTAGCAGCTCTTTTTAAATGAATGCGTAATTCTTTTGAGCGTCATCAAATGTCCTCCTAGCATAGTGAACGCCAAATGGTAAATCATTCCTTCTCTATCCTAAAACCTCTAATGGAATAATCATAAGCGTATGTCATGATCTCAAATGGTAGAGACCAATCTGGTGGTTGAAGGATAGGGGCCTTATTGATCAAATCTTTCAACTTATTAAAGGCTTGAAGGACTCTAGCATCTACCATGAAATATGCCTCCTTGCCTAGAAGCTCAGTCAGTAGTCAGACAATTTTGCTGAAATTTTTGATGAATCTTTGATAAAAACCCACATGCCCAATGAATGACTATACTTGCTTCAAATTTGTAGGGGGCTCAAGCATCGAAATGACTTCCACATTTGCATAGTCTACCTCCATGCCACACTTAGATATGACATGGCCTTCACAATCCCTTCGGTCACCATGAAGTGACTCTTTTCCCACGATAGCACTAGGTTCACTTCTCAACAACTCTTCAGTACTCAGTCTAAATATGAAAGGCACATATCAATGCTGTATCTGTAGACTGAGAAATCATCCATGAAAACCTTGAGAAAACTACCAACCATATCTGCAAATACAACCAATATGCACCTCTGTAATGTCGCTGGAGTGTTGCACAAACAAAAAGGCATTCAACGGAAGGCATTTGTCTCAAATGGACATGTTACTGTACTCTTTTCTTGATCTCCTAGGGTGATTGCAACTTGATTGTAACCAGCGTATCCATCCAAGAAGCAAAAATACACATTCACAATCAATCTTCCAACTATCTAGTCGATGAAGGGGAATGGGAAATGATCCTTCTTGGTTTCTAAATTCAAGGTTTGTAATCCACACAAACATGCCAAGAAGTTCAAACTCTGGTTGCGATCTCCTATCCTATGTTGTTCTTCACGATGGTGATACCTGATTTCTTGGGAACTGCATGCAAGGGACTCATCTAGTTTTAGTCAGAGATGTGATATATGAATCCCGCATCACACCATTTTGTAATTTCATTCATAATAACCTCCCAGAGATTAGGATTCAATATGCATTGAAACTCTTGTCACGACTTGTTATCTTCCTCAAGGTAGATCTGATGGGAACAATGAAGGATTAATCCCATGGAGATAAGAAATTTTCGAGCCTATGGCCTTGCAGTTTCTTTCTAAAACCTCGAACACCTGAGATTCTTGTTCCTTAGTTAATTGATAATTGATGATCAACGAGAACATATTCTATGCAACCCAAGGAAGGCATACTTCATGTTCATTGGAAGTGATTTGAGCTCAAATTAGGTCTGAGTTATTTCAGTGGCGACTTATGCAATTGTGCAAGATGGTGGGGAGATATTTCAATTGTACATTGTCTAGCATTGGCATTTCATGCTTTGAATTCAATGCAGCATAAGGATTCTCAAACATATCATCTTGTTCACAGATATCTTCAATAATTTCCTCTTCCTCTGCTAAGGATTAGTGTCCAATAATCACTTCTTCTAGCAACTCAGCAAACATATCTTCTTCTAAGACAGAGGAGAATTCGACTGTGATGTCCACTCCTTCCTCAATGGAGAGGAATTCATGGGTCTCAATGTCATCCATGAAGAGATTTGTATCTCTGATTTCTGCTAAAAAGCCACAGCCTTATGTTCTCTGTTCTGTAGGCTCACTTGCATCTGATGCAGACTCTAATGGTTTAGGCACTTGAATCGTATGAATTGGCACCTTGTCCTTGCTAGAACGAAAGGTGATCTTCCTGATGCCGTAGTCTACCACTACTTCGATTGTTCAAAGGAACGACCGTCCAAGTATAATCAAGGTGGGGAGAAGAGGAGTTGAGGTGTCCATATCCAATACAATGAAGTCCACGGGGAATTGCATCCCTTGAATTGTGACGATGACATCCTACAAAATTCCGTAGGGTTCGCTTGATTGATGTATCCCTAAACTGCAGAATCATTCTTGTCGATTTGAGTGGGCCCAACCCAAATTTTTTCAGCAATGAAGTAGGCATTAAATTAATGGATGATTCATTGTCAAGAAGTGTTTGGTTGAACTCACGGTCAAACATTTTGTCATCTGATTAGAGGGGCTCCCATGTCTTTCTTTTTTCTTGGAAGATTGTTGATTGCATTCATTGTCACCATAGTCAAAATGTGCTTCACATTTCTTTCTCTAGCTCGACACGACTTTCTAATTGAAGTACTTGCCTCCTTCAGTTCTTTCTTGATATTTGACATATAATGGCCTTTGGAAGAGGCATCACTAGAACAAGATTCTAAATAATTTCCACAATATATGGATCAGACAAGGATGTTTTCAAGTTTCTATTTTTTTTAGATTTTTACATAGCTCCAAGAAATGGAATATATATAGAATAAAAAACATTTCTTATTTACAAAAAAGTCAATGTCCACATCTTGTTGTATAAATGGATGGCAAAAATGAGTATCTTCATCCATCAAAGGTGAACATCCCAAAAATACAGGCATGGCTCCATCGGCTAGCTCTAGATCGACTGCAGATGTAGTCCTCTCCATTGTTGGCTTGTTGTCACTTCAGCTGCTGTTGTCTTTTTGTTCCTTTTGGTTTTGTTGATTTTTTTTGAATTTTTTACTTCTGGTGTTTCTCTTCCATCTTCTTCTTCCTCACGCGGCCTGACTGTTGGAATGGATGATGCGGAAGATGATGATTCGCCAGTTGAAGCTTTATTCTTCCCCTTCATGGTGGTAGAAAGCTATAAATCCTCATGTTCCTGAGAGTTAATGCATTAGATAAAAACATATGATTAACATCTGACTTTGTGGGATTTCATAGAACATCACAAACTACCTGCTCTCTCTTCCAAAAATTATTGGGTTTGCCTCCACATGTATCGGAATGGGAGTTTTGGCGGAAATGAGGTAATATAGCTTTTGGCTCATCTCTGCAAGGCTATTTACTAGCTGAGCCAACCGGTCCAAGGTAGTGTTCATGGGAGCAACCTCGGATGGTTCAGCGTGCTGACCACGCTGAGACTAGGAATGATGTGAATGTTGCTGGTAGGAATATTGGTTATTGTACTGAGGAGATGGTTGGTATTGGTGGTGTTGAGGAGGGTGCTGCCAATAAGGAGTAGTTGTTTATTGCCATTATGGTTGCTGTTGATGATATGACCATTGTTGGTACTGATTCTATCTCCAATTGTGCTAATATGGAAGAAACTATTGGTGGTGAGGCTATTGGTTGCTCGAGACAAATATCCCTCCTTGATGTTGATGGATTGGAAGGTTGCCTGATGGCTGGACCTGTTGATGTCCTCCTGAACGGGCCAACTGTACATCATTTGACCATACACCATTCACCTCATGAATGAGCGGTAGAGGTGGAGAACATGGATCCCGAATCATATGATTATCTCGTTGATACACCACTAATTACTATTGTAGTTGTTGAGGTGATGTAGGCTCGAGGGCCAACAAATAGTACATGTGCTGGACCGCTGGCAGTGCTCGACTCTATTGAGGAGGCTGAGGTGATGATGGTCGTTTCATCTCAGAAGGAGTCGTAGATGATGTAGAAATTGACTGGCAATAGCCGATGGTGCTCACTAGCAGCTCCAGCTGCTTGGTGATTTGATTTAGTTTATCCAAATTTTGAGTCCTCTATTTGATTACAATAAGTTTTTCAAGATCCTGTGATCGTTTTTTGATGTTGTCCACTTTGGATAGGAAGCTCCCTATGATGCTTTGATTGGAAATCTCGTCCTTGTCTGGATCATGTACTCCTTCCATATGAATTGGCTTTTTTTGAATTCATGGTCGGCGCTCATGTATTTGGGATGATAATAAGGCGGACTCACCTTCGGCCATTTCCTCACAAATCTGCCACACAACATCCTCATTTTGTTAAAGTGCAACCCACCACAAGAGGCATCAATGAACCTCTGGCTCTTAAGAGTGAGTCCCCCAAAGAAATGTTGGACTAGGTTGGTCTAAGGAATGTCATGAAGGGGACACTTCTCCAGCAAATATCTAAAATTATCCCAAGCCTTATGGATGGACTCGTGGGTGACTTGGGAGAAGTTGGCAATTCTAGCTCGCATCTGAATGAGTCGCCTGAGAGGGTAGAATTTATGCAAGAATGTGAAATTTAGCTCTTCCCAGTTTTGAAAACCTTTCCCAGATGATTGATCTAGTTGGGTGCCTTATCCTAAAGGCTGAATGGAAATTTTGTCATCTTGACTATGCCTAACATGATGTTAGGGTAGTGCATTGTTCTACATATGCGAGCAATCTATTGGAGACAGATGTAGGTTTCTTCATTAGCATTCCCATGGAAGGTGGGAAGAAGAGCCGAGAGTTGAGACTTCAACTCAAAATGTGCATGGACCAGTGGGATTTGAATCCACTCGATCATTTTTCTTGCACCCGGGTTATAATTCTCCATGAGAGCAGGCTTGGGTCTCTCTCCTCTAAGCTCGTCTGCCGGCCCTCCACAGTCTCCTTATTCTCTTTCATCCTCTTCTTCTACTCCTTCGCCTCCTCTTTGATTATCTCTCCTTCTCCTCAGATCCTTGAGCATGCCTTAGAACGTGACCTGGGCTAATGCCTGGTCAGTGAGATGCTGCTGGATTGCTTGTATAGAAGCAACTAGATGAGCATTCACTACATTTTGATCTGGCTACTAGCGCTGTTGTGGATGTTGTGGCTGCTGAGTTCCCTTCCCTTTTCAAGTTGGAGCCATTTTTGAATTTTGAATCTGAATCTGAAAGTACATCTTACTCCAGACCAAGCTCTTGTTCTTCATGTCGAATAATGCCTTGATAAGTCTGAATTGAAGTACCAGATGTAAAGAATCATTCTTTGTTAAGGTCAACAAAGACTTTCATTAAGGATGGAGAAGTATACAGAGTGAAATAAATTTTCATCCAAAATGGCCAGAGTCAGGACAAGAGTGATCCCAGATTATTGAAGAAGGCATGGTGTCTAGAGAGTGATTCGCAAAGTCCGAACCATTATCTCGGCAATCGCTCTGAATTATTGGAGTATGCAGCTGCATTGAATCGATGTGGGTGTCAGTGGGGTCCCGACCAAGCCATCCCTGAATCTCCATTTTGAGGGTCAAGAAGAAGATCGAGAATGGATGAATGGCAAGGTGATGAATAATAAATAAAAGGAGTGAAAAATAATAGAATGGCTCAAAGTGAGCGGGGGTCAAATGAGAATAAAAAGAGAAAACAAAAAAGAAAATATCACAAAGGTGCAGGACTGATCTTTGATCTTAATCTAAATCAAACAAGCACCAAACAAGTTTTGGATTCACCAACTCAACACAAATGAAGCGGTAAGAGTTCAACTATTTTTATCTTTTCAATTTTATTTTGTTTTGCAGGAAAAATCTTTTCGCAAGTCCTTGGAGGGATATCCCTATAGGATAGTGTGTACTGCTAGTATAGTACCCCATAATTTTTCCTCCTCCTTTGAAATAACCAAGAACCCAAGGACTGATCTTGCGATCCACACAAGGTGGGACCGACAGTCATTGAAGAAACAACTCACGAAGATCTTGATTAAATCAAACATTAACACAATATAAACCTTACAAATAAATGTGTATAGTGCAAGTATGTGTATGGGGTCGAACTCACGGAACAAGGGATGTAGCAGGTATTATCTATTACAAAATAATATGTGTATGTACATATAATTGCACAATATTCAAGGTTTTTATGATTTTTTAATTATTTAATATATATTTAACTTTTTTCTTTTCATAATTGTCTATTTTATAATTTCTTTTTTAATATATATATAAGTGTAGATATATGTATATATATGTAATATAATGAAATATGTATAATATAAAGGATATAACATATATATTAAATATATATAAATTAGTGAATACAAAAAAACAATACTTCTTATTTTTTAAAGTGTTTCCATATATATATATATATGTATTTATAATAATTAATAATAATAAGTATATATAATAACTTATATGTATATACAAGCTATATAGGGTATGCTAATTAAAAATACAGTTATATATAATAAGAAATTTAAAAATAAAATATTTTATGTTTTTCAAGAATTTTTTTCGTGAATTTTTGGGGATTTTTGCTATTTTTGTTTTTTTAAAATCAGAAATAGTCCAAAACAAGGAAGATTTAAATAGGTCCGACTGTTTTAAGAATTAAAATGCCAAAACAGTCCAAAATTTCTCAAAATTATTTTTATAATATAGAAATAAGTCTAAATAAAAATATAGGACAAGAAATTAGTTTTTTTGGGGTTTTGAAAATATTTTGTCATTTCTTTAGTGTTAGAAAGGTTTTGTGATTTTTTAATTTTCTTTTGATATTTTTTTCTGATTTTTTATTTTAGTGATAAAAAGCTCTAGTAAAAAGTATGTAATCTTTTTTTTGGAATTTTTTAGAGAGGTTTTAATATTTTGTATTTTTAAAGGCAAACATAGAATAAAAAGTGCTCTTTTAATTTTTAATAAATAGTAAATGCAATAAAAATGCTAAATAAAGCACATGGTGTGAATAAGCATCCAATCAAGTATTTACTCCTATTTTTGTAAAATTTTGGATCAAAGAAACTATTTATCGAAAATGGAAATGGAAAAATAAAAATCAATAAACTAGCAGGGCATATTTGCAATAGTAAAGAGCCACTGTATGCAAAATGCACAAAACATTTGAACAGTAAATTGATTTTTGAATACTATGTAGCAAATAAAAAACCCGGATGGGTATACAAGAAAAATGTCCACTGAAGTGGGGGACCACATGACGTGTCCTGAGAGAGGATTGATTAACAATTTCAAGAACATACAATGGCTTACTTGCAATTTATCACAAAAAGATAATGCATAATAAAATATTCAGAAGACGTTTGACAAAAGACAAAAAATGTGGAGGGGGTATATGATTTTTGCCGTACTTAAATACTTTTCGTCCAACCATTGGCTGGCTGCCATGTGGAGGAACGGAGGGCTCTGATTGCGCACCCCTTCGATTTGATAGACAACCTAGATTAGATCCGCACCATGTTCTTGATCGAATTGTGGGGGAAGGGTAATGAAAAACTTCTAATGAACTCGCCTCTAGCGAGTTTGAATCTCTCCGTTCTCCATCATTTGACAGTGATTTTTTCGAGCTGACGACAACTAAACGTTGATGGGGTTCCTTCGTAGCTACAGGAGATGGCCGATGGGCTCTAGGTGACTCAATGGCATATCTAGGAGCTCATTTGGTTCTAGGAGACCTGGAGCATTACCAGGAACGATACTCGACTGCGGATTGGATTTCAATGCTCCTATCCTGCACGAAAATGTTGCCTGACTCGAGGCAACACATCTCATCTCACAAATGAATATGGAAAGTAGATTATTGAGCGAAGTAGTGAGCCTCTGCCAAAGGTTGGCAGAGCAAGGCTCAATTTACCAAATCCCAGGGATTCAAGTTGAACACGAGGGGGAAATATATGGAGAACATGTAGAGGAACGATTTGTAATGAATGTCAGGGCAGATTACGATGGGAAACAAGCAAATTTGGCCTAGAGCTCGAGCTCCATGTCAAATTGGGGGTTCGAAAATACTCTTATTTTAACATATAAAAGAGAAAAATCAAAGATGGGTATCGAAAGTAGACCTACAGTATTACTTTGAAACGGGAGAACATGCCTCGACTTGGACGGATGACCAAGGAAGCAAAACTACTGAGAGCTCCTCCAGTGATGGATTGGATCTCCACCTCCAACTGCTCCTCCTCGCTGCATATTCTCCCCATCAATTGTTGTCACCAAGGGAAAGATATGTTGTGGATTTGAGGGGCTAAGAGTAGTCGAAGAGGGATCAAACATCAAAAGGGGGTGGAGGAGCTTCTTAAATAGATTAAACAAGGAGCAAGATTGGGGCTCTGATTATGCCCTGATCGATGAAGATCGAAAAGATGTTTTGCCTTGGCGTGAATCAATGAGATTACATCTCCACAAAACACTCAGCATGATGTATTTGAGGGGAAAAGGGGCAAAATCATAGGCTTTGACAAGTCTAAAGCTCGATATGGAGAGAGGGGGCAGTTTACCATGATCAATTAGGGTTTGATTATGGTTGGTCCACATGGACAAGCCAAAAAAATCCAAGGCTGAAATGTTTTATTAATTTATAAAAAAATGATTTTATTATTTTTGGCGAAAACATAAAAAATGTTTGTAATTTTATATAGTATTTAATGCTTACTTTATTTATTTTTTCGAGGCTATTTATTATAGGTTAACATTTGCATGTATAGTATGTAATTATACATGTATTTTGGTATGTTTATTTCTAATTTCTAATTTGTATTTTATTATTATATAGATGTATTTTAGATATTTTTAATTTTTTTAAATACATATTTAGTTATTTTATTTTCTCAATATATTTACATACTTAATTACATATGTACATATATCTTAAATTTATAGATAAGTATACTTTATCTATGTATTGGAATTCATTATTTATTTTATTTTCTTTTAATGGTTTTTTTTTCATTTTATCTATGTGCATATGTTTTGAATAATATTTACAATTTTATTAAAATAAAATAAAGTGAAAAATATAAAGAAAAAATATATGGAATATAATACAAGTATACAACATAATGGGGGCCCATAACCTAACTTTTGCATCATAACTCCAAATTGAATGAAATCACCTTTATTAAATAGCTAATTTAATTTTATAAGATGAGTTTGGTGAACTTTGATGCATTATAGAGAAGATATAGGTCCACAGAGTTTTCTTTGTGGCTTTTTATTTTATGCATTTCGGGCATATTGTGCATTATTTTTTATGAAATCAATTTTGTATTTTTCTTTGTATTTTTATCTACAATATTCATGTTGAGGGCTTTCTTACTTGAGGTGTAAAAATTAAGAATAAAATAGATCCCAAAATGTAATTATTGGGCAAAATAAATAAGTGTTTTATTTGTATTTTATATGCAATTCTTCTGCTCTATCTCCCCCTACTTTATTCCTTGTCGACGAAGTCTTCATGATGATGGGGTCTTGGGGTCTAGGGTCACTCAGTGTCTTTGACACTTCATTCTTTTTATTTTCTTTCCTTTATTCTTTTATTGAAATTAAATACATTCTTTTTACAGCATTTTATACGGTATTTTATACAATTCATTATGTGCTTATTTTGACAAATTAATGATATATACATGCACTTAGCTAGGGACATAAGGCCAAAATGAAAGAATAAAGGTGATGAAATGGAGATTCATCATGATATATGTTTTTGGAAAGTATATGATCGATACCAACTCCCAATGACCAAATGAGAAACTTAATGACAAGCCATGAAGGAGACAATTCAAATATGATTTAAAACTTTAGGTTTACTCTTGGTCTTCCAGTATGGAGGATGTATGTGTATTAGGAATACTCGAGGGTGATGTGATCGTAAAGGATTGTACAACCATGACACTTCCATTCCAAGGGAGTGATAAAAAAGGTTTGTATTTTAGTGACTTCTCTCAATAGATAAGTAATATGATCTTAGTCCAAATATCGGACATTGATCTGAATATGATTCAAATGCAATGAGACGATTGTATTTACTGCTTTGACTAAAACAAGCATCCTTGATAAGTTCCCTAGATCTAGATTTGAGATATGATCTCAATATCCAAGTCATTATACATGGAATGTACAATTGCCCTGACCTTATCTCCAAGTATCTGGGGAGAAGGCACACAATTCTTGAAAGAGTTCGAGAATTGTTCCATGAGCAATTTTATCTAAGCATTGGAAAATTAGATAATTAAATAGGATTTAGTTATCAAAATTAATGTATGGATATATATATATATATTTAGAGTAATTAAATTGTATTTAGTTACCATGTATATGATTATGCGGATGACACTATCCATAATAATCATGGATAATGTGGATATGATCCACAATATCCTGGAGAGTTAAATATAAATGAGATTCACAATTTTTATATGTTAATGTGAATTGGATTAACATTACATAATTTAATGTAAATATGATTTACATTAAATATTTGTTGGAAGAAATTATATATCAATGATTAATGGTGTAATCACAATTATCACAAATAATTTGGACATATTTATGATAAATTAATTATACAATTATTAAATTAATTAATATATGGATAATTAATTTTTTGACTCATTCCACCTTAGAGTGGACATCCATGGGTTGTTTCAACCATGGTGGAGGTCCACCCTATTTTTAATTTATGGATGAGCTCTCTTAATAATCTTCCGTTTATTAGTTAATTATTTTGATTGAGACATTTGCAAATTGTTTTCAAATTATCTCTTTGTATTTTCTTTTGTATTTATTGACAACTAAAAGGAAACATAAATCAATCTTAACCATTGATTAGTGAGAGCACATGGATTGAGATTCTTGGAAAGAAACACAAATTAATCTAAACCATTGATTAGTGTGAGCACATGGATTGGGATCCATGGACTTCCAAAATGCTACAAAAGATAGGCCAAACATAGCCCTCTTTACACAAGTTGAAAGAAATGGTTGCATTAACATAACTCTCTCTCTCTCTCTCTCACTTAGTTGTTACACACATCCACTCTCTCTCTCCCCATAACCTTAATTGAGATCGTGATTGTCGTCGTGATATCACTGTGTTGTTGAACTAATCGATCAAGGAACTCGATCTTCTTCAGTCCACGTGCTCGTGAAGAAGACAATAATCTCTTCTTACGAATTCATGAGGTTCCTTGCTTGGATCATTTCTCAGGATTGTGGGTAGTATGTGATTAATCATGCTCGCAAGCGCACTCTCGTCGGATCAGACTTGGTCCAGGAGGCTTCTTCCTTGGTAAGCTATGAGGACCACGACCACGCTTCAAAAGGTAAGACTAATATCGTGTGATCTTGATGAAATGATTTGAGAAGTGTTCTCGAATCATGTGGTTTCAGCATTTAATTTTTTTAAATTCCTCTGCCCCTTGCTACTAACATGACTAGTTGACCTTGGTCGTATTCGATGTGACCTTCACGTTTTCATGATGCGCTAAGGAATAATCAACAGACTTCAAGTAGTATCAGAGCTAGGTTAAAGGTCTTGGATGTGATCCAAACCCTTAAGGAACAAGGTTTTGTATATCATATGCGTGGGGACTCGTAATTTTTTGCAGATGATACAAGTTTCGAATATTTTTTCATTAAAATTAAAAGCTCATGTTTATGAACTATTTGGATGTGTTTTTTGTATAATGAAATGTATTTGGAATTTCTAAATATGTCCCCAAAACATTAGCCAGTTTTTGGCTCCAAAGGTGCATAAATAAAAATTTGAAAAGTCCTTACAGTGATATTGTTCTTCTGGTATATGGATCTGAAACAAAATTATTTTTGGCTACGGTTTTCCTTTGTGAAACATGAAATAAACACTTTAATGAAGTAGATAATTAATCAGAAAAAACAAATGATTTCATTTCATGCAATTCTGACTCTGTTTGTCCCAAATATTCCATATTTAGTGGAGATGTGTCGGATGATGGGATCATTGAACTTACTTTTTAAATGTTTTTATCATTCAATAAAAATAAAAAAAATAGTGAATTTTCCATGATTAGTTGATTCTTATTATTTATAATGATATTTTATTAAACATCAATAATTATTGAATGAGAGTTTCATGACAAAATACTAGTTTATCATAGAATAGTCGTAGGACAACTTTTACATACAAAACCATGAACATGTTTGCTTGATATGTGATGAATCCTCAATTCATTACATTTATTCTTTAATTTTAGCCTTAAATCCCTAGGTAAATGCATGTATATGTCTTTAATTTGTGAAAATAAATACTCTATAAATTACACAAATTAAATTATAAAATACTCTATAAATATTGTATTTAAATCCAAAATAAAATAATAAAGGAAAGAAAATAAATTGAACAAAGTTTCAAAGACATTGAGTGACCCCAGACCCCAAGACCTAGTCATCATGATGACTTGGTCGATAAGGAATAAAGTAGGGGGAGATAGGGCAGAAGAACTGTATAGAAACTGCATAGTAAATCAAACAAAAACTCTAATTATTTTTGCCAAATTATTGCATTTTGGGACCTATTTTATTTTATTATTTTTATACATCAAATAATAAATCCCTCAACATGAATATTGTACTTAAAAATACAAAGAAAAATACAAAATTAAATTCACTGATACAGTATGCCCAGGACACACAAAATAAAAAGCCATAAAGAAAACTTTCAAACCTGTATCTTCTCCAGATAAATTCAAAATTGACCAAACTTTCCTTTATTATTCATAAAATTAAATAAGTTATTTAACAATTATGGTTTTATTCAATTTGGAATTAAGATGCAAAGGTTAGGTTTGGGCCCTCGTTGTGCAGTATACATGTATTTTATATTTAATTTATTTATTCTTAATATTTTTCACTTTATTTTATTTTTATAAAATTTTAAATATTATTTAAAACACATGTGCATAAGTAAAAATGAAATAAAAAAATGAAATAATTCAAATACTTAAAATATAGTTGAAGTATACCTATATATACCTATAAGATATGTGTACTATACAAATAAATTCAGGAAAATAACATAAACATATCCAAATATGTAATTAAATAAATTAAAAAGATGTAAAATACATTTATATTATAATAAAATATAAAATAGAAATTAAAAAAATATGTAAAATATAGATATGTTTACTATATATACATGTAAATAATAATATTTTATAAATGTCCTTGTAAAAAAATAGAAATATGCATAAAAACTACATAGAAATGCAAACATTTTTTATGTTTTAACCTAAAATTAATTAATTAATTTATTATTTATTATTGAATTTACAATGAATTTTTACCAGGGAATTTTATAGTTGATACACGTGGACCAACCATAGGCCTACAAAAGTTGACTTCGGTCAAAACAATACAACCCTCTTCAGTTGCCTGTGTTAGAGCTCACAGGAGGCCCTTTTTCTCTCAATTTTCACGCAAACACCATGTGTCCCTCTCTCTCAAGCTCTCCACCTCCCTACAACCTACACGTCCTACACCCTTACTGTCACCATGCCACCCACCTAACCCTCCTTTGTCGCATGCAATATCACCTCGAACCTCGCCCCCATCTATTTATAAACTTCACCCTTCTCCAACATTTTCTCTTTTGATCACTGTTCTTCGACTCTTGTCGCCTTAGACCTATTGTGTCTTTGCTGCCTTGTCATAGGAGGTATCCTCAGCGGTTTGCAGCTATGAGGAGTCGCAGAGGAGCTCGGTCTTAGCTAATAACTAGAGAAGCCCTTTGGTGGTTCTGCCTCTTCAACACAGGTTGAATAAAGGCCCCCTTTTCCCACATTTTTAGTCAATTTTAGGTCTTATATTTTGCTTCCAATATTTAATTCCACTTTTTATCAGTTAAATTAGGTTTATCTGAAATCCCTAATTTATCTTGGAGCTCGAGCTCCAGGCCAAATCGGTCATGAATCACTAGTGCCTCACCACACTTCCATGTCACTTCATTCCCCTTCATTTTCTTTGTCGATTACCCATCTTTTCATCCCAAATCTTGTTAAGATCGGGTGAATTAGGTTCCACCCTCTGCTGTCCGTCGGAGCTTAATCGCCATTCCACTCCCATGCTTTCCATCTTCATCTGTTTGTCGTAGAATCCCTACTCGTATCATCGAATCATTTTGTGCAGGTATGGTATCTTGAAGACCACCCGGAGCGGTGAATCAAAGCTGCATCAGATCTCCAGGTCACCTGGAGCAAATCAATCCCCAGATTTGGTTCCCCCTTGAGCTCATCGAAGCTGATCTACATACACGTAGTGAGCTCTACAAGCCATAGGCATCGTCAGAAGGAAGATCCATCGTCGAAGTCACCAGGAATCGATGATCGAAGGAGGTCCTAGCGCTTGTTTAGGAGTTCATCCAGAGGCCTCTGGTGCCATTAGATCAAGAACACAACCCAGATCTAATATGGTTCATCCAATCAAAGTCGAAGCATCCTCTATCATCGACCACATGATCTGCAATGTGTTAGTAAGAGAGCGACACAATGAAGGGGTCGTAAGTGGGGAAATTTACAAAACCCCCCTCCACACTTTTTATATTTACTAATAGTTTATTTTAATAAAGTGTAAAAGTTTTGGGAAATTGCAAAGGACCCCTATACTAATTGGATATTGCATAATGGTCCTCTACCGGCCCAGTTCATGTGGCCCCCCAATGTGAGTTGGGCAAATTTTACTTGTAACCTCCCGGCTTTTAATATTCACTTTAGTAAAAAATTACTGTTCAATTCAAAACTTTTGGGTATTTTGCATGTAACACATCATATTTTTTTATTTTACAAATATAACCCTACTATCTTGTATAATTTTAATTTTGCTTTTCCATTTTCTCTATATAGTTGTCGTGCTCCAAAAATTTTGCAAAAATGGAGAAGATACCTAATAATGTGCTCATGCATGCCATGCATTTTACTTAGCATTTTTCTTGCATTTTCCATTTTTTAAAAATAAAAATGAACATTTTTATTCTCTATTTAGCTTAAAAAATACGAAAACAATTATTAAACCTTTTCCATAAGCTCAAAAAAATTAGGTATTGTCTATTAGCATATTCTAGCACTACATACCAAAAATCACCTAAAATACAAAAGAAAAACAAAAAAAATAAACAACCCTTTATAACCCTAAAAAATATAAAATATTTTCAAAAATTATAAAAAAAGCAGTTTTCTGTCTTATATTTTTAAATATGCATATTATTACATATGAAAAATAGTTTTGAGAAATTAATTCTATCATGTCCATCTGGAAGAAATTAATTCCAGTAATTCTAAGACCGTTAAAATTTAACAATCTTGATAAATGAGTTATAAGTCTCGAATTAAGGTGAATTTTGAATGACATCATGGTGATATATGGTGATCTAAATCCCACATGATTTCATTTCAAAAAAATAAAAATATGGACGTTTATGGCATACGTGCATGTAAAGTGACACGCACCATTGTGCAAGCTCCCCAAACTCTTAATACAGATACCATAAATATATTCTAAACCCTTAAAGAAATAAAAAGGAATGTTTTATTTGTATCTATTAATTTTTATATTTATTATATATTACATCAATATACCCTATATTATACAAATTATCAAATATACAATTATATATATACACTTATTACATATTAAAAAGATTAAAAAAATAAAAAAAGTATAGAAAGAAAATAAAAATATAAAAATAAAATTGAAATTTATATAAAAATCTAAACAATTAAATAATTAAAACCCATAAAACATAAAGTACAAAGTAAGTAAATATATACAAATATAAATTATTTAGTAATAAATAATACCGCTACACCCTTTTCTTCCTTGTGTTCGACACCCGACACATACTTGACCGCTATCCATATTTATTTGCAGGGTTCATAATAAATTTTGACTCTCTTGATTGCATTGCTTTATTATATTGTAAGTTTATTGTTGAGAAATCTCCAGATCTCATTTTCAATCATCACAACGACAGTTAGTCTCGCGTTGTGAGGCCACACGACCGCTTCGCTTGATTTGTGAGATTTTTTAAATGGCATCGTTGCAGGGGAGCAACACATAGTGTCGCATTTTGTTATATATATTTTGTACATTATTTCTCTTTTATTTCCACTTATTTATTTTTTAATAATTATTCTATCTATTTCTGACCCATTTTTTCATTGTTGACTTTCTTGTGAAGGATCGTGTGGCGACATCGATTTCCTAGGATTTTGATGCACATGATGTAACTGATGAAATTTTTTTAAGATAATAAAATAATTAAAATAAAAACTAAATCACATCACCCTTAAAGATAATATATTATAAGATAAAAAGAGATAAAATAGCCAACAACTCAAGTTGGTTGTTTCTTTATCTCCTAATTAAGTCAAATTTATTATTATTAATTATCTCACGGATTGTGCCTATAAATACCATGGGACTCCAATGACTTTCCCACACATTGCCTTTAGGATAGAGAGTCTAGAGAGAGAGAGAGAAGTCGGTGACGACATTCTATCGTCGCGTCTTTCCGAATTCAACATCGACAACCCCCTCCGTCAACGTGGGAGTTTTGATCCGACGAAATTGGAGGAACAAGGACGTAGTCGACAACGGTCCGGATTGGTGGAATCTTGGTCGATTAATTTCTTGCATCGACGAGGTATGTGTCGAACACATAGGGTCGTTAAGTGACATTTTATGTTAATCCTTGGTTTAGAATTATTAATTATAGATGAATGAATTGAACCCATAGGTGTGTTACATATTACCTTTGTTCTAAACGACATGTACATGAATCACCCAGCATGTTTCATGCATAATAGAATTATCACGATGCCATGAAGATAATTAAATTCATCTTTTCAATTTCCATGGCATGTGGGTGATTATAAGGAATAAGCAATGAGTATGGTAACATGGGATGTATAGCACTGGAGATCACTATGCATAAGTTTCCTCTATGAGCATTGTAAGGATTTCACGGATTTAATTTGTCTCATTATGCACAAATCCCTCTGTTATGGATTCAAAATTTTTCTAATAAGTGACATTTACTTACGTGGCCTCTTAAGTGAGCAAATATTAGTATTTTCCACCCCCACATCCAATGTTACGAATACTTTCCTGTAGGAATTTTGTAGTTGTATTGAGAAATCAATTGGAATTAGTATGATAATGACTACTTTCCTGATTAGAAGAGGTCTGCTTCATACTCGTGTGCAGACCATTTAGATAATGGTGTACATATTGCAATCGCCAAACTTAGTCCATTGGAAAAGTTGCAATCCATATGAATTTATGAATGGAGGATCGGGCACTCGATTTCGCCATTAGTTCCTTAAATTATGCATGCAATATGCTAACCTTTTTCTTAGATCAAAATAGATGTATGTCTTCCTTTATGTAAGAAATAAGAACAGATGACATATTTAAACATGTGATGTTATTTTCTTGTTGTAATATGATAGTATGTCTACACCTTTAAATCAACATCTATGTGCCACTACTGTGTTCATTTAGTATGTTCTTATGTCTTAAGATTACACCGCATTGAAATTAATGGAATTAGATTATCATATTATCCACTTATGCAAACGTCAACAACAAGAGCGTGACTGGTTGGTTAATAACTATTAAAAAGGGAGTAACTTTGTATCGAAGATAAAATGTACACACAATAGCGTGAGATAAATTAGAAAGAAAATAGATCATGAAAAATCCACAGTCACACCGTTAAAGAAACAATATATGCCTAAGTTCTCAAGATAATTATAAGATCTTGGCTTTGACTCGAACTAAGGGTTCGTAAGGGCCTAGAGGGCCAACGCCTTCCGGGGGCGTGAGGCAAAGGATAAGTGATGAAACCCGATTTCATCATCATAATTTTCAATTATTAACCCCCTTGCTTAGATTCATGTCAATAAAATCCAGATAAAGTCTTGTAATTATCTGAGTCTCTAATAAATTAAAAACCACAAAAAAATCACAAACTAAAATTTGTGGTATTATTAGCCTTAAAAATACCCCTAAAAAGATTTTGTGTCTTCAGGTGACCTCATTTCCATTTTCGGTCAACATGAAACTTGTAGATCTCATCGAGATCTACAACTTTCATGTTTTGAGTTTTCTCAAATTCAGCCTTTTGTCCCTTCAAAAGTCAACTTGAAGATTGGAATAATCTGATTGGGCCACGTGGCCCGTTCTGGGTGAGCCCCGTGGCCCACCCTCCTTGCAGCATCCTCCCGCATCCTCAGCCGTCAGATCTCTTCTTGAGATCCAACGGCTCCAAGCTCTCCACGCCTGCTTCTTTTCCTAACCATCAGATCAAGTCCCCGCCTTTCATCATCGCCACACGTTCGCGCCCCACTCATAGCCCGCCAAGTGGCGCCTTCTGGACCATTAAATCGTGCCTTCATATCTCCATCTTAGCCGCTCACCATAGTTACGTCCTCGACCCTAAGATCGAGCACTGGATCACATCACAACCGTCCGTTCGCATCGCGCTCATACCACAACACGTGGTGCATCCTCCACCCTCCATCATATCACCCCCAATCAAATCGTACCCGCTCCTTAGCGCCTCGATCCAGGCCGTTGGATCTCCAGATCCAACGGCCATACATCATCGTCAACCTCCGGCTCCCATCTCCCTCACACGTTCTCCACATCATACGATGACTTCTCCCTTCCTTTTTTCGCCGCTTCTCCAGCCATCATCTCCACGATCCCGATGGCCCTCGATGCTCCCTGATACACCACGATCCTCGCGCATGCTTCCACGATCCATGACTCTCCTCAAGTTACTCCAAAATCCTCATGCAACCCACGACTCCACCCACCATAATCCGCCATCTTCAAGCTTCAAATACATGCCCCCTTCTCCATATTCGGGCGTCCATCTTTACGCGGGTGAAGGCCCAGCCCTCCTCCGTCTCCCTGTGATAAGGGAGGCGGAGGATTGAGAGAGGATGACCTTTCCACCCCGGTGAGACCCTCCGCCGATCACGACGGTGTCGCGGCGCCATCGCGTCCGCTCGAGCTGCTCCGAGTAGCTGCCGGGGTCCAGCGATGACCCGAGCATCATCACCGATGCCCAGCCCAAGCTCCGCTCCGCCCAAACCTCCGGTAAGTACTTCTTCTTCCTTTGCATTTTTTTTCATGATTTCCCTTAATTAATTAGGTAGTTCTCTGCCTTCTCGACCCTCATTGACCCCCCTACGAGCTCCGCCATGCATCCCTCTTCCACGCGTCACCCTCCGTTCATCGTCTCCTTCTTCCACACCTCCCAACACCTTCGACCCATCTCCTCCGCCACCCACAGCAGAGGAGCTCATAGCTCCCATCCTCTTCGATCGCAGAGCTTCCAGGTCATTCACGCACACGCGCCCTTTTTGCTTCGGTCAGATGCTAACCATGCAGGACATCTATTCTTTCATCGGCCGGAGCACCACTGGAGCCCACTTCGTCAACGTCGCAGCAGTGATACAAGCTCCAGTGAACTGCTCCCTAAGCTCCTGGACCTTCCCCGAGTTCCCAACTACCTCGACGATAGTCCAAGGAGCTCCGGGGAGGTCTGTCGTATCCGAGATGGAGCGGCGGAGGAGGAGCTCCTTCGCCGGAGCTCTGAATACGCCGCCAGCTAAAGAGGAGGAGGAGAGGAGCAGTTGCCGTTGGATGACCCTCTCCAGGGGATCATCCAACGGTCCAGATGAATCCACGTCGGCTATAAGCGCTATCTCCAGTGACCGTTGGATCCTCACGATCCAGCGGCCGCCAATCAGCCATGTGTAAACATTGCGTCAACTCCGAGCCTCATCGCCAGAACAGGAGGTCCGGGCGTCCTGAACCTACACGGAGTCTTCTGGAGCTTCGGGTGCCTCCGAACCAAGCCGAAGCTCCCAATCTTACGCCAAGCCTCTACCGAGCCTGGTCCGTCCTCCGAGCCTGGATGGCGCGTGCATGGCACGTGCCTATCTGGGCAAATTGCAGAAACACCCACTGAAGTTCTCCAATTTGCAGACAGGTCCTCGTCACATGCAGACCTCGCGCGCAGGGGTAATTTGCATTGAAACCCTCGAGGGTTTTCAAAATTACAAAAATACCCCTGTATGTGGGTATTTTACAGGGAAGCTTTTTATTGCATTTTAGTCCCTCCCAGGGACCTGTTTGTAGTTATCTTTTCTAATTTTCTTTCATTTATGCCCTTGTCTTCTTCATTGCATATCTTGAGCATCGTGTTTCCGTTTGAGTTGATTTCAATTTCATTTTAAAGCTTGTTTGATGTACTTTTAATGGCATATTTGTTCTCCTGTTTTGATATTATGATCTTAATGTATTTCTTTAAACACCTCAAGTGTCGGTTATGTCTTATTGACAAACCTTACAGTAAATGTCAAATGATTTATTGCTTGATTTGAGTTGGAAATTAACTAATGGTTTAAGTCGCTCATGATTTTTAATCAAGGGTCTGTATGCTTTACATTTTCATAGCATTCATTTGCATGATGAAAATAAAATTAAAAAAAGTTGCATGTTTACTTGTAATGCATTGTTGTGTCTTTTTGCATACTTTGACCTATAGATCTCTAACTCAACAGTTAGTTAAATAGATAAAAATCTAGATAATGTGAGAGAGGCTCGTGTCCCTGAGTTCGACCTTGGTTTCTTACCAAGTAAAAAAAATACACGACCATCCGATTTGATTGATATATCTAAATTACATGGTCTTTTGATGACCCATTTCGACCCGACTGCGGTGACAATTTCAAGTGTTGTTACACACTTTTACAGGGCCGATTTCGCGGTTTATCAAATGGCACCATTGCTGGGGACACGGCTCATTTCTTGTATTTTTTGGATTTTTGTTTATTTAATCTTGTGTTTCAGTTTTATAGGCCAACTTGTTCATTTATCTTGCATTGTAAAATTTTCTTCTCTATCTATCTCTAACCATTGTTTTTGTGGCAGGGCCCTTGATCACTCAAGGTGGCGAGGAGCTGGCGCTTCCCGTTGCGAGGAGTCGCAGAAACATACGTGGAGCAAATAGAAAAGAAAGAAAAAAATGTCTTGCATTTTTATTTCCATGCATAAACTTGTAATAATTCGTCTTTTACAACGGTCTTCGATCAAAGACTCGCGAGTGGAATCGAACGAATGTAGTTATGTGGGGATCGTCCCCACTTGAGTGTCGACCTAGGACCAGGGATGCGGCTCTCCGAGCTTTATCTATTTTCCATTTCTGTTACGTGCTTGCTTGTAGGTAGGACACATTAATATTTAGATGCACATAATCTCGCCTCACTTAGCCAAAATTAATGGAAATCATTTACCGTTAATAGAAGAATGATTAGGTGCGGCTTTTATCGACTAGCATACATATTGATTTTGGTTTTCAAAACAGCCCATGTTTTCATGGATTTTTCGTCAAGTCACTGCATGTTTTATCACCTAGCCTAGATCACAGTTTTTATCGAATACATGGTTTTTCTCGATTTCTTTTTACTAGCTTGATCACCTAGGATTAAACGGAATATGGGAATGAACGGTAGACGATGATTGCTTGATTTCGTGCTAACATTAATTCAGTGACAACCTTAAATAATAACTGGGACTGTTAATTGCAAGTCAACATAAAATAGAGTAAAATTTTGGTTTTGGGAGAGCAACACCCTCGTTTAAGCATCGATTTTCACTTCACATTTTCTCCACGTAAACATCAAATGTTTTATCACCAATAAAACTGACAAAATAATAAACCAACCTCGGTTGGTTTCATGTGTGAGTTGGTGAAATTGAGGGTCTTGCTTGCTTGATTGAGCCATGTTTGCTTCGATACACTCCCCAGAACCTTAGTCACTCCATCCATCTCCGTAGATTCAACCGCTCACTTGTAAATCCATCCTTCTTCTTCGTTCACCTTGGGTCTCTCCAACATCAAATTCCATCTATATACTTAGGCTAATCTCATCCTAAGTATAGGGGTACCCGAGTCTCTGTGATTTTCTCCACTCTTCTTTCCTTACTTTTATACTTAGGTTATTTCTAACCTAAGTATAGGGGGAGCCCCTCTTAGTTCCCGTATATTTCTCTATATTTAAATGGACCTATGGACTTGTAACATCTAGTGCTATGAGGACATAGCATAGTTTAAGTATAGGGGGTATACCGTATATACAGTATACTTACTTTAGCTATAATCTGAAAAAATTGAAAATTTATAACTTTTTGGCTAAAGTAAAATTCTTTGGACTAAGAGGACTCAAATGTTTTTCACGGCTTTTCTATACTATGTTACGTTATTTTTTATAAAAATATTTTCGAAAATGATTTTTCCTTGCTTTGAAAAAAATCTTTTGAAAATGTTTTGAAAACTCTTTATTTGTGTGACATAGTTTTGAAATTTTTCTATCTCTTTTCAAGGAAAGTTGAGTCTAACCTGTGTTTTAACCTTTAAATTAAAATCCATAAAAAAGAGAAAACCCAAAAATCCTTTAGGATCCATTAGTGACTACTAAGCCCAATTAAGTAGTCGCGTTCAATGAGGGTTCGCCCTTAGCAGATTAGATGGTTTAGAGGACATCGTGTAAGGCCCCGTCCTCAAGCAACGGGCTTCGGCCAGTACTTACATCCATACTGGCTGAATGCAGATGCTTAATTGAGTTTAGGCAGTCTTAATATCTCTTGAATCCCAAAAAAAACATTCTATTATTTTGTTTTCGAATGAAGGAGTTAGATTAATCCTCTATACTTACACTTCCATCCAGGATCTGAAATGATCAAGGAAACTTAGTTTTATGAGGTCTTTCAGATTTTATATTAACCATCCTTAGCCATCAGGGTCTTAGACTTAATCATCCACATTCCCCTAGGTTTCTAGATTTGCATGCTATATTCCATGCTTAGTCTCAGACATAAAGAATATGATCAGCACATCACATGCATGACTGCGGTTTTGATGAGATGAGTTGACTCTTCACTTGGGGGATTGGGATGGGGAAGTCAAGTTTGGACTTGATCTAATGATGCTCGAGGATGGGATAAAATCTTTGAAGGCTTCAGGAAACCTGAGTGTCAGCAATTATTAGCCAGTATGAGAACTTGGTTCTTATACTAATCTCTTGATATTGACCTAAGTGCCAGGGTGTGATATTAAATAAAAATGTTGATCAGTGTGCGCCAACTCTTGGTAAAAGCAATGGAGCTAGCCAAAAATTTTACAAGTCAATGAAATTTCAAAGAAGAGCTCTCATTCCACAAAGTCAATTATCAAAAGAGCTTCCACCAAAGGCGAGCACTCCCAACCATTTCAAAGTGTCCACTTGGACCACCGCTATTAGGACCAGGAGTTGGGCTTGCACCAAAAAAGGGATTTGCATCATAAATGCTACAAGTCTAGGTGTAGAAGGTACGATAGGTACTCAAAAAGGCACACCCCGGTGTACTCCCAGGAAAACAAGTGCACATGGCTCCAACTTCTCTTGACGGACGCACTGATCAACACCAAAAAAATGTGTTGCGTAAAAGGCACTAGAGAGAATCCTTGTTCCAATGAGAGGGAGAGAAGAAATGACACAATCCCATACCCTCCATTACTAGCCTCCCATCTACATTTTCTAAGCCTGACAACTAAAGAGACGGTGGACTGGATGCAAGATTTGATTTACTCCCTAGTGTTGAGGATTGGGTCCTTAGGAGAATTTCTCGGACCAAGACCTTGGGTGACGATTTGACTCTACTCTCGGAATTGCAGTCAACACTAAAATTCATATCCTTTAGATTATATGTACATCAGAGAGAGTCTGGAGAATTAGAGGAATTAGGTGCCTCTTGATTATAGCTGGGTTGAACTCTAGAATTTTGGATCTCTAAAGTTAAGTCGACTTGAACAAATTAGATCTAATTCACATGCACAAGGGGGTTAATCCATCTTGAGTCATTCTCTTTGATGCTCAAGGACGAGCATAGTTTAAGTATGGGGGGTGATGAAACCCAATTTCATCATCATAGTTTTCAATTATTAACCCCCTTGCTTAGCTTCGTGTCAATAAAATCCAGATAAAGTCCTGTAATTATCTGAGTCTTTAATAAATTAAAAACCACAAAAAAATCACAAACTAAAATTCGTGGTATTTTAGCCTTAAAAATACCCCAAAAAATATTTTGTGTCTTCAGGTGACATCATTTCCATTTTCAATCAACATGAAACTTGTAGATCTCATCGAGATCTACAACTTTCATGTTTTAAGTTTTCTCAAATTCGGCCTTGTGTCCCTTCAATAGTCAACTTGAAGATTGGAATAATCTGATTGGGCCACATGGCCCGTTCTGGGTGAGCCACGTGGCGTGCCCTCCTTGCAGCATCCGCCCGCATCCTCAGCCGTCAGATCTCCTCCTGAGATCCAACGGCTCCAAGCTCTCCACGCCCGATTCTTTTCCTAACCATCCAGATCAAGTCCCCGCCTTTCATCTTCGCCACACGTTCGTGCCCCACTCATAGCCCGCCAAGTGGCGGCCTTCTGGACCATTAGATCGCGCCTTCATATCTCCATTTTAGCCGCTCACCATACTTACGTCCTCGACACTTAGATCTAGCACTGGATCACATCACAACCGTCCGTTCGTGCCGCGCCCATACCACAACACGTGGCGCATCCTCCACCCTCCATCATATCGCCCCCGATCAAATTGTACCCGGCTCCTTAGCGCCTCGATCCAGGCCGTCGGATCTTTAGATCCAACGGCCATACATCATCGTCAACCTCCGGCTCCCATCTCCCTCACACGTTCTCCACATCGTACGACGACTTCCCCCTTCCTTTTTTCGCCGCTTCTCCAGCCATCATCCCACGATCCCGATGGCCCTCGATGCTACCTGATACACCACGATCCTCGTGCATGCTTCCACGAATCACGGCTCTCCTCAACTTACTCCATAATCCTCATGCAACCCACGACTAAACCCACCATAACCCTCAACCTTCAAGCTTCAAATACACGCCCCCTTCTCCGTATTCGGGCGTCAATCTTTACGCGGGTAAAGGCCCAACCCTCCTCCGTCTCCCTGTGACAGGGGGAGGCGGGAGGATTGAGCGAGGACAACCTTTCCACCCAGGTGAGACCCTACGCCGATCACGGGCGGTGTCGCGGCGCCATCGCATCCGCTCGAGCTGCTCTGAGTAGCTGTTGGGGTCCAGCGAAGACCCGGGCATCATCCCCGATGCCCAGCCCAAGCTCTGCTCCGCCCAAACCTCCGGTAAGTCCTTCTTCTTCCTTTGCAATTTTTTTCTTGATTTCCCTTAATTAATTAGGTCGTTCTCTGCCTTCTCGACCCTCATTGATCCCTCTACGAGCTCCACCGCGCATCCCCCTTCCATGCATCACCCTCCGTTCATCGTCTCCTTCTTCCACACCTCCCAACGCCTTCGACCCATCTCCTCCGCCACCCATGGCGGAGGAGCTCAGAGCTCCCATCCTCTTTGCTCGCCGAGCTTCCACATCATTCTCGCACACACGCCCTTTTTGCTTCGGTCATATGCTAACCATGCATGACATCTATTCTTTCATCGGCCGGAGCACCACCAGAGCCCACTTCATCAACGTCACAACAGTGATCCAAGCTCCGGTGAATCGCTCCCGAAGCTCCTCGACCTTTCTGGAGTTCCCAGCTACCTCGACGACAATCCAAGGAGCTTCAGGGAGGTCTGTCGTGTCTGAGATGGAGCGACGGAGGAGGACCTCCTTCGCCGGAGCTCTGAATACGCCGCCAGCTAAAGAGGAGGAGGAGAGCAGCAGTTGTCGTTGGATGACCCTCTCCAGGGGATCATCCAATGGTCCAGATAAATCCACGCCGGCCATAAGCGCTATCTCCAGTGACCGTTGGATCCTCACGATCCAGTGGCCGCCAATCATCCATGCGTCAACATTGCGTCAACTCTGAGCCTCATCGCCAGAACAGGAGGTTCGGGCGTCCCGAACCTACACGTATTCTTCTGGAGCTTCGGGTGCCTCCGAACCATTTCGAAGCTCCCAATCTTACGCCAAGCCTCTGCCGAGCCTGGTCCGTCCTCCGAGCCTAGATGGCGCGTGCATGGCACGTGCCTATCTGGGCAAATTGCAGAAACGCCCACCGAAGTTCTTCAATTTGCAGACAGGTCCTCGTCATGTGGCCCCTCGTGCGTAGGGGTAATTTGCATTGAAACCCTCGCGGGTTTTCAAAATAGCAAAAATACCCCTATGCGTGTGGGTATTTTACAGGGAAGCCTCGTATCTTATTTTATTGCATTTTAGTCCCTCCTAGGGACCTGTTTGTAGTTATCTTTTCATGTTTTCTTTCATTTATGCCCTTGTCTTCTTCATTGCATATCTTGAGCATCGTGTTTCCGTTTGAGTTAATTTCAGTTTCATTTTAATACTTATTTGACGTACTTATTAATGGCATATTTGTTCTCCTATTTTGACACTATGATCTCAATGTATTTCTTTAGACACCTCAAGTGTCTTTTATGCCTTATTGACAAACCTTGCAGTAAATGTCAAATGAGTTATTGCTTGATTTTAGTTGGAAATTAACTAATGGTTTAAGTCGCTCATGATTTTTAATCAAGGGTCTGTTTGCTTTGCATTTTCATAGCATTCATTTGCATGATGAAAATAAAATTAAAAAAAAGTTGCATGTTTACTTGTAATGCATTGTTGTGTCTTTTTGCATACTTTGACCTATAGATCTCTAATTCAACACTTAGTTAAATAGATAAAAATATAGATAATGAGAGAGAGGCTCGTGTCCCTGAGTTTGACCATGGTTTCTTACCAAGTAAAAAAATACACGACCATCCGATTTGATTGATATATCTAAATTAGATGGTCTTTTGATGACCCATTTCATCCCGACTGTGATGACAATTTCAAGTGTTAATTACACACTTTTAGAGGGCCGATTTTGTGGTTTATCAATAAGTCCTCTACAGTTGTAGCTACACTATCGTGTTATGTATTGTTTATGAACCGCTTGTGCCGGCGGTAAGCCATCAAAGCCGCCTAAGAAATAACAATCAAGACCACTCTAAACATGAAAAATGTCATGGGTATATATGCAATATATGTTAGTATTTAGTGCATATATGCAATTATGTTACTGTTATGTATATATGTGTAAGTTCTATTAATGTTAAGTGCATGTGTGCAGTTATTCTAATGATAAGGGCATTCATGCAAATTTATGTTAAGCTAAGGTCATGTGTGTAATTATATTAATGATATGGGCATGCGTGCAATTTATGTTAGGCTATGGGCATCTTTGCAAAATAAGTTAATGTTAAGGGCATATGTGTAATTTAATATAATATTAATGGTATATGTGTAATTTTGTTAATATTATGGGCATACATGCAAATTTGGTATAACTTATTGGTATATACTTAAGTATGTTATGTGATGCATGGTTATAAAGGGAAATTAGTTATAGACAATAATTAAGTTGATTTATGAATTATATGATAATGGCTTTCATGACTTGTTTTCTACGCTAGCCGGTTTGACCCCCAACTCGGCACATACTGAGTGTTATGCTCATAACATGTATTGTTGATCTTTTTCAGGAGAACGTGAGGATTAGATCATTAATGGTTAAAAGTGAGACGACACCATCTTCAAGAAGTGTAATCAGTACGGGACTACTGTTGGATAAGTTTGAAAGGACATCCTTCTGCCCACTGGAATTAGGAAATCGCGGATACAATTTCTTCTAGTTTACTTATCTTTTTCTTTTAATTAAGTAAACTCTTGGAATTATGACCTTACTATTATTATAAGGTTTTATTTAAGTTGGTTCGTGGGGGCACTTGAAGATGGCATATTTTTCTGCAACAAAGGAACAGGTAGAGGAACATGAATAAAAGGGAACACATGTTTTCTTTTATACACAATTGGTGGAGGTGGAAGTTCTAATGATATGTCAGACACATCTTCATTGAAGAAGTGTAAAGGTGACATCAGCTGATATATAATAGTGTTTACCACAAGGATCATAGCATCTATACCCTTTCTTTGTTTGGGAATAACCCAGAAAAACACATTTAACACGTGACGATAATTTATCTGTTGTGTGAAAGTTGTGAACAAAGGCGGTGCATCCAAAAATCCACAGAGGTAGAGGAAATGGTGAGTCATTTGGATACAATAAGGCAAAGGGTATGGAGCCATTTAGGGAGACAGAGGGAACTCTGTTGATAAGATGGACAGCAGTGAGAATAGCATCTCCCCAATAGGTTTTGAGGACCTTCATTTGGGTAAGAAGAGAGCGGGCAATGTCAAGGAGATGTCGAAGTTTCCTTTCGGCTACCCCATTCTGTTGGGAGGTATATGGGAAAGAGGTTTGATGGATAGCACCCTGGGAAGCATAGAAGGATGTCAAATCATTTTGTGTAAATTCCAATGCATTATCAGAACGAAATATTTTAACAGTAGTGGAGAAGATGTTTTTGACATGATAAAAGAAATTCTTGACAATATTGTTAATTTCACATTTAATCATCTTGGATTTCTTTTCTCATGTGCTCAAATAATATGAATCACATTCACATTATTCATATCTTTGATAGATAAATCACATTTAATTATCTTAGATATCTCTTCTTATAATATGAATCAAATTCATATTATCCATGATAATTAAATCACATTTAATTATCAATTTTCTCGATGCTTGGATATAATTCAACTTTGGAATAATTCCTGAATTCTTTCAAGAATAATGTGTATTCTCCGCAGGTACTTGGAGATAAGGATAGGGCGATTGTATTGTTCTACGTATAGTGACTTGGATATTGAGATCACATCTCAAATCCAGATCTCGGGCCTCCCATAGATGCTTGATTAAATCAAGACTGCACATCTAATCTTCTCATTGCATCCGAATTACATTCAGATCAATGTCCAACATTTGGGCCAAGATCAGATTACTTCTCTACTGAGAGGAGTCACTAAAATCAAGACTCGATTTATCACTCCCTAGGAATGGAAGTGTCTTGGTTATACAATCATTTATGATCACATCACCCTCAAGTATTCCCAATACCTGTACATCCTGCATACTGGAAGACTCAGAATAAACCCGAAGTATTAGATCAAATTTATACAGTCTACTTCAGGGTTTTATCAGTAAGTTTCTCATTTAATCATTGGGAGTTGGTATCGATCATATACTTTCCAAAAGCATATATCACACCCAGGTCTTGATCATATACTTTCCAAAAGTATATTAAACCTTCAAATTCAGTCAAGCTTCCAAAGCAAGACAACCGTGCACGGAATTTGATTCTTCCCAATATCTCATGAGTGAGCTCATGTCTTCCAGTTCATTAGTGAACCTGTATGATCCCACTGAGAGATCGTTACTCATATGCCCTTATATGCACACTAGCGTGTCGGTGTATAGACCTTGGTTAGGTCATCAACCTATTGATCTGCCAAATGTACATACTCAGACATATAGTAACACATCTGTCTCAGGTCACAGGATGCGTGCCTATATCATGACAGCATACGACATAGGACTTTGGTTATCTCGATCTCGTTAAGTCAACTCTTTGACCTAACTAATCTAACACCTCCGAATCTCTATTCATATGCAGAGGACATGCATCAAGAGGTCGGTTAGATATCAGCCTATGTGAGAAAGGATTGCCATCTCCTACTCTGGGTGGAGATCATCTCTTAATAATCATTTGATGGTGCTTGATGAGTCCCCAATCTAACTCTTTAGATATTCATCCAAGCACCAGCCTCTATGATTCAATTATTTAATCAACATTTGTATGATTATTAAGATGGCCATGGTACATAACCCTAATTGTACTAAGGGACCTATTATACAAACTAGTCATTCTTCATTTCAGATCAGGGAATGATATTCGCAGTAACATTTATTGCATAATGGCTCACCGTGGGCTCGCATGTCCAACAGGTGCTTGGGTGAATATCTAAGGAGTTAGATTGAGGACTCATCAAGCACCATCAAATGATTGTTAAGAAATGATTTCCAACCTTAGTAGGAGATGGAAATCCTTTCTCATTAGGTTGATATCTGACCGACCTCTTGATGCAGGTCCTCTACATAGGAATAGAGATTCAGAGGGGTCGGATTAGCTAGGTCAAAGAGTTGACTAAACGAGATCAAGAGAACCAAAGTCCTAAATTGTCATGATATAGGCACACATCCCTTGACCGGAGATAGATGTGTTACTATATGTCTAAATATGTACATTTGGCAGAGAAAAAGGTTGATGACCTAACCAAGGTCTATACACCGGCGAGCTGGTGTGCATATGAGGGCATACGAGTAATACGATCTCTTAAAGGGATCATACATGTCCACTTGTAAACCGGAAGACATGAGCTCACTCATGAGGTATTGGGACCGATCAAATTCCATGCATGGTCGTCGTGCTTTTGAAGCATGACAAGAATTTGAAAGGTATGATATATGCTTTGGGAAACCATATGATCGATACAAAATCCCAAAGACCAAGAATGAGAAACTTGATGATGAAACTCGAAAGATGACAGTGTAAAAGTGATCTATATCTTCGGGTTGATCATAGTTCTTCCAGTATGCAGGATGTACATGTATTAGGAATACCTGAGGATGATGTGATCATAAATAGTTGTATAACCATGATGCTTCTATTCAGAGGGAGTGATGAAACAAGTCTGGATTTTAGTGACTCTTCTCAGTAGAGAAGTAATCTGATCTTGGTCCAAGGGTTGCACATTGATCTGAATGAGAAGCAGATGCCATGAGAAGATTAGATTTACGGCCTAGATTAAGTCAAGCATCTATGTGAGGTCTATGAGATCTTGGTTTGAGATGTAATCTCAATATCCAAGTCTCTATACATGAAACAATGCAATCGCAGTGTCCTTATCTCCAAGTATCCGCGGAGAAAGCGCATTACTCTTTAAAGAGTTCAAGAATAATTCCATAGTTGAATTATATCTATGCATTAAGAAATGGATAATTAAATGTGATTTAATTATCATGAATAATGTGAATTTGATTCATATTATTTGAATGCATGAGAATGATTATCCAAGATAATTAAATGTGATTTAATTATTATGGATATGAATAATATAGATAGCACTTTCCAATTATCAATATATATTATAAATGTGATTTATAATATTAGAGAGAGACCAATTGTGATTTATATTTATTGATTAATTATTAATGTGAATTGGATTCACATTGAATGATTAATTGAAAATATAATTACATTTTGTTTTGGGTTGTGAATGTGATTCACATAATTCCAATGGCATGATTGCAATATTCACTAGATAATTATGAATTATTTTTTGTGAAATTGTTTACTACAAGTGTTGTAAGTCTTGGAGATATCATGAGATAATGAGATCTCATGAGAAATTGAGGAGATGGACTCATTCTACCCCAAGATGGTGGACGACCACGAATCTCCATTAGGAGAAGGGTGGTCGCGAGCCCCTTTTTAGGGGATGAGGTTAATCACCTCATTATCTCCAAGAATAGACAAATGGTTTAATTTTTTTTAATCAATTATATTGATTTATCAATATAAATTAATTTAAATTAAATTAATTGTTTTTGTTTTTTTACCACAACATCATGGCCATTGAAAGAAACACAAATCAATCTCACCCATTGATTGTGTGTTGTCCATGGATTGGGATCCATGGACTCTTAAAATACTATATAAGAAGAGACACCCCTTGCTCTTAAGATTACGATTTTGGAAACATCTCTCTCTCTCTCTCTCATTCTAATGCCACCCCCTCTCCCTCTCTATGAGTGGCCGTCCACTCTTCTCATAGAGAGAAGGTTGCCTACGCCGTTGCTTAGTCGTTGTGGTGTCGCTTCAACGAATCTTGGGTCTCCATCTTCCTTGGTGCATCTTGCTCGTGAAGAATGCGTTCGATCTCTTGAGACGAGATCAGGAGATCCATTTCTTGGATCATCGACTTGGATTGCGAAAAGCACGCAACTTATCCCTGCACTCGTAAGCATCTCCTCCGACGGATCGGACTTGAAACAGGAGGTCTCTTCTCTTAGAGACTCAATCGCAACCATGCTACAAGAATTATTCCTATATCTATTATGTGGTTAGATGAAATGATCCAAGAAGTGTTCTTGGATCATGCAGTTTCATCATTGGAAAAATATTTAAATTCTGCTGCACCGAGCGACTAGTACGACTAGTCGCTCTCAATCGTATATGATGCGATCCTCACACTTCAGTGATGTGCTTCAGAATTAACCCATATACTTCAAGTGGTATCAGAGCCAGGTTGGAGGTTTTGGATACGATCCATGAACTTAGGAAGAGTTGGGCTCATAAGGGATTGTGAAAAGTTTACCGCATTTCATTTTTGCTGCCATGTTTTGTGATTATTTTCGGCCCTGTTGAAAATGTTTAAACAGAAAATTTTCACTATTATAATGTTTGTTATTAATTAAGGAAACCATGAGATTTGAGTTTGCATCATTTGGAATCTGATAACTCAAGTTATGTTTATTTTAATGAACATATATCCATTGTTTTGGTGCTGGTGATTTTTGACATAATTAAGGAGTTAGTTACTGTCTTGAAATGCCTGGAAATGAATACTAATTACTTGGGTTCTTTTTTAAATCAAATTATCAAACTTTTGAAACTGATTTTGCATGATTTGGATTTAAATTGAATGAGATATGCTAATTTTAGTAAGTGGGGGTGATTGCTGGAAATTGCACTCCTCTTGGAACCCCTCAACTTAATGGTGTTGCTGAAAGATGCAGCAGGACCATCATGGCTATGGTTCGTTCAATGATGAGCAAAACACATTTACCGCTTAGTTTTTGGGGATATGCAGTAGAGACTGCAATATATATCCTAAACAAGATTCCTAGCACATCTATACCTAAGACTCCTCATGAGCTCTGCTATGGAACCAAACCTAGTGTTAATAGCCTGAGAGTTTGGGGTTTCTTGGTTCATGAGAAGAACGTGGATGCACGTAAGATAGAATCTCGCACTCGAGAGTGCTACTTCATTGGGTATGTTAAGGATGGTATTGGATATCAGCTTTATAACCTTGAGACCCAGAAGGTTTTCATCTCTAGAGATGTGAGATTTCTGGAGGATGATTTTCTTAAAGGTCAAGACAATAATGAAGTAGATGAACAAATTGAATCCCTTGAGGATTATGAGTTTCCTGAACTAGAAACTGAAGAGATAAATAAAGATGTAACGCCCATAGCACTTCAATGGAGTTCGAGGGTGGTTGCACCATCTGAAAGATATGGATTCCATGTGTCAGGTGAAACTGACAACGATCCTAATTCATTTGATTAAGCACTTGCGGATCATAACATGGATAGATGGATTCTAGCAATGCAGTCAGATATTGACTCCATGCATAAGAATGGTGTATATACCCTAGAGGATCCACTTGAAGGGGTAAAAGCCATTGGGTGTAAATGGATCATCAAGAGAAATAGAGGACCTGATGGGAAGGTAGAGACTTTCAAAGCATGGCTCGTAGCCAAAGTCTACACACATAGCGAAGGCATCAATTACGACGAGACATTCTCTCCTGTGGCTATACTTAAGTTCATCAGGACACTGCTAGCTATAGCTGCAGCTCATGACTACGATATCTGGTAGATGGACGTCAATACATCTTTCCTCAATGGATACCATGAGGAGGATATCTATATGGAGCAACCTCAGGGATTCATAACCGAGGAAGGTAAAGTATGCAAGATGAAGAAATCCATCTATGGGCTTAAACAAGCTTCTCATAGCTGGAACATCAGATTTGACGAAACCATAAAGAGTTATGATTTTGTGTAAAATACTGATGAACCTTGTGTGTACAAGAAGCTTAATGGGAGCACCATTGTGTTCATCGTGATTTACATAGATGACTTCCTTGTCATTGGGAATGATACAAGGATGATGGATAGTGTTATGATTTGGTTGTCCCATACCTTCGAGATGAATTATTTTGGAGAAGCCTCTTACATCTTATGTCTAAAGCTGTTCAGAAACTGAGAAAAGATGACACTGAGATTATCAAAACATGGGTTCATTAAGAATATTCTTGAACGTTTCCATATAGATAATTCCAAGAAAGGTTTCCTCCCCTTAAGACATGGTATCCACCTGTATAAAGGGATGGCTCCTCAAACTGTTGAGGAAAGGAAAGTCAAGGCTAGATGCCCATATGCATCAGCTGTAGGAAGCTTAATGTACGCCATGATGTGTATTAGTCCAGATATCTACCATTTAGTGGGAGTGGTAAGTCGTTACCAATCATGCTATGGAGAACAACACTGGAATGCAGTGAAGAACATTTTCAAGTATCTAAGACAAACACAAGATTACATCTTGATTTATGTAGATGGTGATCTCCAAGTCTTGGCATACACAGATTCAGACTTCCAGTTGGATATTGATGATCGAAAGTCGACATCAGGGTTTGTGTTCCTGTTGAATAGTAGTGCTGTGAGCTGGAGAAGCAAGAAGCAGGACACTGTAGCAGAATCAACAACATAAGCTGAATACATTGTCGCACCAGATGCTGCAAAGGAGACGGTGTGGTTACGCATGTTTATCCTAGAGCTTGGCGTAGTTTCCTCTGATACTCCCATCCCGATACTCTACGATAACACGAGAGCCATTGAATAGGTGAAGGAACCCAAATGGCATCAAAAGAGCAAGCATGTAGAAAGTAAATACCACAACATTCGGGAGATTCAAAATCATGGTGACATCATCATCACCAAGGTGGTCTCTGCTGACAACGTTGCTGACCCTCTTACCAAACCTCTGACATAGAAGGTTTTCAACCAACATGTAATGAGTATGGGTTTAAGGATTTTACCTGAATGGTTCTGAGGGCTAGTGGAAGTTTGTTAGCCATGTGAGCCCGAGCTGAACCATTCTTACAATAAATGTTATTGTATTGTTCGATTTATCAATAAAAGTTATTTATTCTTTTCACTCCCTTTCTGAGATTAAATGAATGAATGCACTATAAGGTCCCTATGTACAATTAGGGTTATGTACCATGTCCATCTTAATAATCATACAGCTGTTGATTCAATACTTGAATCATAGAGGTTGGTGCTTGGATGAATATCTAAGGAATTAGATTGAGGAATCATCAAGCAACGTCAAGTGATTGTAAAGAGATTATCTCCAACCTGAGTAGGATCCTTTCTCATTAGGGTGATATCAGACTGACCTCTTGATGCAAGTCCTCTTCATTGGAATATAGATTCAGAGGTGTCAGATTAGTTAGGTCAAAGAGTTAACTTAATGAGATCGAGATAACCAAAGTCCTATATCGTAAACGATCACGATATAGGCACAGATCCTCTTACCGGAGATAGATGTGTTACTATATGTCTAATTATGTACATTCGACAGACCAATAAGTTGATGACCTAACCAAGGTCTATACATCGGCGAACTGGTGTGCATATGAGGGCATATGAGTAATACGATCTCTCAGAGGGATCATATAGGTTCACTTGTGAATCGGAAGGCATGAGCTCACTCATGAGGTATTGGGACCGATCAAATTCCATCCATGGTCATCGTGCTTTGGAAGCATGACAAGAATTTGAAAGGAATGATATATGCTTTTGGAAAGCATATGATCGATACAAAATTCTAATGACCAAGAATTAGAAACTTGATGATGAAACTCTTAAGATGTCAATGTAAAATTGATCTATATCTTTGGGTTGATCACAGGTCTTCCAGTATGCAGGATGTACAGGTATTAGGAATACCTGAGGTGATGTGATCATAAATGATTGTATAATCATGATGCTTCCATTCTGAAGGAGTAAAAGATAGGTCGAGATTTTAGTGACTCTTCTCAGTAGAGAAGTAATCTGATATTGGTCCAAGTGTTGGGCATTGATCTGATTTAGATCCAGATGCAATGAGAAGATAAGATTTACGGCCATTATTAAGTCAAGCATCTATGAGAGGTCTGTGAGATCTGTATTTGAGATGTAATTTCAATATCCAATTCGTTATACGTGGAACATTGCAATCGCATTTCCTTATCTCCAACTATTTGCGGAGAAAGCACATTATTCCTGAAAGAGTTCAAGAATAATTCCATAGTTGAATTATATCTAAGCATTGAGAAATGGATTATTAAATGTGATTTAATTATCATGAATAATGTGAATTTGATTCATATTATTTGAATGCATGAGAATGATTATCCCATATAATTAAATGTGATTTGATTATTATGGTTCTGTATAATATGGATAGAGCTATACAATTATCCATATATATTATAAATGTGATTTATAATATATTTGAGAGAGACCAATTGTGATTTATATTTGTTGATTAATTATTAATATGAATTGGATTCACATTGAATGATTAATCAAAAATATAATTACATTTTATTTTTGGTTGTGAGCGTGATTCACATAATTCCAATGACATTATTGCAATATTCAAAAGATAATTATGAATTGTTTTTTGCGAAATTGTTTATAACAAGTGTTGTTGTAAATCTTGGAGATGTCATGAGATAATGAAATCTCATGAGAAATTGAGGAGATGGACTCATTACACCCCAAGAGGGTGGACGTCCACGAATCTCCATTAGGAGAAGGGTGGCCCCCGCTCCCCCCCTTTCTAGGGGATGAGGTTAATCTCCTCATTATCTCCAAGACTAGTCAAATGATCTAATTTTGAAATTAATTATATTGATTTATCAATATAAATTAAATTAAATTAAATTAATTGTTGTTGTATTTTTACAACAACATCACGGCCATTGAAAGAACCACAAATCAATCTCACCCATTAATTGTGTGTTCTCCATGGATAGGGATCTATCGACTCCCAAAACCCTATATAAGAAGAGGTACCCCTTGATCTTTGGATTATGATTTTGAAAACATCTCTCTCTCTCTCTCATTCTTACGCCACCCCTTCTCCCTCTTTAAGAGTGGCCGTCCACTCTTCTCATAGAGAGAAGGTTGCCTAGGTCGTTGCTTCACCGTTGTGTTATCGCTTCGACGACTCTTGGGTCTCCATCTTCTTTGGTGCATCTCGCTCGTGAAGAAGGTGTTCGATCTTGTGAGATGAGATCAGGAGATCCATTGCTTGGATCATCGACGTGGATTGCGAGAAGCGCACTACTCATCCCCGCGCTCGCTAGTGTCACCTCTGACGGATCGGACTTGAGACAGGAAATCTCTTCTCTTAGTGGCTCGATCGCAACCATGCTACGAGAGGTATTCCTATATCTATTATGTGGTTAGATGAAACTATCCAAGAAGTGTTATTGGATCATGTGATTTCATTATTTAAAAATTTTTTAATTCCGCTACACCGAGCAACTAGTGCGACTAGTCGCTCTCGATCGTATATGATGCAATCCTCACACTTCCGTGATGCGCTTAAGGATTATCCCATATCCTTCATCCTCGACCATCAAATGAAGCTAGGAAGCACGAGAGGTGGAATTGCGATGAAGCTCCACCATACACTGGCGGGTGGAGCCTAATTCATCAGAACTTAACCAGATATGGGATGGAAAGATGGACAATCAAGAAAGAAAATAAATGGGAATGAAGTGAGATGGAAGGTGGGGTGAGGCACTACGATTCACTATGGATTTGGCATGGAGCTCGAGCTCCATGTCAAATTAGGGATTTCAAATTTAACCTAAGATAATGGCCAAAAAGCAAAATTAAAGCTAGGAAATAAATCTATGACCTAAAATTAACTAAAAATGTGGGAAAAGGGACCTTGATTTGACCTGGGGTCGAAGAGGCATAATTACCGGAGGGCTTCTCTAGCAATGAGCATGGACCGAGCTCCTCCACGATTCATCCTCGTTGCAAAACGCCTAGGATACCTCCTGTCATATGGCAGCAGAAGCACAATAGGTCTAAGGGGATGAGTCGAAGAAGAGTGCTCAAAAGCAAAAATGATGGAGAAGGTTGAAGTTTCTAAACAGACGGGGGCGAGTTTCGAGGTGATGTTGCGTGCGATGGAGGAGGGTTAGGTGGGAGGTATGGTGTTGGTGAGGGTGGCGGACATGCACGCTACAGGGAGGCTTAGAGCTCGAGGGAGAGGGACGTATGGTGGTTGCATGAAAATTGGGAGAAAAAAGGCCTCCCATGAGCTCTGACACGGGTGGTTGAAGAGGGTTGTATAGTTGATTGAAGTGAACTTCTAGAGGCCTCCGGTTGGTCCACGTAGACCAACCAGAAAATTCTCCGATAAAAATTCATAGTAAATTAAATAATAAGTAGTAAACTAAATAACTAATTTTAGATTAAAAATAAAAAAATGTTTGTGATTTAATGTAGTATTCTTGCCTATTTTTTTAATTTCTATAATGTCATTTATAACATGTTAATATTTACATGTATATATAGCTAAATTTACTTGTATATTACATATTTTATTTTTAATATCTATTTTATATTTTATTATTATTTACATGTACTTTACATATTTTAATTTTTTTTAATTACATATTTGGATATTTTTATGTTATTTGTATGAGTTTATTTGCATTCTTAATTAATTATGTACATATATCTTGCGAGTATATATAGATATACTTCATATATATATATATATATATATTAAAGTATTCGATTTGAATTATTTTATTTTTTATGGTTTTATTTTATTTTAATTATGTACTTGCATTTAAAATAATATTTACAATTTTATAAAACTAAAAAGAATGTGAAAAGTATAGAGAATAAATAAATTGAATATAATATACATGTATACTGCACAATGGGACTCCAAAACCTGACTTTTGCATCTTAACTCTAAATTGAATGAAAGCACTTCATTAAATAGCTTATTTAATTTTATGAACAATAAAGGTGAGTTTGGTCAATTTTGAATATGTATGGAGAAGATACATGTCTGCAAAATTTTCTTTGTAGCTTTTTATTTTCTGTGTCCCAAGCACTTTGTGCATTATTTTTCAGTGAAATTAATTTTGTATTTTTATTTGTAATTTTATGTACAATATTCATGTCGAGGGTTTTATTATGAGGTATAAAAATAATAAAAAATGCATCCCAAAATGAAATAATTGTGCAAAAATAATTCGGGTTTTGTGTGATTTTCTATGTATTTTCTGTACAGTTTTTCTTCCCTATTTCCTCCCACTTTATTCCTTGTCGACCAAATCATTATGACGGTTGGGTCTCTAGGTCTAGGGTCATTTACTGTCTTTGACACTTCATTCCTTTTCTTTTCTTTCCTTTATTCTTTTATTTTTGGAAATTAAATATAATATTTATACAATATTTTATAAATTACTTTATGTAATTAATATGTTTATTTTCACAAATTAATGACATATACATGCATTCAACTAGGGATTTAAGGCTAAAATGAAAGAATAAAGGTGATGAAATGATGATTAGGGATTTAAGGCTAAAATGAAAGAACAAAGGTGATGAAATAATGATTCATCACCCCTCATACTTGTAATTGCTAGTCCCTAGCAAACACTTATGCTAATAAGTGTATAAAAGAAAATAAACTAAAGAAAAAGAAATAACTTGGGATAATTTTATACTTTTAAATTTATCTTGATAAAGTCAAACTTTGGATCTTAGTAAAAACCTTTGGATTATTTGTGTGTTCAGAACTGAACTAAGGTTAGGAAGTGCAATACAGCAACCCTTAGGTTCCGTAATCCTATTAACCAGTTCTCTTCATAGCATGGTCAAAACCATCCTCTCAATCACAAACTCTCGCAACCTTGAAATGATATAACCATGTGTATGGATTTTTCAGTTCATCCCAAATAAATCAATGAACTATCAAGGAGTTTGCTCCCCTAGCAACTCGTTCTCATGGAGACATATATGTGCTTCTAAGGTTAGGTGCTACCAGTCTTTACAACCTAAATGGGGGAGAAGCTAGAAGAAATGCGAAAAGAAGTGGGAATGGACCAGTGTAGTCATCATCCCCTTGTGAAGCTCGGTCATTGTAACCGAGTCTTCACCAAAAAGCGGGCTTTTCTAAAACTCGATATTTTTGTGGATTTTTTTATAGTATTCTTTTTGAATATTTTCTGTGACCTTACATTGATCTGCATTCTTGTTTGTGCCCCGACGGATATATAGTCTTCTTTATTTGCCCATGTTTTGGGGTCTTTGCAAAAGTTGAACCGGCAAACCATTCCTCATTCGAAGCATTGTTTCAATTCAGTCTCCAGTCCTTAGATTTCATTGATAACAAAAGAAGTGTATTAGTGTACCCATTTCGGCAATCCCCAAGAATGGTTCCTGAGCCATCCTTGATAAAGTCTCCTAGCATTGTCCAGACTTAGACCCCAAGATTTTTCAACAATCCATCTAGGTTGAGTTAAGTGTTAAGTGTGAGGTTTCTGATCAAGCAACTATATCATGAGTCTTACATACGATATGAAGGGTTCTATTTAGATACATTGAATCGACTTATGAACATAGTCTCATGGAACCTAAAGAATTAATTCAAGGAGATCTGAAGTATCCTCCTCAATTCCACTCCTTAATGGGTTCCTAAAAAATTAACTGTATTCAGGTCTATACCAAGCTCCAATCTTCATACATTACTTTGACTTGTTCAATTTTCAAGATTACTCCGAAAAATGCAGATGCTATGTACAATGCAAGAAAACGTTTTTTATGAGGCAATTTTCTGATTTTGAATTTTTTATGGCTTTTTGAACAAGTTTTTCAATTTTTATGCAATTTCGAAATCATTTTGCAAAATTTTATGGGTTTTTAATTTTGTATTTTTTAAGATGTTTTACCAAAAAAAGAGTTAGTGAAATAATTATATGTAGATATTTACATGGGAGTGCCTCTTTTATTTAGAAAAATTAGGTCAAGCATTTACACTAGGTATTTACAGGTTGAATATTAGTACTTATTTACAGGTTTTTATATATAGTGTTTGTAAAGAATATTCATTTGCTTTTAATTATATATACGATTTTTAAAACAATTTGAAAATATTTTAATGAACATTTTGACAACTTTGATTTAAAAATAATTTGACAAAATTTTTTTTGCAAATATACAAATTTTGAAAATCATTTTGCAAAGATTTTACAAATAATATGTATATGTTTTTCAAAGTATCTTTGCAACCATTTTATAACCATTTGCAAGTAGATTTTAAAAATATTTTATTTAAACAAATAGATAAAATTTCTACAAACAAAATATTTTTACAAAGGTTTGAAAAAAGTTTTCAAAGGATTTTCCAAAAGATTATTGAAAGGATTTTCCGACCGTTTTTCAAACATTTTGCAAAACATTTTTAACTTATTATTAATAATAATTACAAAGAATTTGATGTGTAATTAATTTTTACTAATTCGCCATATCATTAAAAATACAAAAATATGAGTAACGGCTAAAGTATATACAACATATATACGACCCTCCTATACTTAGCTTGAGTTATGTCCTCATAAGTCAGAGATAAAAAGGAAGACATAACTCAGCTAAGTATAGAAAATTCTATACTACAACGATTAATTATAGAATGAGAAGCCAATCGTCCCCACCATACTTAGGATCAATTAATCCTAAGTATAACAAATTGTGTACAAAGCAGGGAGGGTCGAGGGTGGGAATGAATAAAATCATTGGCTAAGCCTGTCGGCCCCCACACTTAGGGTAAAATATCCTTATGTATAGACAGAAAATAAAAAATTGGGGAGACGAGATAGGGATCAAAGAACGAACACTCGTATACACCCATCCCCATATACTTAGGATGAAGCATATCCTAAGTATAATAATGATGAATGGGATGAGTGAAACTTTTAGAAGAATAAAAGAATGAAACTCAAAAAGAAAAAAAAGAAGAAAAGATCAAATAATCAAAAATATTTGTGAGCCTCATCCGATTTTGTTGATGTTGCGGCTTGAAGCTCTTCTTGGTGGAACACCTATATTGAATCAACTACGAACATGAATGTATCATGCTCTAAGTATGGCATCAGCAACTGTCTGTTGATCATGAAGGGTTGTGTGTAAGCTAACAAACCATATATCACAATACTTCCATTGTCATGCACATGTTTCACTACAAAAAACCATGTCCACTTGCTTTTAAACATCCCTGGGAAAAGTTTCAACTTTACATCGAACAACCAAATCTTCTGACCATGTTCGAAAGTCTTTCTGCAGATATGCTTGTCATGCAACTTCTTGACTTTCTCATTGTACATCAGACTGTTGTCATAAGCATAATCTTTGAATTCAAGTAGTTTGGTCAGATTGAGCATTCTATTTTGTCGGACTTCTTGTAATCCAAATTTCAAACATTTATTACCCACAAGTATTTATGAATTAATTCCATGGGCAAATGTCATGGATTTTCATAAACTAGGAGGTAAGGAGATATTCCAAAAGGTTACTTGTACGCGAGCTGATAGGCCCATAGAAATGAGTCGAGCAATTGTGACTTGTTCTTACTATCAGATCATATAAGCTTATGAAGAATTGTCTTAATCTCCCTATTAGAATGTTCTGACAGGCCATTGGACTATGGGTTGTATAGAGAAGCGGCACGATATTCAATACAATACTCTTGGGTTAGCTTCTTCACTTCTCTATTGTTAAAATGGATACCACCATCATATATCAGAATTTCAGGAATTCTAAATCTTGCAATGATGTTTTCTTTCAGAAATCGACACATGGTGCGACTATCGGCGGCTCGAGTTTGGATATCCTCCACCCAAGGACTGACATAATCGACAACAAGTAGAATATAGTCAAATACCTAACTATGGGAAATGGACCCATGAATTCAATGCCCTACGCGTCAAACACATCTGATATCTGAATGTATTTAAAGGGCATTGTATCTCTCAATCAAATATTTCCTCCCCTATTCTAACAGTCAGCACATCATTTCACATAGTCTTCTACATCTTTGAAAAGAGTCGGCCATCAGAGGCCGCATTAGAGCACTTTCATTGTCATTCTTTTCCCAGAGTGGTGTCCTCCTGATTCTTTATTGTGGCAATGTTCAAGGACACTGTGAACCTCCTCTTGAAGAATGCACCTTCATTAGATGTAATTTGCCTCCTCTAGAAATATATATGGATCCTCCCACTGATAGAAATGGATATCTAACAAAAAATTGTCAACTTTCGACTTTGCCTAATCTTACAGAGTTCTCTTACAAATAAGATAATTTACAAATTCAACGAACGATGGGAGTGACATTACTGACAGAACTAGCTCATCTGGGAAGGTTTCTATAATTGTTAGCAAGCTTTGCTCAAAAACTGCTCCAATGGCATAATCTGAAGTATCTATCATGATCTCAAATAGTAGAGACCAATATGGTAGCTGTAAGACATATACTTGAGTGATTAATTCTTTCAAAAAATTAAAGGCTTTGAGGACTCTGACATCTACAATGAATTTCATCTCTTTTCCTAGAAGCTCAATCAGCGATCAGGCAATTTTGTTGAATACTTTTATGAATATTCGGTAAAAACCCACATGCCCAAGGAATGACCGGACTTGCTTCAAATTTGTAGGTGGCTCGAGGTTGGAAATGACATCCACCCTTCACAAGATCAACCTCCATGCCACACTTTGATATGACATGGCATGACAAGATTCTTTCAGTCACCATGAAGTGACTCTTCTCCAATGAGAGCACCAGGTTCACTTCGCAGCATCTTTTCAATAGCCGGTCGAGATAACGCATTAATTAAAACTAACTCTGTAGACTGAGAAGTCATCCATAAAAACCTCGAAAAAACTACTAACCATATCTACGTATACTGCCAACATGCACCTCTAGAATGTCGTTGGAGTGTTGCATAATCCAAAGGCATTATGCAGAAGGCATATGTCTCAAACGGAAAGGTGAAGGTGGTCTTATCTTGATCTTCAGGAGCAATGGCAACTTATATAACAATAGTATCTGTGCAAGAAACAAAAGTACTCCTTCACAGCCAGTCTTTCGACTATCTAGTCGATGAAGGGGATCGGAAAATGATCTTTCTTGGTCGCTAGTTCAATCACATGTAATCCACACAGACGTGCCAAGAAGTTGGAACTCTGGTTGGGTATCATCTTCTTTATCATTCTTCACAATGGTCATCCCTGATTTCTTTGGCACTACACGAAGGAGACTCACCCATTTTGAGTCGTGGATGGGATATACGAAACTCATATCACACCACTTGGTAATTTCATTCATTACCACCTCCCAAAGATTGGGGTTCAGTCTGCACTAAAATTCTCAAGAGGGCATGCCGTCTTCTTTAAGGTAGATGTGATGAGAACATAGTGAAGGATTAATCCCATGGAGATCTAAAATTTTCTGGCCTATGGGCTTGCGGTTTCTTTCTGGAACCTCGAGAAGATGAGATTCTTGTTCTTTGGTCAGTTGTGAATTGATAATGATCGGGAACATGTTCTATGCACCCGCAAGGAAGGCATACTTCATATTGCTAGTAGTGTCTTTAGCTCAGGTGGGGTTGGAATCATTTAAATAGTGACTTCAGCAATTGTACAGGGAGGTGGTGTCGTATCCATAGACTATGAGTTGTCCAGCATTGGTAGTGCAAACTCCGAGTTTAATGCTACGTAGAAAATTTTAAAGATTTCAGCTTATTCACAAAAATTTCTCAATAATCTCCTCTTGCTCTACTAAGGACAAGTGGTCAGGAACATATTATTTTTGTAATTCAACGAAGATCTCATCTTCAATGATAGAGGGAAATTCGACTGTGTTTTGCATTCCTTTCTTAATGAGGAGGAACTTTTTAGATCTCAGTATCATTCATGAATAGATTTGTATCTCGAATTTCTACTAGAAAGTCATAGTCCTCTTTTTTTTGCTCTGTAGACTCACTCCCATTTGATGCAGAATCTGATGGCTTTGGTACTTGGAACGTCTGGATGGTCGCCTTGTCGCTGATAGAATGAAAGGTGATCTGTCCGGTGTGGTAGTCCACCATTGCTTCGGCTATTCGAAGGAACGATCGTATGAGTATAATCAGGGTATGAAGTAAAGGAGTTGAGGGGTCCATGTCAAGCTCAATGAAGTCCACGGAATTTGCATCCCTTGTATTGTGACAATGACATCCTCCAATATGGCCCATGGATACTTAATTGAGGTGTCTACAAACTACAAAATCATTCTGCTAGACTTGAGAGATCCCAACCAAAATTCTTTAAGCAGTGATGTAGGCATCAGATTGATGGACAATACACTATAAAGAAGTATTCGGTCAAACTCTTTGTTGAACATCTGACATCTGACGAGAGAAGCTCCCATGTCTTTCTTTTTGCTTGAGTGATTGTTGATTGCATTGATTGTAGCTACAGTTAGAATGTGCTTCGCATTTCTTTCTCGGACACTTTGCGGTTGTCTCTTTTAAGTACATGCCTCCTTCAATCCTTTCTTAATGTTAGGCATGTATTTGAAGGCCTTGAGTAGAGGAATTTCAAGATCAATATTTTGAATTATTTCGATCGCATCAGGGCTAGACAAAGTTATTCTCAATTTTCTATTTATTTTGCATTCTTGCATTACATCAGTAAATGGGATATTTACATAATCAAAATCATTGTTCTTATTTACATCAAAACTAATGTCCACATATGGCTATACAAATGGATGACAAAAAGGAATGCAATAATCCATAGGAGGCGAACATCCGAAAAATGAAAGCAGGCTCCATCAGCTGGCACTGGATTGGCGCTAGTGTGGTCGTCTCCATTGCTGGCATGTTGTCACTTTGGCTACTTCTTTCTTTTTATATTTCTTATTTTTCTGATTTATTGGGTTTTTAGATTTGGTGCTTCTCCTTCGTCTCCTTCTTTCTCACCCGACCCGGTTGTTGGATTGGCTAATGCAGAAGATGATGATTCATTAGACAAAGCTTTATTTTTCCCCTTTGTTGCAGCAGAAAGCTTTAAGGTTCTACTTCTCCTTTGAGTGATGCCATTAGATAAAAACATATCAAGCACATCTGACTCTATTAGAATAGTTGGGACATCACATACTACCCTCTCTTTCTTCCTGAATATGTTTGGGTTTGCCTCAAACTATGTTGGAATAGAAGTTTTGGCAGAGGTGAGGTCATCTAGCCTCTGGCTCATTTCTGTTAAGCTCTTCACTAGTAGAGCAAAGCAGTCGAAGACAGGGTTCATGGGAGAAACCTCGGATGGTTCAGCATGCTGGCCACGTTGAGATTGGGAATGGTGTGGAGGATGATAGTAGGAATACAAAAATTATACTGAGGAGAAGGCTAGTACTGATGGTGCTGAGAAGGGTTTTGTTGATATAGAGCAACTGCGTACTGTTGATACTGCTGGTGTTGATAGTGCGATGTTTGATGGTAGGAATTATGTCTCCAAGCTTTGTGGTATGATGGAGACTACTGGTGATGAGGCTAGTTATGCTGGAAAATTCCCCCTCCTTGATGTTGAGGGAATGAATGGTTTGCTGAAGATGGGACATGCTAATGTCCGCCTGGATGGGACAGTAGTGCACCGTTGGACCATACACCATTCACCTCCTAAATGGGAGGAGAAGGTGGAGAATATGGATTTGGGAGAATCTGAAGCTCTGGCTGGTAGACAACAAACTGTTGTTGTGGTTGTTGAGGTAATGTTGGCTCAGGGGCTTGCACGTAGTATACGTGATGGACCGTCGGCTGCCATGGACTCTGTTGAGAGGTTTGAGGCGATGAAGTCTCCTTCATCTCAACAGGAGTCGTGGCTGATGTAGATATTGACTGACAGGAATTAATTGTACTCACTAGCAGCTCCAGATGCTTGGTGATTTTATCCAGTTTGTCCAAATTATGTGTCCTCTGTTCAATCACAGATAATTTTTCATGCTCCTGTGAATGTTTTTCAATGATGTCCACATTGGGCAGGTGGCTCCCAATTATGCTCATGTTGGAGCTCGCATCCCTGTCCGGATTATGAGATGTCACCATATGAACTGGCTTCTGTTGTATTTGTAGCTAGCGTTGATATGTGCGAGACGACGACAAGGTGACCTCTCCTTCAGCCATTTTCTCGAAGATCTACTAAATGATGTCTTTGTCTTTGTTGAAGTGCAACCCACCACAAGCAGCATGTACGAGCCTCAAGCTCTCAAGAAAAAGTCCCCCAAAGAAATATTGGACCAAGTTGGTCGGAGGAATATCATGGTGGGAACATTTCTATTGTAAATATCTGAAACGCTTCCAAGCCTCATGAATATACTCATGGGTGGCTAGGGAGAAACTAATTATTCTAGCTCGTGCATGATTGAGTCAACCGAGAGGGTAGAATTTATGCAGGAATGCTGACTTGAGCTCCTCCCGGGTCGTGACGGCTTTTCCCAAATGATTAATCCAATAGAGCACCTTATCTTGAAGGTTGAATGGAAACACTGTCATCTTGACTGCCCCTAACGGTATGTTAGGGTAGTGCGTTGTACTGTAGATGCAAGCAAACTATTGTAGATGGATGTAGGGTTCTTCATTATCATTACCATGGAAGGTGGGAATAAGAGCTAAGAGTTGAGGCTTCAACTTGGAAAGTGCAAGGACCGATGGGATTTGAATCCACTAGGTTGTCTGGCCAATGCTAGGGTTGTAAGTCTCTTAAAGAGTAGGCTTGGGCCTCTCTCCTCTTGGCTCATCTGAAAGACCTCTACGGGGTCCATCTTCTTGTTCTTCCTCGAATCATCTCCTCCTCCTCCTCCTCCTCCTTCTGGGTTTTCTCTTCTCCTCAAACCATTGAGAATATATTGGAAGGTGATCAGAGACAATGCCTAGTCTATGAGTTGCTGCAAGATTGCTTGAATAGATGCAAGCAACTATGCATTAAAGACATTCTAATATGGTTGTTGGCCGTGTTTTAGCTGTGGGGGGTGCTGAGATCCCTTCCCTCGTCCTGTGGGAGACATGTCTGAATCTAAATATGAAAGTATCTCGGGCTCTACATTGGACTCTTGGTCTGCACACGGAAAAATGCCACGATCAGTATGAATTGAAGAATGAGTTGTAGAGAAGAGTTCTATGTTAAGGTCAACACATAACTTCATTAAGGATGGAGAAGTGTTAGGAGTGAAATCTATTTACATCCAAAATGGTCAGAGTTTGGAATAAGAGTGATCCTGAATTATTGAAGAATGCGGAGAATCTGGAGAAAGGTTCGAAAAGTCCGAACCATGATCTCGGGAATCACCTTTAATTATTGGAGATGTCAGTTGAATGGAATCGATGTAGGTGTTGGTGGGGTCCCGACCATTGCATCCATGAGTCACCATCTTGAAGGTTAAGAAGAATATCTAGAATGTATGAAGGAAACAACGATGAACGAGAAATAAAAGGCATATAAAACAATAGAATGGCTCAAAGTGAGCAAGGATCAAAGAGAATGAAACATGGAAAATTAAAAATGGCACAAATGTGCGAGACTGATCTTTGAACTTAATCTAAATCAAAACAAACACCAAATAAGTTGTGGGTTCACCAACTCAACACATATGAAACCGTAAAAGTTAAACTATTTTTATCTTTTCAATTTTATTTTTGTTTTGCAGGCAAAATCTTTTCACATGTCCTCAACGGTCTAACACTATAGGAGAGTGAGTACTGCCAGAAGAGGATCTCGTACTTTCCACTTCCTTTGTAACCCGTGATCTGTGTACTTAGAGGTCGTTGATCTCATGCCTGGTGGGCTACTCAGGCAAAGAAATAGAGGAAGCCAATAGGCGAAACCAATACTTTCCTTAGAAGTGAGGTACTCAGATGCAAGACGATGAGACAGACACACCCTTGAGGGGCCTGGCCTATGATCAATACTTCAAACCAAGTCGGATGCTTCACACAAGGCAGGAACACCATCGTCGATAAGATCCTACTTGCATATGTACGATAGAAGTGCCAATACTTCGCCGTCCCAAGTGATTATTGAGCCTGTCACATATCGGAATTTGGGCTCTATTCCTTAAGGGTTATACCTCACTCTATCTATATGGTACAAGAAAACAATGAGGGCATTATGAACCCAAAAAAAATGATGTTCATTAAGAATTTTAATTAATGTCAAAGTGTTATTAGCAGTCCCCTTATTTTAGTTTTTGAGCTTTCAAATTTTTGAGTATTTTTCAATAAAATACGCCTAATGATTTTTTTGTATTTTCTTTTTGATCCTATGTTAGAAAAAATTGAGGGAGATAGCGAAAAATCCGTGTAAGTGGATACTAGGGTGGAAATCTCATCCTCATATCAAATTATGCACGCAAAGTAAGTGGACTTACAGTGTTTCCCAACTCTCTCCATGTGAGATGGAAAACAGAATTGAAATATTTACACTACATGCATGATATGCAAAAAGCGTGAAATCACCCTAAATAGGAATTGTTATTAGACGTGAAGAACCAGATCATGAATACCTAGAAATGAAACCCAAAAATCTGGTCTTGGAGACTCCTTGGTGTCAGCCACAACAGATACTGCTAGCATTGTATGCAATCTCTCACGGGGCTCAATTTCAAATCCAAGTAAACAATAATTTTAATTTGACTAGATCCAAGCGTAGAGAATTTTGGCATATGATTCTAATTAAGCAGTACACCAAAGTACCGAGTCAAGCAATCCTTAATCTAGAGGCTCAATCACATAAAACAAATAAAGTAAGTGGAAAACTAAAAATGCATTAAAAAAATAAGATAAAAGCGATAGGAACACAAAAAAGTCTGACGAGGCCGCGAGGTAAATAGACACACGAGCAATGAACCTCGTGAAGTGGTAGTGTTCAAGCATCCATAGTTATTGCAAATAATATAAAAAATAAAAATAGAAAGACTCTCTCATAAAATAAAAGAAAATGCTAAAATCTGCTCCATTTCTTCTCTCGATGTCTCTCTCTCATACTCTTTTCAATTAGCATTACAAGATAACGAGCCAATGTCCTCATGGCTCAGGTGTAATGAACCCGATGGTCCGAGAATGATGCGGAAGTGAGAACCCAGCGGACGTTTCGAGATAATTACTCATAGCATCAATCAAAGCATAAAAGAGCAGTAAAGAACCAACTTAAATAAAACCTTATAATAATAGTAAGGTCACAATTCCAAGAGTTTACTTAATTAAAAGAAAAAAAATAAACTAGATGAAATCGTATCCACGATTTCCTTATTCCAGTGGGCATAAGGATGTCCTTCCGAACTGATCCAATAGTAGTCCCGTATTGATTACACTTCTTGAAGACGGCATCGTCTCCCTTTTAACCATTAATGATCTAATCCTCACATTCTACAGAAAAAGATTAACAATTCATGTTATGAGCATAATGCTCAGTATGTGCCGAGTTGGTGTCAAACCGGCTAGCGTAGAAAACAAGTCACGAAAGCCATTATCATATAAATCATAAATCAACTTATTTAATGCATATAACTAATTTCCCTTCATAACCATGCATCACATAACATACTTGCATATATACCCATAAGTTTTACCAAATTTGCATGTATGCACATAATAATAACAAAATTGCACATATACCATTAACATTATCTTCAATTGCACATATGCCCTTAACATTAACTTATTTTGCAAAGATGCCCATAACCTAACATAAATTGCACGTATGCCCATATCATTAATATAATTGCACACATGACCTTAGCTTAACATAAATTTGCATGTATGCCCATATCATTAGCATAATTGCACACATGCACATAACATTAACAAAACTTACACATATGTCCATAACAGTAACATAATTGCATATATACACTAAATACTAACATATATTGCACATATGCCCATGACATTTTTCATGTTTAGAGTGGTCTTGATTGTTAGTTCTTAGGCGGCTTTGATGGCTAACCGATGGCACAGGCGGTTCATAAACAATACATAATGACATAGTAGCCACAACTGTAGAGGACATCTTTTTCCTGACGCCCTTGGAAGGCATTGGCCCTTTAGGCCCTTACGACCCCTTAGTTTGAGTCGGTGCCAAGATCTTACAATTATCTTGAGAACTTAGGCATATATTGTTTCTTTAACAGTGTGACTGTGGATTTTGCATGATCCTTTTTCTTTCTAATTTATCTCACGCTATTGTGTGTGCATTTTATCTTCGACACGAAGTTACTCCCTTTTTAATAGTTCATAACCAACCAGTCACGCTCTTGTTGTTGGCGTTCGCAGAACTGGATGATATGATAATCTAATTCCATTAACTTCAATATGGTGTAATCCTAAGGCATAAGAACATACTAAATGAACACAATAGTGACACATAGATGTTGATTTAAAGGTGTAGACGTACTATCATATTACAGCAAGAAAATAACATCACATGTTTAAATATGTCATATGTTCTTGTTTCTTACATAAAGGAAGATAGACATCTGTTTTAATCTAAGAAAAAGGTTAGCATATTGCATGCATAATTTAAGGAACTAATGGCATAATCGAGTGCCCAATCCTCCATTCATAAATTCATATTGATTGCAACTTTTCCAACGGACTAAGTTTGGCGATTGCAGTATGCACACCATTATCTAAAGGGTCAGCACACGAGTATGAAGTAGACCTCCTCTAATCAGGAAAGTAGTCATTAGCATACTAATTCCAATTGATTTCTCAATACAACTACAAAATTCCTACAAGAAAGTATTCCTAACATTGGATGTGGGGGTAGAAAATACTAATATTTGCTCACTTAAGAGGTCACGTAAGTAAATCTCACTTATTAGGAAAAAATCCGAATTCATAACAGAGGGATTTGTGCATAATGAGACAACTTAAATACGTGAAATCTTCACAATAGTCATAGAGGAAACTTATGCATATTGATCTCTAGTGTCATACATCCCATGTTAAAATACTCGTTGCTTATTCCTTATAATCACCCACATGCCATGGAAATTGAAAAGATAAATTTAATTATCTTCGTGACCTCGTGATAATTCTATTACGCATGAAACATGCCGGGTGATTCATCCACGTGTCGTTTGGAACAAAGGTAATATGTAACGCACCTATGGGTTCGACGCATACATCTATAATTACTAATTCAAAACCAAGGATTAATATAAAACGTCACTTAACAATCATATGTGTTCGACACATACCTCGTCGACGTAAGAAATTCGTCGACCAAGATTCCACCAATCCGGACCGTTGTCGACTACATCCTTGTTCCTCCAATTTCGTCGGATCAAAACTCCCACGTTGACGGAGAGGGTTGTCGATGATGAATTCGAAAAGATGCGACGAAAGAATGTCGTCTCCGACTTCTCTCTCTCTCTAGACTCTCTCTCCCAAAGGCAATGTGTAGATAAGTCATTAAAGTCCCATGGTATTTATAGGCACAATCTGCGAGATAATTAATAATAATAAATTATACTTAACTAAGAGATAAAGAAACAACCAACTTGAGTTGTTGGCTATTTTATCTCTTTTTATCTTATCATGTATTATTTTTAATGGTGATGTGATTTAGTTTTTATTTTAATTATTTTATTAACTTCAAAAAAACTCATCCGTTACAATCTACCCTCCTTAAAGAAATTTCGTCCTCGAAATTTATACTGTAAAAAGAGACTTACCAAAAAGATGCAGATAATGTTGACGCATTTCATCCTCCAACTCCCAAGTCTCTTCTTCCCTCTGATGGTGCTGCCAAAGTACTTTGACCATCGGAACTACGCGACGATGCAAATGATGCTCCTTACAGTCTACGATATGAACTGGTCTTTCTTCATATGTCAGATTCAATTGAATGTCTAGAACTTCATGCTCAATCCCATGCGATGGATCGGGATTATACTTCCTTAACATTGATACATGAAAAACATCATGTAACTTGGAATAATGATGTGGAAGAGCAACCTGATATGTTACTTCTCCCACTTTCATTATTATCTCGAAAGGTCCCACATATCTAAGACTCAATTTTCCCTTTTTGCCAAATCGTACTACTACAATGGTAGGAGAAATCATTAACAACACATGGTCACCTACCTCAAAATTCAATTCCTGCCTTCGACAATTAGCATAAGACTTTTGTCTACTCTGAGCGGCTAAAAGTCTCTTCCGAATTATCTCCACACCCTTCGTACAAGCTTGGACTAATTCAGGTCCCAATATGTATTTTTCCTCGACATCGCTCCAGCACAAAGGGAACCTACAAGGTCGACCGTATAATGCTTCAAAAGGAGCCATATTAATGCTTGCATGATAGCTATTGTTATATGTGAATTCGACCAAAGGTAAATGTCTACCCAATTTCCAGCAAAGTCGAGGGCACAAGCTCTCAACATGTCTTCTAATGTCTGGATTATTCTTTCAGATTATCCATCAGTCTGAGGATGAAATTGTGTGCTGAACTTCAAACTCGTACCCAAAGCATCCTACACGCTTTTCCATAACTGAGAGGTATATCTTGTATCTCTGTCTGACACGATCGATACCGGAACACCATGTAATTTCACTATCTCATTCACATACAATTCAGCAAGGCTCTCTGTAGATTGATCCAATCTGATGGGTAAGAAATGTGCAGACTTCGTTAAGCGATCAACAATCACCCAGATAGTGTCAAATCTACCCTTCTTTGTTTTTGGTAACCCGCAAAAAAAATCCATAGTGATATACTCCCGTTTCCATTCGAGTATCTCTAGTGTTGTAGAGGATCTGTAGGCTTCTGATGCTCAATCTTTACTTGTTGACAAATAAGACATACTGACACAAATCTTGCAACGTGCTTCTTCATCTTAGGTCACAAAAATTTTGTTGTAAATCTTTGTACATTTTTCGTAGTGTCGGGATGAATGGTATACATGGACCTGTGAGCCTCTTCAAGAATTTCATGCTTTAATGCAATATTATCAGGAACCCACAGTCTATTACGGAACCTCAATGCTCCATCTATCCCGATTGAGAAATCAGATCCTTCTTTTTGAGAAGCGGTTATCAATTTTTGGAGGTCATTATCATCCTTCTGAGCCAAGATAACCTTCTCTACCAATGATGAGTGGATATTCATTCCAGCCATAAGAACTCTAATCTTTCTTTCAATAAAAAGGATTCCATTCCTTTAAATCTTTCATTAGCTGCCATTGCAATTTCATACTTGCGAGCTTCCCTTCATATTTCCTTCTTAGAGCATCAGTGACTTCATTTGCTTTTCCTGAATGGTAGTCAATGGAAAGACCATAGTCTGACAAAAACTCCAACCATCGTCGTTGTCTCATATTCAGTTCCTTCTGAGAGAAGATATACTTAAAGCTTTTATGATTAGTAAATATCTCAATTTTCTCTCCATATAAATAATGACGCCAAATTTTTAGCATAAAAACTACTGTTGCGAGCTCTAAATCATGCGTCAGATAATTTCTTTCAGCTTCCTTCAACTGTCGGGATGCTTAAGCCACAATTTTTCCTTGTTGCATGAGGACACATCCCAAAACAGAGCCTGATGCATGAGTGTAAACCCCAAATCCACCACTACCCTATGGTAACGTGAGCACATGAGCAGTCGTAAATCTTTGCTTTAACTCTTGAAAGCTTTGCTCGCACTTTTGAGACCATTCAAACTTTATGTCCTTTCTCAATAATCAAGTCAGAGGTAGGGAGATCCTAGAAAAATTCTGGATGAATCTCATGTAATATCCTTCCAATCCTAGAAAATTGCGGATTTCAGAGACATTCTCGAGGTGAATCTAATTTAAAATAGCCTCCACCTTTACGGGATCCACATAAATACCTTTATTGGATACAACATGACCAAGGAATGAAACTTCATGAAGCCAAAAGTCGCATTTGGATAATTTAGCATAAAGCTGGTGTTGTTGCAGTGTCTCAAGAACTAATCGGAGATGCACTCAGTGTTGTTCGATTTCTAGTGAATAAACCAAAATATCATCAACAAAGACAATCACAAACTTGTTCAGGTATTCTCGAAATACCCTATTCATTAACTCCATAAAGGCAGCAGGCGCATTTGTAAGGCCAAAAGGCATCACTAAGAATTTATAGTGCTCATATCTTGCCCTGAATGTTGTCTTTGATATGTCTTCATCCCTTATCCTGAGTTGATATTAACCAGACCGAAGATCAATCTTGCAGAAGACTGCTGCTTGCTGCAATTGATCGAACAAATCATCAATGCGAGGTAGCAGGTACTTATTTTTTATGGTCACTTTATTCAATGCTCTATAATCAATGCAGAGCCTAAGGACCCGTCCTTCTTTTTCACGAATAATACAAGAGCACCCTAGGGAGAAACACTTGATCTCAAGAACCTTTTATCTAATTGTTCTAGCAGTGCTTTTTCAGCTCAACCAACTCAGCAGGATCCATTCTTTAAGGTGCCTTAGAGATGGGTTTGGTACCCGATAATACATCAATAGTGAAGTCAATCTCCCTTATAAGTGGAAGACCCAAGATGTCATCTGGAAAAACATCTGGAAAATCTCGTACGACGTCCAAATCTCAAGCTGCACCATAAAGGGTTTTGTGCTAATTATGCTAGCCAAATAAGTCATGTACTCGATAGCTATCAATCGGTGTGCTCTTAGAGCTGAGATAATCATCTGACTTCTCTTTTTATCTCTGTGGATGACCAATTCTATCATATGTTGTTTATTAAAAACCACCTTCTTTTGTCTGCAATAAATGGCTACATGGTGCTCCCAAATCCAGTTCATACCCAAAATAACATCAAAATTATTCATCTATAGTAATATCAAGTTAGCTGGTAGATTGTGTCCTTCAACAAGGACAGGTACATCGGCCATGTAGGTTCCCAAAGTAGAGTGTTCACCCATCGGTGAAGTCACACTAAGTGTATATGGAAGTTTAATAACCTCAAAATTCAACTTGTTTGCGAAACGATGAGAGATAAAAGAATGTGATGCACCAGAATCAAATAAAACATAGCTCAAATGGTATGCAATAGAAAGAGTACCTTCTACCATGGAGTGTCCATCTTCCTCCTCTCCTGAAGGTAGAGCGAACACCCGTCCTTTAACATGCTTTTTTTTATCTCCAGGGTTCTGTTCCTTCTTCCTCGGACAATCTCTAATGAAGTGACCTTTTTGTCCGCAAGCCAGGCAAGCTCCTGTAAGCTTATAGCACTCTCCAATGTGCCTTCTATCACAGTGAGGGCATAAAGGATACTCTGGCTTATCTTTTACAACATTTTCGATTCGTGGCTTGTTTCCTCGCTCCTTATCAAACTTTCCCTTCTTGTTTCCAACAGAATGGGGACGTTTCCCACTGCTTTGTTGCAGTTGGATCCTCTTATATGATGAGTCAATCTCTACAGCCGCAGAAACTGCATCTGAAAAAGTCTGAGGACCTCTAGTGAGCACCTTCATGCACAAGCTAGAATTCAAGCCTTCCACAAATTTCTTAGCACAATATCTTTCATTTGCGCAAATCCCTTTTCTGTACTTCTCCAACTCTTGAAATTTGGAGGCATATTATTCAATAGACAAACTCCCTTGTTGGAGCTCAATGAATTCTAGTCTCTTTGCATCTTGAGCATGCTGAGGGATGTAACGATCTGTGAAATGCTCCACAAAGTCTTTCAAATGAATGGTAGTTGCATCAGCAAAGTATATGCTTTTGCAAGAAGTCCACCATTCGTTCGCATTGTCCCATAGACAATAAGTACCAAATATCACTTTCTTTTCCTCGGGGCAATCAGTTGCCTCGAATGCCAGTTCCATCTCCCTCAACCAATGCTCATCTATATCTGGCTCGGATTCTCCTTTGAAGATAGGTGGGTCATTTTGTATGAAAGTCTTCAGGGTCAATCCACTAGAACCATGCCCTTGGTGCTTTTATTGTTGAGCCATCATGGTCATCAATTCTAGCATTTGTCATTTCATGTCCATAGTAATGTCGTGGGTTGACGAAGAGTTATGTTCTCCGTTTGCCTCATTCCCACGACGAGGGACCATCTGCAATGACCAAAAGTGAAGTTACGATCAAATATCTATATTTCCTTATACTAGTGGATCTAAGTTTGATCTGGTCGGATATCTTATGCCCGGAGGAACTCCCGCTCTGATACCACTTGTAACGAACCCGATCGTCCGAGAATGATGAGGAAGCGAGAACTCAGCAGAAGTTTCGGGATCATTACTCATAGCATAAATCAAAGCATAAAAGAGCAGTGAACTTAATTATCATGGATATGAATAATATGGATAGCACTATCCATATTAATCATATATATTATAAATGTGATTTATTGTATATAAGAGAGAGCCACATTGTGTTTTATATTTGTTGATTAATTGTTAATGTTAATGGGATTCACATTGAATGATTAATTGAAAATATACTTACATTTAGTTTTGGGTTGCGAATGAGATTCGCATTTTCTTCAATGGCTTGATTGATATTTTCCAAAAGATAATTTGGAATTATTTTTTGTGAAAATTATTTCGACAAGAGTTATAGGAGGTATCATGAGATAATGAGATTTCATGATATATCGATGAGATCGACCAAGTCCCCTGTAATAAGAGAGGACGGCTACAACTCCTCTAGAGGAGTAGAGTAGCCGTCCCCCATTTTTAGGAGAGGACCATGGTCTTCTCATTATCCTATCTCAAGTCAAAAGTGATTTAATTTGAGATTAATTATATTGATTTATCAATGATAATTAATTTGAATAAAATCACTTGTTGTTGTGCTTTACCAACAACAATCCTAGCCGTTGAAAGGGACACAATCAATCTCATCCGTTGATTGTGTTGTCTATGGATTGGGATCCACGGACTCCCAAAACCCTATATAAGAAGAGGCTTGCCTTTCTGTTTGACTTACACCAACTCGATAGAGTCTCTCTCTGCTTTCTCTCTCTCATTCTCACATGCCCTCTTCCCTTCTCTCTTGGGTGGCCATCCACCCTCATCGAGAAGGAAGAAGGCTCCATCGTCGGCTCGCATTACTTCGACGACTCTTGGCACTCCATCTTCTTCGGTGCTACTCGCTCGTGAATAAGATACACGATCTTGTGCGACGAAATCTGGAGTTCCTTTGCTGGACAACTACTTGGATTGCGAGATCACCGCGACTCATCCCTGCGTTCGCAAGCGTCTCCTCTGAAGGTAGGGCTTGAGACAGGAGGTCTCATTGTTTAGAGACTTGATCACAACCATGTTTCCTAAGGTAATCCTATTACTTGTTTGTGGTTTAGACGAAACAATCCGAGAAGTGTTATTGGATCATGCGGTTTCGTCACATAGAAATTTTTTTAATTTCCACTGCATCGAGCAACTAGTGCACCTAGTCACTCCCGATCGCATTCAATGCGATCATCACACGTCTGTGTTGTGTGTTAGTATTTTTCCCATATCCTTCAAATGGTATCAGTGCAAGGTTGTTGAAGATTTTGGATGAGATCCATGAACCTACGAAGATTTGGGCTCGATTGGGTTCGTGAATATTTTAGCATTTCAATTTTCGCAGCCCCATCTTGTGATAATTTTTCGGCCCTGTTTAAAATGTTTAAACATGAATTTACACTTAGATAATGTTCCCCATTAAATAAGGAAAATATAGAATTTTAGTTTGCATAATTGGGATTCTATTTGCTCAAGATATGGTCGTTTTATTTACCATATGTCCACTGTTTCAGGGATGGTGATTAGAGACGTATATAAGATGTTAATTACGGTTTTAAAACGACTAGAAATGCATGTTTATCACATGGTTTCGTTTTTAAATCAAGTTATCAATCTCTGGAAATTGATTTTCCTTTATTTGGATTTAAATGAATGAGATATGCTATTTTTAGTTAGTGAGGGTCACTGCTGGAAATTGCATGATTATCCAAAACCTTGTGTCATTCAAATAAATTAATGAAAATTAATTGTTAATTTTCTGAAGTGATTGTTGATAAATATTTGTGAAATTTTTAAAGATTATAATTATTTCCTTGAATTACATTGCATTAACCAAAATTGATAAGATAGTTGATCTTGATCACAATTGGTTTATATGAAATTTCCAACAAATATTGTTTTCATGAAAAACTCTAGTTTATCCTACAATAGTTGTAGGACAACTTTTACATACAAAACCTTGTTGCTTGAATAGGATCGGAGATTTGTTTTGCAAATCTCCTTATAATATTATCAAAATAGTTTTGATGAATATTATATGGTATAATTTCAGTTGAAAAACCGATGAGCATCTCAAAGTACACAATGATCTATCTGACATTATCCTTTCCTGAGGTGGATATGGTGTCTAGCCGGGGAGCATTGGGGTAGTGGTTGCACTGGTTGTGGTCCGTCCCACTCCCGTCGGTACTGGCCATGATAGCGGGTAGAGACTCGATAATGCCGGAGAAATCAAAGTGTATTTTTCTAATTATTAAAATTTGAATAATACGTACTTTCAGATTATACCTACTATTCAAGTAATAATCAAGTTTGTTGATTGAAAATTGGATCACTCTATTATGAATAGATGTGTTATTTCCCTTGGAAGAAATTAATCATAATGAATATGATTCATAATGATTAATTAGAATTTGAATATGATATGGAGGATCACATAAGTGACATCCATGATCTCCCATCAAGGCGAAGGGTTCCATCGCCAGATATTGTATGTATGAGATGCCTGTCCGAAGTGACATCTCCTGCATACAATCCATTTGGATCGGGCTCTTCGCTTCTCGAAAGAGTAAGGCCGTATACGTAGTGACCCCAATATCGAGTCCTCATATTATTGGGGAGATAATGGATTGCGTATAGCGAGTATTAAGCATGTTGACAGTTGGTTCAATTAATGACGGGTCATCATCACCTTAGGGGTGGTGGGCCCGGGTGTTAAAGACCGAATTGGGAGATGCAAGTTGGACTTCAAGGTGGAATGTGTTCCCGCTTCTTTTTATCGGAGTCGCAAGTTCTCATATTATTGGGATGCGACAAAGATAGGAAAGGAGATCTCAAATCTTGCTATAGATATAATGGTAAGAATATCTCTTACATTGAAAGTGATTAAGGGAATGAACTTTCATTATCGACAAGGCAAGACAACTTTGATATAAAAATTCCTAAATCAAAGTAAAATATGTATATATAAATATATATACACTTATGCAAATTTCTTATTTCAGATAATCCTTCAATAAACCCACAATGTTATACTCAATAATAACCAGTAAAATATCATGGATTGGACTCATGATCCAGATATTGTACTTGCAGTTGGACACATATTGTATGTGGTTGCAATGTGCAAGTTTCCTCATAATAATGAGGAATGCCAATTAAATAGACAATAGATCCACAACCTTAGGGTTTGTATGTCTCTGTAGTCTTGATCTCATAGAATGTACTTTGGAAGTGACATGTTGATGATGATCGCAATTGTCAAATTAATCCTTATAAAACCCTAAGAAGATATTTTGGCATACATATGTGCTCTAGACATTTAATCATGAATGACATGGTTCACTGCATCATGCAGAATGGTAGCTCTATAAGAGATGATGTATTGAAAATGTTTGAATACCTACCTGAACCAATGTTTTGAGAGTTTAGATGGATGTAGACATGATGAGTGTCATCATTCTACTGTCTATACTCTAGTCATTCGTGAAGCTTCATAACATTCATATTGTATGAACTTAATGAAGCATGTATAAATGTTGAAATGCTCTTACATTGAATTCTTTTGAATTTTAACATAAGAGATCCCTAGTCTTAAGCAATGGTTGTTTATAGATAAAGGGAGTGCAGTGGAAACATGGGTCAGACCCAAGATGAGAAGGATAGTCAAAGAGTTGACCGTACTTCTATGACTTCCATATGACATCCAAAGAGTTGGATGAATGCCAATACTGCAATAAGTTGATGTGCTGATAGTATGACTATCAAGCCTGTCTAACATCCTTAGTGAAGGACTCGGATAGAGCATCAGAATAATCTACATAAATCAATGATATTGACTTGCTTATTGAACAAGATAAAGTCTTATAATTGTATCCCAATCTTCTAACACTTGCAATGGGTTGCATATGTTTTTGAAGATTGGAGAATTTGATCTTCAGGTTTAATAGTCATCTACATGAATTTTGATGCAATTGTTGCAACAATCTCTATTGGATAGATGGACATCATATTTTCAGTAGGAGAGCCCTTTATCTTAGAGAATGTCTCTATGACCTAGATATAAGAATACACTCATATTTATTTCTGAATGTTGGAAATAAACATGAATTCTGGAATAAACCTATCATAAAGAGTTATGATGGATATATTTCAGACAGTAATGTGGCATCTAGTGGACTCTGCCAAATTAGAAAATTAATGAATGGTTCATTAAGATTTTTAATATTGAAATTGAACCTTAAAAGATCAATAGGAGGATGAAGATCATTTGACAATGATCTGGCATCAAGTTTTGGACATATGTTTGTTGACGAGATCAATGGACTAGTAAGAAATGAAACTTTAGAATGTCCAAAATTTCAAATCTTACATACTTGTGAATATTGTATTCAAAGTAAAAATGTCCAATACACCCTTCTCTGGGAATGATGTTAGATGTCAAGGTATTCAAGATCTCATACATATTGATGTATGTGAATCATCTATATCATAGTAAACATTATGGATATGTGATATCTATTGATGATTATGTATGATATGAGATTTCTTATATTTACCTAAGAAACCTTTGAAATGTTCAAAGATTTCACAATTTTTTTTAGAATCAAAGTTTGAATGAAGATGAAATGAATTTTATCTAAGCTAGGTAGCTAGTACCTGTTAGATAAAATTCAAAGAATACCTTATGGAGATATGAATGTCATTTCTATCTCACTCCTCCTGATAAACCTAAACTCAATAGAGTTATGGGGAGATACAATTGGATCATGTATGACATGATTTGATCAATGATTATTTTTTTAGCATAATAACCTGTTAGTTTCCAGGTATATATGTAGTAGAGACTACATTATATATCCTTAATAAGGTTCCATGCAAGTAAGCTGGAATCTAGCACGAGAGAGTGCTACTTCATTAGGAAAATAAAGAATGGTATTGGATACCTACTTTATGACCTTGAGATTCTTAAAATATCTCATCTTTAAGAATGTGATTCTTAGAGGTTGAGACTCTTGAGAATCAAGATGAAAATGATGTAAAGGAACTCATTTAATCTTGAGAAGATAATGAGGCTCCTGAAATCGGGAACTAAAAGGACAACTAAAGATGAAACACTAATACTTCTTCAAATGAGTTTGAGGATGTATTCCATGTGTCGATTAAGTCTGACAATGATCTTACTTCATGTGATGAATCTTGTGAAGATCATGACATGGAAAGATGGATGTTAGCAATAAAGTCTAAGTTAGACTTCATATACAAGTGTGGTATATGGACACCTGAGGATCCACCTATAAGGGTAAGACCCGTTAAGGTGTAAATGGATCTTTAAGAGAAAGAGGGAACCTGATGACAAGGTAGAGACCTTTAAAGCACGGTTTGTAGCCATGAGCTACACAGCGAAAAGAAGACATTGCTTGGGATGAGACTTGATCTTCAGTAATCATGCTTAAACCTGTCAGATTATTGCTAACTATAGCTGTACAACTGACTTTGACATCTTCAAGATGGAAGTCAAGATTGCATTCCTCTATGAATACCACTTTGAGAATATTCACATGAAGTAGCCCCAGGGCTTCATGGTCGATGAAAGCAAGGTGTGTAAGCTAAAGAACTCCATCTATGGACTTAAATAAGCTTCTTGTAGTTGGAACATAAGATTTGATGAAATCATAAATGTTATGATTTCAGATAGAATCTTGATGTATCATGAGAAGCTTAGTAGGAGTGCCATTGTGTTCATCATGCTAAATGTAGATAATATCCTAATCATTTGTAATGATATAAGGATGATAATAAGTATTTTATAATCTGGTTGTTCCATTTCTTGAAATATGATTTGAAGGATACCTCTTAGATATTAGTTCTGAAGTTGTTCAGAAGCAAAGAGAAGAGGGTATTCGGACCATCACAATAGTAGTACACCTTGGACACATTCCATTTTCTGGAAAATTCCAAGAAAGGCTTCCTTCCCTTATGATGTGGTGATGACCTATCTAAAGGGATAGCACCTCAAAGAGTTGAGGAAGTGAATGCTAGAACTGCTTGCAGTTGTGCATCAGTTATGAGAAGCTAAGTGTATGCTAGATGTGTACAAAAGCCAGATATCTGCCTTGTAGTGGGAGTAGTAAAGTGTTGCTAATCCTACTATGGAGAGAAAACACTTGATTACAGTAATAACAAAATCTTCATAGATGATAAGATTTTTTGAGATAGTGATCTCAAAGTCTTATCTTCAAAAACTTAAGACCCTATAGGTAGAGATCTAAAAAGGTCTTAACTGTAGATGCCTTAGGAGATAGAGATCTCCAAGAATAAAGGTATTCTAATAAGGATTATGGAAATACTGGTTATAATAATTATTGAGCAATGGTGTCGAGGACACTATAACTGCTTTGACGAGATTGAGTATTGGTTGCAAAAGATGCAACATTCACATTGGATGCGAGCACTGTTACTGGGGATATGCATGTGCCGTAAAAGGACTTGGCATAGTCTTGTGGGAACAGAGTGACTGATCAACTTACCTAGCTATTTTCTAAATAGCCTATGATTGTCACATGAGTGTGGGTTTAAATGATTAGCTCATTAATTGCTCTTTGGGCTAGTGGGACATTGTTGGACATGCGAGCCCAAGGCGAGCCATTATGCAATAAATGTTATTGCGAATATAATTCCCATATCTAAAATGAAGAATGACTAATTTGCGTAATAGGTCCCTTAGTACAATAAGTGTTATGTACCATGACATCTTAATATTCATATAGTTGTTAATTCAATAATTGAATCATAGAGGTTGGTGCTCGGATGAATATCTAAAGAGTTAGATTGAGGACTCATCAAGCACCATCAAATGATTATTAAGAGATGGTCTCCAGCCTGAGTAGGAGATGGCAATCCTTTCTCACATAGGTTGATATCTGACCGAGCTCTTGATGCACTTCCTCTACATAGGAATAGAGATTCGGAGGTGTCAGATTAGTTAGGTCAAAGAGTTGACTTAACGAGATCGAGATAACCAAAGTCCTATGCCGTATGTTGTCACGATATAGGCACGCATCCTCTGACAGGAGATAGATGTGTTACTATATGTCTGAGTATGTACATTTGGCAGACCAATAGGTTGATGACCTAACTAAAGTCTATACACTGGCATGCTGGTGTGCATATAAGGGCATATGAGCAATACGATCTCTCAAAGGGATCATACAGTTCACTACTGAACCGGAAGACATGAGCTAACTCAAGAGATATTGGGAAAAATTAAACTCCATGCACGATCGTCTCGCTTTGGAAGCTTGACTGAATTTGTAGGTTTGATATATACTTTTGGAAAGTATATGATCAAGACCTGGGTGTGATATATGCTTTTGGAAAGTATATGATCGATACCAAGTCCCAATGATCAAATGAGAAACTTACTGATAAAACCCTGAAGTAGACAATAAAAAGTTGATCTAATACTTCGGGTTTATTCTGAGTCTTCCAGTATGCAGGATGTACAGGTATTGGGAATACCTGAGGGTGATGTGATCATAAACGATTGTATAACCATGACGCTTCCATTCCTAGGGAGTGATGAAACGGGTCTGGATTTTAGTGACTCCTCTCAGTAGAGAAGTAATCTGATCTTGGTCCAAATATTGGACATTGATCTGAATATGATTCGGATGCAATGAGAAGATTAGATTTGCGATCTTGATTTAATCAAGCATCTATGGGAGACCCGAGATCTGAATTTGAGATGTGATCTCAATATCCAAGTCACTATACGTGGAACAATACAATTGCCATGTTCTTATCTCCAAGTACCTACGGAGAATACGCATTATTCTTGAAAGAGTTCAAGAATGATTCCAAAGTTGAAGTATATCCAAGCATCAAGAAAATTGATAATTAAATGTGATTTAATTGTGATGGATATTATGACTTTGATTCATATTATAAGAAGAGATATCTAAGATAATTAAATGTGATTTAATTATCAAAGATATGAATGATGTGAATGTGATTCATATTATGTGGGCACATGAGAAAAGAAATCCAAGATGATTAAATGTGGTTTAATTATCATGGATATGAATAATATGGATAGCATTATCCATATTAATCATATATATTATAACTGTGATTTTTAATATATAAGAGAGAGCCACATTGTGTTTTATATTTGTTGATTAATTGTTAATGTGAATGGGATTCACATTGAATGATTAATTAAAAATATAATTACATTTAGTTTTGGGTTGTGATTAGGATTCACATTTTTTCAATGGATTGATTGATATTTTCCAAAAGATAATTTGGAATTATTTTTTGTGAAAATTATTTCGACAAGAGTTATATGAGATATCATGAGATAATGAGATATCATGATATATCAATGAGATTGACCAAATCCCATGTAATAAGAGAGGACGGCTACAACTCCTATAGAGGAGTAAAGTAGTTGTCCCCACTTTTTAGGAGAGGACGATGGTCTTCTCATTATCCTATCTCTAGTCAAAAGTGATTTAATTTGAGACTAATTATATTGATTTATCAATGATAATTAATTTGAATTAAATCACTTGTTGTTGTCCTTTACCAACAACAATCCTAGCCGTTGAAAGGGACACAATCAATCTCATCCGTTGATTGTGTGTTGTCCATGGATTGGGATCCATGGACTCCCAAAACCCTATATAAGAAGAGGCATGCCTTGCTCTTCGACTTACACTGACTCGACATAGTCTCTCTCTGCTTTCTCTCTCTCATTCTCACGTGCCCTCTTCCCTTCTCTCTTGGGTGGCCGTCCACCCTCCTCCAGAAGGAAGAAGGCTCCATCGTCGGCTCGCGTTGCTTTGACGACTCTTGGCGCTCCATATTCTTCGATTCTACTTGCTCGTGAAGAAGATACACGATCTCGTGCGACGAGATCAGGAGTTCCTTTGCTTGGACAACTACTTGGATTGCGAGATCACTGCGACTCATCCCCACGCTCGTAAACGTCTCCTCCTAAGGTCGGACTTGAGACAGGAGGTCTCTTTGTTTAGAGACTTGATCACAACCACGCTTCTAGAGGTAATCCTATTACTTGTTTGTGGTTTATACAAAACGATCCGAGAAGTGTTCTAGGATCATGTGGTTTCGTCACATAGAAAAATTTTTAATTTCCGGGGCATCGAGTAACTAGTGCGAATAGTCGCTCCCAATCGCATTCGATGCGATCATCATGATTCCGTGATGTGCTTGAGGATTTTCCCATATCCTTCAGCACCAACCTCTATGATTCAATTATTGAATCAACAACTATATGAATATTGTATGATGGCCATGGTACATAACTCTAATTGTACAAAGGGACGTTATAGTGCATTCATTCATTTAATCTCAGAAAGGAAGTGAAAAGAATCAATAACTTTTATTGATAAATCGAATATTACAATAACATTTTTTGTAATAATGGTTGACCTCAGGCTCACATGGCTAACAAAGGAGTCCCTCCTCGAGTCGTAGAATCGTTTTGTCCATGTCTAGTGTCTCGAAGACCACCTGGAGTGGTGAATGAAGCTGCATAAAACCTACAGGTCTCCTAGAGCAAACAAAGCCCCAGATCGAGTTCGAGTCCACGTGGAGCTCGTAGAAGCTGATCTACAGACGTGGAGTGAGCCCAACAAGCCATAGGCATCGTTAGAAGGAAGATCCATCGATGGAGTTGCCGAGAATCGACAATGTAAGGAGCTTTTGGGCCTTGTTCTTGGGAGTTCATTGATGATCACGAATTTTATCCTTTTAATTACGTAGAATTAATAATTTTGTTGTAGTCGAATAAAATCCAATTTGTCAAAGACCGCTTAAATAATGTATCAATTAACAATAAGGAAGCGGTTTAATTTTGTTTTACTTGGGCAAGCCCAAGGTCGAACACAGGGACCCGAGCCTCTTAAGTAATTATATAGACTCTTCTTATTTTGAGTCAAGTGTTAAATAAAAAATCCATAGGCCACTATGCAAACAGATATGCAAATAATGCATGCACATGAATTAAACACTTTTCAATTGATTTTTTTAACATGCACAGATGCAAGATTACAATGATGTGAATATGCCCTAATTAGACAGAATATTTGAGACATTTAAACGATAGTCAATTTCGGGTTCAAATCATGGAGCTAGTTCAATTAATAAAGTGATGCAAAGCATGGAAAGCATTATGTGTGGGACATTTAATTTAAAATTTAACATAATAATTTCAGAATTTCAAAACATATATTAAACCTTGGCATTAGGAAGATAATTAAACTAGCTTCAAAATGAAACCAAAATCAACTCAAACGGAGCTCGGATGCTTAAGTTATGAATACAATCAACTAAGGGCATAAACACAAAGAAAATATATAAATAAATAGGAAAAATATGGCAAACAGATCCCTAAGAGGGACTAAAATGCAAATAAAAATAACCACAAGGCCTTCCATGATATTTACCCACATACGCGGGGGTAAAATTGTAATTATTAAAACCAGTAGGGGGTCAGATGCAATTTTCCCCAAGCATGTATGGGTTTCCATGTGCTATCTGGACCTGGTTGTGATTTGAAGAAGTCTTGGGGGCCTCCATGCAAAATACCTCTGCCTGCACGTGACCGGGCACGTGCGACAAGGCTCGGAAACAACGTAGGCTTGGAATAGACTCGGATGTGCTTCGACTGCTGGCTCAGCTTCGGATCATGGCCAGGAAGAGGATCGGGCACTCCTAGCCTCAAGGTTTTGAATTGAGGCTCGGGGCTGATATGTGGACGCTTGTGGACCTTCCAATCAAGAAGATCAGACGACAGTTGTAGCGTGCGGAGGAGGCGAAATGGGCCGCTTTGGATCGTCCGATCTTCGAAGATCAGACGATGGTCGTACGTTCATATGGGAACGACGCGGCCGATCGTCCGTCGTTGTATGTCCACCGAGGGATGCCATCCAACGGCACCAGTAGACTCTGGACTTCTCCCTCCGCTGTGGGGCTGGTGGCAAGAACAGGACTCCTACGACGCAACCTATGCTTCGCAACCTCCGATTGAGCTCAGTGAAGATCTCCAACATCTCCTGAATGGATGGATATCATCGTGGAAGTTCAGCGTAGCAGCTGGAGCTGCTGATGAAGGTGGAAGATGCTCGTACACTAGAAATTAAGCTCGTAAAATGAGCTCCGATGAAGCTCCGAGTATTAGAGACTCGTACCTGCAAAAGGGTGGGAGAAGAAAGCCGAAGCGTGCAGGTGCTTTATGGATGCAAAGTGAACTGACATGGAGGCTGTGTGAGGTGAAGAACATGGTGGCACTGTCGTATTCTCCAGTGATCATGGAGTAGAGGGGAGGCGGAGTGGTTTGAGGTTGTGGAGGAGAGAAGAGTGATCGGAGGGAAGCGCGTGAATGGTGGAGATGCGAGGAAGCTAATGCGATGATGGTGGTCGACGTGGGTTGTGTGGAGGATATGAAGCGATAGAGAGGGTTTTGCGGAGAGTGATGGTGTCCGCGAAGCTGACGGAAGAATGGTGTAGGTCATGGGGTGGTTTACGAGTGGAGAAGATAGCAGAGAAGGTGGGGGAAATGGAAAGGGGGAAACCGGTGCCCGAGATGGGTGACATGGGCGATGAGGTAGCGGGAGGAAGAAGATGAGGTCTTAGATGTTTGATGTCACGATCAAACATCCGAGAGATGGGCTCGAGTGAGCGGCTACGATCAGATCGCTGGAAGACTTGATCGATGGTTAAGAGAACACCATGTGTCATGATGAGATGCGGGCGGGTGTGAATGGTGACGACGAATTATGGGCCTTTGATCAGATGGTGGGAATAAAAGGCAGAGGGAGACGGCTAGGATGTAGAGCTTTGGTTAGGATCGGGCAGTGATGATTAAGACACGTGGCGAGAGGAGATAAAGGCGGAGGCAGACAACGGTGATGAGATCAAGCCGCAGGATTGGAGGGTGGTGATGAAGCGGTAGCGGAAGGTGTGGATTGAGGCGCCTGGAGGTGATCGAATGGTGGAGAAATGGAGGTGCATGGCAGATAGAGAAGCGGAACACGTGGCTCAACCAGAAAGAGCCATGTGGCCCAATCAGATTATTTGGATAAAGAATGTGAAATATGAGGGAGAAGGATGCCGAATTTTGAAAAACTCAAAACATGAAAGTTATAGATCTCGATGAGATCTATAAGTTTCATGTTAACCAAAAACGGAGACGAGGTCAAATAAAGTAAAAAATATTTTTGTGAGCGTTTTAGGGTATACAAAAATTACGATTTTAGTTTTGTTATTTTTTTGTATTTTTAAATTATTCTATGACTGAGATATATACAATATTTTATCTAGTTTTTATTGTCATTAGTTTAAGCAAGGGGGTTCATATCTGTGAATTAAGACCATGAAACTGAGTTTCATCACCCCCCATACTTAAACTATGCTCGTACCCGAGCATCTATAAAATGAATGAGCTGGATTAACCCCATTGTACATGTGCGTAGAGGATCTGATCCGTTCGAGAACTCCTAATTTTAGAGATCCAAAATTTCAAAGCTCAACTCAGCCTTGATCCGGGGCGTGCCTTTTTGAGTACCTATCGTACCTTCTACACCCATACTTGTAGCATTTACGATGCAAGGCCCTTTTTTGGTGCAAGATCGACTCGTGGCCCTAATAGCGGTGGTCCAAGTGGACACTTTGAAATGGTTGCGAGTGCTCGCCTTTGGTGGAAGCTCTATTGATATTTGACATTGTGGAATGAGAGCTTTTCTTACAACAATGATATTTCTTTGCTTTGTATTTTTTTGGCTAGCTCCATTGCTTTTACCGAGAGTTGGCGTACACTGATAAACATTTTTATTTTATTCACACCCCATCACTTAGGTAAAGGTCAAGAGATTAGTACAAGAACCAAGTTCTCATACTAGCTAAAAATGCTGACACTCAGGTTTCATGAAGCCTTCAATGATTTTATACCATCCTCGAGCATCATTAAATCATGTCCATACTTGAATCCCTCATCCCTGTCCCTCAAGTGAAATTTTAACTCATCTCATCGTGATCGTAGTCGTGCATGTGAAGTGTTGATCATATTCTTGAGGTTGGAGACTAAGCATGCAATATAGCACGCAATTCTAGCAAACTAGGGAAATGTGGAATTTTAAGTCGAAGACCCTGATGGCTAAGGCTGGTTAGCCTAAAATCTCAAGACCACTTACACCGAGTGTTCTTGAACATCATTGACCCTGTGTGGAAGTGAAAAATGTAGGGTATTTAATCCAACTCCATCAATTTTTTTTGGAATTTTTATGAAGACTTTAAAAGACCTAATGACTACCTAAACTCAAATGAGTAGATGCATATGCTTTCAGCCCGTATAGGTGTAAGTATAGGCCATGGAACGGAACCCGTTACATGAGGAGTGGACCTTACATGATGATCTCTAAATCACCTACTTTGACAAGGGAGACCCTCACTGAACGCAGCTACTTATTTGGGTTTAGTAGTCAATTTGACTTTTAAAGGATTTTTTATCTTTTTCTTCTTTTTATGGATTTTCAAATAAAGTTAGAAACAATTTAGACTCAATTTCCTTTGTTGAAATCAAGCTTTGAAAACATTTTCCAAATCATGTCATATATATATATACTTTTTTACAAATTATTTTCAAACAATTTTTGAAAATAAGTGAAACCCATTTTTCAAATCATCTTGAAAATAGTGTAACATAGTATAAAAAAAATTCAAAGCCTTGAAAACATCTTGTATCCTTAGTTCAAAAGATTACACTTTAGCCCAAAAAGTTTAAATTTTTCAAAAATTATCAAAATATAGCTAAAGTACATATACTGTATATACGGTATACCCCCTATACTTAAACTTTTCTATGTCCTCGTAGCACTAGATGATACAAAGCCATAGTTCCATTTAAATATAGAAAAATATTTGAATCGAGGCGGACGCCTCCTATACTTAGGTTAGAAGTAACCTAAGTATCAGGGAAAGGAAAGATGAGTAAGAAAATCACGGGAACTCAGGTCCCCCTATACTTAGGCAGAGAGTAGCCTAAGTACAGAGATGGATAATTGATGCTGGGGAGCCTTGAGGGAAACAAAGAAGTTAGGATGGATGTACAAGTGAATGAGTGAATCTTCGGAGATGAATGGAGCACTTAGGTTCGCTAGAAGGGTGTCAGAGCTATCAAGGTTCAATCAAGCATGCAATACCCTTTAAATTCACCAACTCACACGTGAAACCAACAAGTGTTGGTCAATTATGTTGTCATTTTATTGGTGATTAAAACATTCTTATTTACGCAAGGATCAAGAAAAAATGTCAAATAAAACCATCGTAAGAAAACAAGGGTGTTTCTCTCGCAAAACATGTTTTTACTCCATTTTAGGGAAACTTGCATTTAAGAGTCCCAATTATTTGCTTAAGGTTATCACTGTTTAAATGTGAGCACAAATCAATCAGTCAATCGTCTACCGCTTATTCCCATTTCCATTAACCTAGGTGATCAAGCCAGGAAGGGAGGTCGATAAAATGCCATGCATTCAATAAAATCATGAACTATGCTAAAATAAAACTCGCGGTGGCTTTAGCAAAATTTCTTGAAAATCAGATTGAATTAAAAACCAATAATCAGATATATGCAAGTCAATGAAAAACGACACCAACATGCTTCTATTAAAGGGAAAGGATGTATTTTATTTTGATTAGGTAAAGCGATGTCTACGTGTGTCTTGAGTTATTGTGTGTCTTACCTTCGATCAAACACGTAAGATAAAAATAATGCAAGATAGCTCAGAGAGTCACGTTCCTGATCCTAGGTCGACATTCAAGTGGGATGATCCCCATACACAATTACGGGTATCTTCGTTCATTTACACATGCGAGTCTTCGAACAAAGACCATTGTAAATATGATTATTACATGGAAAATAAAAATGCAAGGACAACATTTTTTCTCTTCGATTTTCCTCCAAAGTTTGCTTCTGTGGCTCCTCGTAGCGAAAAACACCTCCTCCTCACCTCCATGATCACCAAGGGCGCCACCACAAAAACATGTGTTAGATATCCATCGAAGAAAGATTAATAATGCAAACAACAAGACATATGAACTAGAAAATCACACTAAATCAAATAAATAAAAATCCGAATAAAATGAAAGATGAGTTGTGTCTCCACCAACGACGTCGTTTGGCGATCTCGAAATTTATCCCTATAATTATGTAGAATTAACAATTTCGTTGTAGTCAAATAAAATAGGACTTGTCAAAGACCGCTTAAATAATGTATCAATTAACAACAAGGAAGCGGTCGAATTTTGTTTTACTTGGGCAAGCCCAAGGTCGAACTCAGGGACACGAGCCTTTAAGTAATTATATAGACTCTTATTATTTTGGGTCAACTGTTAAATTAAAAATCCATAGCTCACTATGCAAACAGATATGCAAACAATGCAGGCAGATGAATCAAACACTTTTTAATTGATTTTTTTAACATGCACAAATGCAAGGTTTAAAATGATGCGAATATGCCCTAATTAGATAGAATATTTGAGTCATTTAAACAGTAGTCAATTTTGGGTTCAAATCATGGAGCTAGTTCAATTAATAAATATTGCAAAGCATGGAAAGCATTATATGAGGGACATTTAATTTAAAATGTAACACCAAAATTTCAGAATGTCAAAACAGATGTTAAACCATGCCATTAAGAAGAGAATTAAACTAGCTTCAAAACGAAACCAAAATCGACTCAAACGGAACTCGGATGCTGAAGTTTTGAATAAAATCATCCAAGAGCATAAACACAAAGAAAATATAGAAATAAATAGGGAAAATATGGTAAACAGGTCCCTTGGAGGGACTAAAATGCAAATAAAAATAACCGCAAGGCCTTCCCTGATATTTACCGACATGCGTGGGGGGGGGGGTAAAATTACAATTATTAAAACCCACAGGGAGTCAGATGTAATTTACCCTAGGCGCACATCATTTCCACGTGCTATCTGGACCTGGTTGTAATTTGAAGAAGTCTCGAGGGCCTCCATGCACAATACCCCTGCCCGCACGTGACCGGGAACATGTGGCGAGGCTTAGAAACAACGTAGGGTCAGAGGAGGCTCGGATGTGCTTCGGCTGCTGGCTCAACTTCAAATCATGGCTTAGAAGGCTAGGAAGAGGCTTAGGCACTCCGAGCCTGAAGGTTTGGCATTGAGGCTCAGGGCTGACACGTGGACACTTGTGAACCTTTCGATCAAGAAGATCGGACGACAATTGTAGTGTACGAAGGAGGAAACACGGGCTGCTTTGGATCGTCCACTCTTTGAAGATCCGACAATGGTTGTACGCTCACGAGGGAGTGACGCGGCCGATCGTCCACCGTTGGATGGCCACCGGGGGGTGCCAGCCAATGGCACCTATACCCCCTGATCTTCTCCCTCCGCTACAGGGCTGGTGGAGAGAATAAGACACCTATGCTCTGCCACTTCCGATTGAGCTCAGTGAAGATCTCCCGCAGATCTTGAATGGTTGTATATCATCGTGGAAGTTCGGCGGAGCAGCTAGAGCCGCTGGTGAAGGTGGAAGATGCTCGGACACCGGAGTCGAAGCTCACAAAATGAGCTCCGATGAAGTTGCAGTTATTTGAGACTCATACTTGCAAAAGGGTGAGAGAAGAAATCCAAAGCGTACAAGTGCTTTGTGGATGCGAAGTGAAGTGACATGGAGGACGATTGGGGTGGAGAACATGGTGGCCCGGTCGTCTTCTACCGCAATCCTTGAGTAGAGGGGAGGCAGAGTGGTTTGAGGTTGTGTAGGAGTGAATAGTGATCGGAGGGAAGCGCATGAATGGTGGAGATGCAAGGAAGCTAATGCGATGATGGATGGAGGAGGACGATGCAAGGAGGAACCTAATAAAATCAGAGAAATTAAAGAAAAAATTGCAAAGAAGGATCGAATGATTTACCTGAGTTTTTGGCAGAACGAGTCTTGTGCTCGAACTTCTAGAAGGAGCCCTGGTCGTCGCTCGACCCTCCTGGTGACTGGGGGTAGCTCGGTGGTGGCGGAGCACCGCAGACGTGGCCTACCATGCCATGGGTTGACACTGGGGGTTGTCTTCGCCGTGGCGCCATCTATCGGTCCTCCCCCAGTCATGGGGATGAGGAGTGTTGCTGGGTGGAGCGCCACGCAAAGGTGGACGAGGAGGAATTAAGATGGTGGCGATGTATTTGAAGGATGAAGGTGTCGGTTCCGATGGTAGTCGACGTTGTTTTTGTGGAGGATATGAAGCGATAGGTAGGGTTTCATAGAGAGTGATGGTGTCTACGAAGGTGACGAAAGAATGGTGTAGGTCGTGGGGTGGTTTGCGAGTGGAGAAGATAGCAGAGAGGTGGGGGAAATGGAAAGGGGGAAACTAGTGAGCGAGATGGGCGACGTGAGCGAGGAAGTTGCGGGAGGAAGAATATGAGGTCTTGGCCATTGGATCTCGCGATCCAACGGCCAAGAGATGGGCGCGAGTGAGCATCTACGATCAGATCGCTGGAAGACTTGATCGATGGTTAAGAGAACGCAATGTGTCATGATGAGATGCAGGCATGTGTGAACGGTGACGATGAATTATGGGCCTTTCATCGGATGGTGGGAATCAAAGGTGGAGGGCGACAACTAGGATGTAGAGCTTTGGTTAGGATCGGTCGGTGATGATGAATACATGTGGCGAGAGATAATAAAGGCGCAGGCGGATGGCGGTGATGAAATCAAGCCGCAGGATTGGAGGGTAGTGATGAAGCGGGAGTGGAAGGTGGAGATTGAGACACTTGGAGGTGATCGAACAGTGGAGAAATGATTGCGCATGGCGGACAGAGAAGCGGGCCACGCGGCTAAACCAGAAAGAGCAACATGGCCCAATCAGATTATTTGGATAAAGAATGTGAAATATGAGGGAGAAGGAGGCCTAATTTGGAAAAACTCAAAACATGAAAGTTGTAGATCTCGATGAGAACTACAAGTTTCATGTCGAAAAAAGAGAGACGAGGTCAAATAAAGTGAGAATATTTTTGTGAGCATTTTTAAGGGTATAAAAGCAATACGATTTTAGTTTTGTTATTTTTTTGTACTTTTAATTTATTCTATGACTGAGATATATACAACATTTTATATGGTTTTTATTGGCATTAGTTTAAGCAAGGGGGTTAATATCTTCAAATTATGACCATGAAACTTAGTTTCATCACCCCCTATACTTAAACTATGCTCGTCCCCGAGCATCTCAAAAATGAATGAGCTGGATAATCCCCTTGTGCATGTGCGTACAGGATATGATCCGTTCAAGAACTCCCAATTTTAGAGATCCAAAATTTCAGAACTCAACTCAACCTTGATCAAGAGGTATCCAATTTCTCTAATTTTCCACTTTCTCTCTTGTATACATATGACATTGAGTGTTGACTGTGATCACGAGAGTAGAGTCACAACGTCACCCAAGGTCCTGGTCCAAGAAATTGTCCTAAGGACCTAATCCTCATCCCTAGTGAATAAATCAAATATTGCGTCCAATCCACCGTCTCTTTAGTTGTCAAACTTAAAAGTGTAGGCGGCAGGCCAATTGATGGAGGGTTTAAGATTGTGTCATTTCTTCTCTCCCTCTCATTGGAACAAGGATCCTCTCGAGTGCCTTATTACTCATCGCATATTTTTGGTGTTGATCAGTGTGTCCGTCAAGAGAAGTTGGAGTCGTCTACACTTGTTTTCCTGGGAGTACACTGGGGTGTGTCTTTTTTGAGTACCTATCGTACCTTCTACACCCAGACTTGTAGCATTTACGATGCAGAGCCCTTTTTTGGTGCAAGCCCGACTCCTGGCCCTAATAGCGGTGGTCCATGTGGACACTTTGAAATGGTTGGGAGTGCTCGCCTTTGGTGGATGCTCTGTAGATATTTGACTTTGTGGAATGAGAGCTTTTCTTTCAACAATGATATTTCTTTTCTTTATATAATTTTTGGCTAGATCCACTGCTTTTACCAAGAGTTGGCACACATTGATCAACATTTTTATTTTATCCACACCCCGACACTTAGATAAAGGTCAAGATATTAGTACAAGAACCAAGTTCTCATACTGGCTAAAAATGCTGACACTCAGGTTTCATTAAGCCTTCAATGATTTTATCCCATCCTCGAGCATCATTAAATCAAGTCCAGACTTGAATCCCATATCCCAGTCCCTCAAGTGAAATTTCAACTCATCTCATCGTGACCGCAATCATGCATGTGAAGTGCTGATTATATTCTTGAGGTTGGAGATTAAGCATGCAATATAGCACGCAAATCTAATAAACTAGGGAAATGTGGAATTTTAAGTTGAAGATGTTGATGGCTAAGACTGGTTAATCTAAAATCTCAAGACCTCTTAAACCGAATGTTCTTGAACAACACTAACCATGTGTCGAAGTGATAAATGTAGGGGATTTAATCCAATTCCTTCATCATTTTTTTTGAAATTTTTGTGAAGACTTTAAAAGACCTATTGACTGCCTAAACTCAAAAGAGTAGATGCATCTGCTTTCAGCCAGTATAGGTGTAAGTATTGGCCGTAGAAATAAACCCGTTACTTGAGGACGGGGCCTTATGCGATGTCCTCTATACCACCTACTTTGCTAAAGGAGATCCTCATTGAACGCATCTACATATTTGGGTTTAGTAGTCAATTTGACTTTTAAAGGATTTTTTATTTTTTTTCTTATTTTTATGGATTTTTGAATAAAGTTAGAACACAAGTTAGACTCATTTTCCTTTGTGGAAATCAAGCTTTGAAAACATTTTCCAAACCGTGTCACCTATATAGATTTTTACAAATATTTTTCAAACAGATTTTTCAAATAAGTGAACCCCATTTTCCAAACCATCTTGAAAATAGTGTAACATAGTATAAAATTTTTTTCAAAGCCTTGAAAACAACTTTGTCCCCTTAATTCAAAAGATTATACTTTAGCCCAAAAAGTTAAAAAATTTTAAAAAAAATTCAAAATATAGCTAAAGTATATATACTATATATACGATATATCCCCTATACTTAAACTTTGTTATGTCCTCATAGCACTATATGATACAAATCCATAGTTTCATTTAAGTGTAGAAAAATATACGAACCGAGGCAGACACCCCCTATACTTAGGTTAGAAATAACCTAAATATCAGGGAAAGGAAATATGAGTAAGACAATCACGGGGACTCAGGTCCCCCCTATACTTAGGCTGAGAGTAGCCTAAGTACAGAGTTGGATAATTGATGCTAGGGAGACCTGAGGGAAATGAAGAAGTTGGGATGGATATACACTTCTGAGATGAATGGAGCACTTAGGTTCGCTGGCAGGGTATCATAGCAATTAAGGCTCAATCAAGCATGCAATACCCTTTAAATTCACCAACTCACACGTGAAACCAACAAGTGTTGGTCAATTATCTTGTCATTTTTATCGGTGATTAAAAAATTCTAATTTAGGCAAGTATCAAGAAAAAAATTCAAATAAAACCATCCTACATAAACAAGGGTCTTGCTCTCCCAAAACATGTTTTTACTCCATTTTAGGTCAACTTGCATTTAACAGTACCAATTATTTACTTAAGGTTATCGTTGTTTAAATGTGAGAACAAATCAATCAATCAATCGTCTACAACTTATTCCCATTTCCATTAACCTATGTGATCAAGCCAGGAGGGGAGGTTGAGAAAAAGTCATGCAGTCGATAAAATCATGAACTATGCTAAAATAAAACTCGTGGTGCCTTGAGTGAAATTTCATGAAAACCAGGCTTAATTAAAAACCAATGATCAGATGTATGAAAGTTGATGAAAAACCGCACCTAACTTGCTTCTATTAGCGGGAAAGAATGTATTTTATTTTGGCTAGGTGAAGCTATGTCTACATGCGTCCTAAGGTATTGTGTGTCTTACTGAAGGGCCTCATTTCTACCCTTATTAATCCAATCAAATTAATGATTAAAATAAATATCGAGTCGTTCGTTGTAATCAGGTAAAAACAGACTGATCAAAAACCACTTTTAATTAAAGTTCAATTAATCACAAGCGACAGATTTATTATACTTGGGCAAGCACAAAGTCGAACTCAGGGAGGCAGCATTTTCCTTGGGTAATTTTAAGGGAATTCAGAGCTCAGATCTTCATAGGAATGTTTTTGGTATTTTTTAGCAAGTTTTATGCTATTTAGAAGAAAGACAATGCAATATCAAGCCAGTTTACAGGTTAGATGAAATGTGATCAAATTAAGTCCAAAAATTACGAAACTTGGCCAGAATATGAAATGCAATGGAATTAAGCTATACTAATTTTTTTTATTTTTCTGACACTTTATGAATCTACACAGAATTAAAAATGAATGCAAGGTAATTTTTTTAAAAAAATAATTTTAATAAATAACGAATCACATTATTTCTAGATATAAAAATTATCCTAGATAGATCTAAGTATGATGAATCCAAGAAAATTAACAAACCTAAAATTCTAAGTGAATTGGACCTATTAAACATTAATGAAGGAAATCACAAATTAATTTATTCAGGCCTCGTGATGCGTCCGAATGTAATGATTTTTGGCAAGGTAAAATAAATTATCCTAAGTCTACTGTGAATTTTTGATGATTTTTGGGACAACAAGTAATTCAATATGAATTAAAAGGCAATAAATGGGCAAAATATGGAAAATTTCACCAATTAAATGATAATAAATTCCTAATATCTCACAAAATGAAAGTGTGTCACATAAAAAAGAGGACAAGATAAGCTACATCATGCAATTTTTAGAACTGAAAAATCATGCCAAATGGACACCTAAATATGTGTGCAAAGACTGGGACCAAATTGCAAATATAGAAAATAAATTACCGAAAATTAAACATGTTGACAGGGACTTAAATGCAATTACTATAATGATGGGGTTATGTGTGCAAAATGCCCACTAAAACACGTGCACCTCACGTGATGCTCCTAGTAGGGACTGATTTGCAATTTTCAAAACTTCCAATGGGCTTCAATGAAAAGTGCCCAGACCGCACATGAGAAACACGTGAGGTCCCAAGCTCGGGAGGCGTCGGAGGCTTGGAGGTCGGCTCGGGTGTGCTGCAGGCTCGAGCGTGCTTCGGGTTAACTTTGTGGGCTCCGAGACTAAGTGTCGGGAGGAGGCTCGGAGGAGGCGACGTGGCGCATGATGAACTGCTCGATCGATGAAGATCCAGCAGCTACTAAAGACGATACGTGGCACGCCTTGGAACGCTAGATCCAGTGAAGATCCAATGGAGGCGGATGGCTCCTGAGATGAAGCGACGTGGCGTGTTGCAATACGTACGATCCCCGCGAGATCAGACGGCTTCTATAGGTCGAAGGCGAGAGTGATGTGGCAGGATAGGGACTGTTGGATCCTCCTAATCCGACGGAGGTGGGGCGTTGGCTTCATGGCTCGATCAGAACCGTCCGATCATCAGGATCGGACGACAGCTGTGCTCAGTGTTCCTCCGGTCCGCTGCCTCCTGCGGCGGACGTGGCTGGGCTCTAGCGAAGCCCTCCTGGCTCCGCTGCCTTCCCACATGCTTGGTGAGGATCGTTGGACGCTCATGAGCGGCTGGGACTGATCGTGGAAGCGTTGGGGAGCCACCAGAGGCTCTAGATGAAGCTGGGGATGGCCTTCGGCCAGAGGCGATGAAGGTCGATGTAGCTCCGGTGAAGTTTCCGACCAATGAAGGAAGTAGCACCTGCAGGGTTAGTTTCTATACCGAGGCGTGCAGCACGTTATGAGGTGAATGCGAGTGCAGTGGGAGGCTCGAGGTGGAGCGAGGTGGTCAGGAGATGTTCCTCAACCATGGCGGTGGAGCCCTTGGTCGGAGGACGTGTGATGGGAAGTGGGCTTGATCCGAAGATACCGCGAAGGTCAGAGCTCCAAGGCGGAGCTCGGTGGGGGCTAAGGTGAGCATAGGATCGATCATGGGAGGTGGAGAAATTAGAAGAAAAACAAAGAAAAAGAAGAAGGAGATCGGAGGAGAAATTGAGGGTGCTACCTTGGGGTAGAAGCTCGGAGAGGAGCTCCTGGTCTTCGCTCGAAGGTCGGTAGAGGTCCTGAGCTCGTGCAGCTTGCTGGAGAAGCTGTGACACGGCGGGGGTGCCGTGGATCTTGCCGGAGAAGATAAGTCTGTCGTCGCTCGATTTCTCGCCTAATTGCAGTCACCAAAAGGAGGGTAGGAGCTCTAGGTATCTCTCTGCAGGGGCGGATACGGATGAAGTTCGACAGAGATGGGGTATTTATAGGGATAAGGTGGTGGTCCAGGTGATGGAGTTTATGGAGCGAGGGAGAAGGGATCATGGTGGTAGTGGGTGCTGGCAAGGATGAGGGTTGATGGGGCTACGTCGTGGGGTGGTCACTAGGTGGAGAGGATGGTCGGATTGGTGACGAAAATAGGAAGGGGGCAGAGAGGACACGTGGTGGGGCGACGTGGGCGAGGTGTTTGCGGAGGTAGACAATGAAGTCATGGCTGTTGGATCTCGCAATCCAACGACCAGGAGATGGGCGCGATGGGGCGGCTGGGTTTAGTTCTAGGGCTACGCGATCGAGGGGTGATGGTATCGCCACGTGTCGTTTTGAGGGTGCGACGCTAGTGTGCAGCTGTGATGAAATAAGGCGCATTATCGGACGATAGAGGGAATGGAAGAAAAGAACGGCTGAGATGGAGAAGATCGGGCGGAGGAGGAAGTGACGCGTGGCAGGCTAAGGAAGAGGCACTAGCAGACGGCCGGGATGGAGTCCATGCTTTGATCGGACGGTAGATATCGCAGCGGGATTGGACAGCGGAGATGAGGAGATAAGGAAGGCCATCGGACGGTGGAGGACGAAGGGTATGTGGCGCGATGTGAGCGGGCCGCGTGGCGCGATCAGAGGGCGCCATGTGGCCTTATCTGATTGGCCGAAAGAGAATAAGGAATTAGGGAAAGAAGATGGCCGAATTTGGAAAAACTAAAAACATGACAGTTGTAGATCTCGATGAGATCTACAAGTTTCATGTTGATCAAAAACAGAGATGAGGTCAAATAAGATACAAAAATACAAGGGTACAAATATAAATACATATAATGTACAAAGGGTCCCCAAAACCCAAGTTTCGCTTACGAGCTCCGATTTAAATGAAATTGGAATCATTTTGAAGGTCTATGAACATGTATTGTTCTAAATGTGAGTAGACCTAGATCGGAGGTTGTATGAGGTAGATATTTGCATTCTTGGTCTGAGGTCTCTAACTGGGTTTGGGGTTTTATAGGGTAATTTTACAAGTTAGAAATTTTTCCCTTTTCCTTATATTATTAGTTAGTACTATATACAGTATAGGGCTGGTTTTATTTACTTTTGGAGGGGATATAAAATACAGATAAATAGGTGAATATTTACAAGTGAATTGGGCTTCTTATTTAATGCAAAAATGGATGCTAAAATGGATTTATTATGCATGCATGTATGAATGCTAATTATGCAAGATAAAGGGAAATATGCTGTTATTTACTCGGGAGAAAGACTCTATTTTCAACTTTAAGAGTGATGAATCACAGATTCATCAACCCCAATAGTTAAACCTTGCTCGCCCCCGAGCAACTAAAATGAAATGCAAGAGTGAAATGATTTTGGGTTCCATACCAAGGTCATGAACAAAAGTTGAAAATGGAGCTTAACTCGATCTTTGGATTAAGTGTGTGGCAGAACCTTATTGGGATCTGAACTTAAGACCTGACAGACTTTAAGTTCCACAAGTCTTCTATTCAAGACACCTCAACAGTCAGGTCAGAACAAATCCTCAAACGCAAATTTCTAATAACTATGATTCTCACTTGTACTGTGTAAGTGTAAAATAGCTCTCCACATCAGAAATGGCTAAGAAGTAGCCTCCTCTAACAAGGTAACTCTAATTCCACAGTCTAGTAACTCTTTCCTCAAGGAGCGGGGTATTTCCTTCTAAGTTCAAGTGCGACCAGCTCAAGAGGAGCGGGTGGAGAAAGAATAGACAGTAGCCAGTGTACTTACCTATCTGGGGATGCCTGACCAGTGTAGCCAAGTCATCCAGCTGCAGACTTCTTGCTAATATACATACTCCGACAGGTATTTTATTTTCTTTATGTCCTGTCTACTTTTTTTGGAGCTCTTGCATTTTTTTGAACTATAAACAAGGTGAAGCATGAACATCTGGAGTTTTTCCTCTTGAGCCAGTAGACTATCCCTCTTTTGAAGCATTATTGCAACCCACAGTGTCCCGTCTTTAGACGTCAACACCACCAGACTAGGTTGAGATGCACTACCCTCCCTAGAGGAGGACGGCTGTTTCCACCCATGTGCTACTCCAAGCTAAAGGATTCTATCTCCTCACCACCTCATCAATGAAGAGCTACATGCATGGTGCTTGTCCAAGTTAAGTCACTGTCTATAAGAATCATGTGTGTGCACGAGATATTCTACTTAGACTAATCAAGATGACATGTGAACATAGACTTGCGGACTCAAAGAATTAAGTCACTTGACCTGAGAAATCTTAACTCTAGTTCTTATAAGGTTCCTATGAAATTAGGTGGATTAAGGTCAAATCAAGTCCATCCTCAATATCTACTCATAACATGGTTCAGAACCCACTAGCTTTTCACTTTGGATATGCAAGATATGCAGATGAGATGTAGATGACATGCTATGTAAATGAATGAAATGCAAGACTCTTTTTTGAAGTACCTTCCATGCGGTCCTCTTCCCGGAGAGGTGTCCTCCTGCCTCCAATCTGTGGCACAAAGAAAGGACACTCTAATATTCCTCCTGAGGAATACACCGTCTCCAGACACATTCCGGCCCTTCGAAGAAAAGGATCAAATCCTCCCAATGGTAATGTCTCGAATCTGACTTTAGTCGGTCTATGTGGCTCTTGGGACAATCTTCGAGAACCTTCTTGGAGACAAGATAGTTCACGATATTGGCATATCGGGAGTGAGTCGACAATAAAAATCGACTCGTCAGGGAAGGAGTCTCGAATCGGTGAATCTTCAAAAGCATTAAGATCCTCGAGATGGGAGAGGTGATCAGCTACTACGTTCTTCTTTTCATGTTTATCACGAATGTCCAAATCAAAATCCTGGATAAGTAGAATCCACCTAAGAAGACGTGCCTTTGCGTCCTTCTTTTCCATTAAGTAACGTAGTGCTGTGTGGTCAGTGAACACAATTACCTTGGATCCGATTAAATGAGATCTGAATTTGTCCAAGGCAAATACTACCGCAAGCATCTCATTTTCCGTAATTGTATAGTTACGCTGAGCAGTATCAAGTACTTTGCTTGCGTAGTGTATTGCGAATGGGACGCCATCCCTCCTCTGTCCTAATACAACCCCAACAGTAAAGTCTGATGCATCCGTCATGATCTCAAAAGGCAGAGACCAATCTGGGACTTGTAGGATCGGGGCATCCATGATTGATGAATCTCCATTTCATCACCTTTATTCTATCATTTTGGCCTCAAAAACCCCGGCAAATGCATGTAAACAGCATTAATTTGTACATAATAGCAGTCATTACTCATTGTATTAATTGCACATTAAATAAGGTTTTTAATGCCAAAATTATAGAATAAAGAGAAGAAAAGAGAAAGGAATAAAATTTTGTAAATATTTTATGACCCTAACCCCGAGACCAAGGCCAGCATGGTATTGGTCGACAAGGAATAAAGTAGGGGGAGATAAGGGCTGATATACAATAAATACCTCATTTATTTATTCATCCCTTTATGCATTTTTGACACCTATTTTATGCATAATTATTTATTCATCAAATAAAGAAACTTTGTTCATAAAAGTTGTAGATAATAATGTAAATAAAAATACAAAATTGAGTTTGTGTAAAAATAACACCCAGTGTACATTTTATACACACAATAAAAAGCCAACATCTCAACTTCACAGACCCACATCTTGCAAATAAAAACTCCAAATCACCCAAACTCACCTTTAATTGTATATAGCATTTCATAAACTATTTTATAAAATTGGTTTCATAATTTTTGGAGTCCATCTGTGGCAGTTAGGTTTTTGGCCCTTCTTGTACATAATACCTGATTAAAATATTCATTTTATTCAAATTTCATTATTTTTATAAACTCATATTTTTAGAATTTTGTAGATAATGTATATAATTCCTGTACAAATTGACATTAGAATAAAACCAAAAATAATTTGGAAAATAAAATAAAACTATGTAATATATATGGGCAAGATACCTATATGGAGGATGCACACAAATAAAAGGGGAAAACATTCTTTAATTATTCAAATCTCTTATATTTTTTGTAATAATGTATATAGTATATGTGTCTTATTAAAAATGCAAATCCTTAATAAAAACACATAAAATTAATTAAATAAATACAATGTGTATAATATATAGGTAAAGTACCTATATATATACTTACAAATACATAGACCGATTTATTTAAAAATACAAATAAACTTATAAAAATCAAACAAAAATACCTTTATACTCACAAAAATAAGTTATAAATTTATAAAATAAGCCAAGAAAATAATAAAAGAAAATAAATAAATTAAAAATAAAATATCCAAAAATACATGTAAATACATACATATACACATTACTAAAATAAAACTACAACAAAACACCTCGAAAAATTCAATAAAAATCAGGAATAAATACTACATGAAATAATACACATTTTTTATTTTATAAGCAAAAATTAATAAAATCATTTCGGATGTCAAATAAATCAATCTTCCTTCAGACCTGTTATTTTGTCTCGTAGCGGCTTACGTGGCCCAATGAGACGCCGGCCAACGTTGACCCCCTGGTCAACTGTCCCATCCCACGCCTGGCAGCTCTGAACAGTCCACTCCCCCGATTTCCTCCCTTTTTCCCGGGCACACCATCCATCAATCGACAACGCTTCCTTCACAAGATTTGTTCCCTAATCTTCCATGATGCCCGCCGAAATCACAGATCAACCAAATGCTCTCTAGATCATGAAATAATCGTCGGTCAATAAGGCTACTCGCCAATGTTTATAAATAAAAAGCTCCGCTTCCTTCCTCGAATTTGGCCACTTTCATTCCAACCTAACGCCTAGATCTTGTGCCTGGATTGTTCCTCGTGACAGGGGGAGTAGCCCAGCATCGAGACTCGGCCGGAGGGAGGAGAATTTTGACGCGGCGGAGCTCCGGCGTCCGCCCTGCTCCCTGGAGGCCCCCAGGTATAAGAGCTGTCCTTTTAATGCGTTCTTAGTTAGTTTTCAATGTTAGCATTGCATTTCAGTAGTTAGCTTAGTTGTTAGTTGATCACATTAGCGTAAAAATCAAAAATCGAAGTTCGCCGGAGCTCCGCTCCGGCGACTTCTTCATTGTAACCCTCACTGTATCCGACCGCCCCGATCATCCCATCTCGTTCCTCGTCGCCTTCTCCATCTCTCACACCCATCAGATCAACCCAAGACCCTTGGTCTTGGCGAATCCGGGTTCCAACTCCGCCGTTCGCCGGAGCCCTTCCGCCACCCTCCATCTTGCACCGCAGCTTCATAACCCCGGGTTGAGGAGATAGCCCTCTCGCCCGCGGTTCTTTCTGTGCAGGTACCACGAGGAATCGAGCCCTTCTGGGCTTGCCTTGACCAGGAAGAGGTTCCCGGGGGCCCCTTTCTTCTCCGACCTCGCTCCACCGACTCAGGCCCCCAGGAGCCATGAGACCACCGTCAGACGACGCGGAAGCCTCCCAGCTACGATCAGAATGCTCCAGATGCGCGGGAGGTGCCCGGAGGAGCCCGAGCTACCCGATCGAAGCTCGCCGAGGGCGAGTTCCTTCCCAGTTCTTCCAGGTGCCTTCTGCACCGTTGGATCGAGAGGGCTGGCCCAGATTGCACGCCAACCGTTCGATGAAGAAGCACGCCCACCGTCAGATCAGCTGGGACGTTCTAATCCCAGTCCCTCATCGCCGAATCGAAGTCCGCCGTCAGATGATTGCCACGTGTATAAGTGGCGCTCCCAGCGCCGCAGGATGCAAGGCCTTCTTTAGGGGTAAATTTCATACCCTACCCCTTACTTTTTGTATTTAGAGTTTACACCCAAAAATAAAGTATTACGTTGTAAATAAGTCGTAAAAATTGCAGTGGACCCCCCTGATGTTTACATATTTGCATTTTGGTCCCTCCGTGCCTCACGTGCGGCAACCACGTGAGGCGCGTGACATTTTGCATCTAACCCCTGCCGGGTTCTTGTATTTATGGAATGGTCCTGAAAATAAAAGTTAAAGTGTATTTTTGTTGTAATTTTTGCATGTATGCCCCTGCCAACTATTTTATTTGCAAAAATACCCCTGCCAGGCCATTTAATTTTTGAAGGCTTTGTCTATTTATTTTGTGCTTCACACTTAATCGAAAAATCTTGAGAAAATAGACTTAAGCTCCTGTTTGGTCCTGCTTGAACGCCATATTTTTAGTTTTGCATTTTGTTGCCTTCTTGCATTTATTAAAAATCAAAAACTTGTTTTTAAGTCCCTGTCTAACTCATAAAATCCCAAAAAAATATGAAAATGCCCTGAAAAATTCCAAAAAAGTTATATGTAGTGTATTTTGTCCTATATTAGTGTCAGACCAAGAATCCCTAAAAATCTCAAAAAGAGAACCTTAAAAATTCGAAAATACCCAAAAACTTCAAAAAAAATATAAAAAATCAAAGAAAAATCAGAAAAATATAAACTCAGGCCCTACTTATGCTATATTTTATTATTGTTATTAGAAAATTGAAGGGGAACATTTTTGAGGCTGTTAGCTATTTTTAATCTCTATTTTTTGTGACGGACAGTACCTAGTCCACTGTTTGCTATCATGTAGCTATTTTAAAATGCTAAAAATATTTGCAAAAATACCCAAAAATTATAAAAAACAGTAAAAAGCCATGAAAATCCCAAAAAGATCCTTTTCCTGAATTTTTGACTCTTTTTTAGTATTTTTGTGAAAATTATAACACCCCTTTTATGTATATATACCTTCTTCTATATATCCAAAAAAAAAGAAAAAAAATTATATATATTATATATATATATCTAGTAATATGTAGTCTCTTTAATCTTAATATGATATAAAAAAAAAGGATATATATATATATGTATATATTATATTATTACATGTATTATAAGCTATATGCTTAACCTCTATGTATATATATATATAATAAATTTGTATTATATAAATATATATATATCTATATACATAATACTTAAGTATTATATTTTAATAATAATAATAAAAAAAAACCCACACAAGGATGACTGGGATTGACGCGTAGGCTATTGCATTTTGTGTTGCTCTCTGTGGTTCGACCTCTACATATTTGTCACTATACATTTTCTGGTAGAGTAAATAAAAATTAATTCACATTTATTTTGAGCTTGATTGTTGTATTCTTTGGATTGTGGGTTAATTGCTGATTAACACCGGTCTTCCATGAGTGGTCGCCTCGGCGACAACACTTCTATTTTTTTTAATGGTGACCCTCGTGGGAACATCCGCCTGTTATCAATGATCATTCCTTGTAATAGCTTAAAGGCCTCAAGACATTTGTGAGCAACAATAAACTCCATGTCCTTGCCTAAAAGCTCAGTTAGCGATCAGGCAATCTTAGAAAAATCCTTGATAAATCTCCGATAAAATCCGACATGCCCGAGGAAAGACCGCAACTGTTTCACGTTTGTTGGTGGCTGGAGTCGTCTGATTACATCCACCTTGGCAGGGTCAACCTCCATTCCTCTCTTGGAGATGACATGCCCCAACACAATACCCTCCATCACCATAATGTGACTTTTCTCCCAGGAGAGCACCAGATTGACCTCACAACATCTTTTGAGGACTCGGTCCAGATTCTTAAGACAGGAATTGAAGGAATCACCGTAGACTGAGAAGTCATCCATGAAGACTTCCAGGAATTCACTGACCATTTCAGCGAATACAGCAATCGTGCACCTTTAAAAAGTACCGAGAGCATTGCATAACCCAAAGGGCATGCGCCTGAAAGCATAGGTACCAAGGGGGCATGTGAACGTGATCTTTTCCTGGTCCTCCAGAGCTAAGGCCACTTAATTGTAGCTCGAGAATCCATCCATGAAGCAGAAGAATTCTTTCCCTGCTAATATCTTTAGGATCTGATCAATGAATGGTAGGGGGAAATGATCCTTCTTCGTCGCAGCATTCAAGCGTCTCTAATCCACACAGACGTGCCACGACGTGGGTACTCGCGTCACGATCTCCTATCCGTTTTCATTGATGGTCGTTTGAATTCCCGACTTTTTTGGGACAACATGGATTGGGGCCGCCCATTTGGAGTGGGAGATGGGATAAATAAAACCCGCATCACACCATTTCCCTATCTCCTTCTTCACTACCTCTCGTAAATTTGGATTCAACCGATGTTGGAATTCACGAGAGGGTTTAGCTTCATTATCCAAGTATATATGGTGCAAACACAGAGCGAAATTTATCCCATAGAGATCGGAGATGCTCTAGCCTATCGCCATGCGGTTTTTTTCCAGGATCTCTATCAAGCGAGATTCCTGCTCCTCGGTCACTCGCGAGCTGATGATGACTGGATACTTCTTCTCTTGTCCCGCAAGGAAGGCATACTTAAGTGCTGTGGGTAAAGGTTTGAGCTCAGGTAATGTTTGATCATCAAGGAAGTCTGACTCAATCGAATCTGGCTCTAAGCTGGTAGTGGCTGGATCTGTCTTTGAAATTGATGCCACCAAGTCATTCGGCTTTGGAGTAGGATCGTCAAAGGTCTCCAAGCAATTGGCAAAAGCCACATCCGACTCGTCATCCTCATCTTCTGATTGTCCTAAAGAGGGAAGGACTGACAGGCTCAGCTGGGCCTCTAAGTCATCGAAGATGTAGGGAGATGCATATTCTGAGCTGTACTCATTTCTAAAGGCCTCGCAAACTGACTCATGCACAAGATCTTCTCCAGAGGGGATGGACTCATCGGTGCTAGCTAGGTTCTGTCTCCATGGCCCAACAGTGTCTACTTGAATGCAATCTATTTCGGATGAAGAGTACGCGGTGCTGGATTCTGAATTCGGTCTCTGCCATCTGGTTTGCTTCACCTCAAGTTCTTCGTCTCCGCCTAGAGTTTGGAACTCGATTTTCCCAATCTTATATTCAAACAAGACCCCTGCTGTTCTGAGGAAGGGCCTTCCAAATATGATCTAGGAATTTATCCAATTACGAGGGGTCTCCATATCAAGGACGGTAAAGTCCACCATGTATTCCTGGCCCTCGACTTTGATGACAACATTCCTCAATTCTCCTTGGGACTCTTGGTTGATTTATCATCATACTGAAGTAGGACTCTAGATTTCCTATGAGGTCCGAGATTTAGCCGCTCATAGAGGGTTGTAGGCATTAAGTTGATTGAGGATCCGTTATCAAGGAGAGTGCGTGAAAACGCAATGTCATCGACAAGACTCACCACATAATGTGCACCCATGTCTCTTCATTTCCTCGAAAACGAGTTCTTTATTGCGTAAGTTGTGGCTACTGGCAGAACATGTTTCTCAACACGGCTTTTGGTCTTCCTGCTAACCCTAGTAGGTGTGCATCTCACCTTAAGGTATTTCTGAAATGCAGGTGTCATCTCCACATACTTGTCAAAGGGGATTGTGACCTTGATGTGTTTATTGCAAAACTCTACCATCTCAGGGTCATCTTTTTTTATTTTTATGTTTTTCTTCTTTCCACCCTTAAGAGCTAGGGGGAAAGGGATTATTGATGCCAACTCAGATTCTGAAACTGGAAGATTTTCATTAAAAATTGAAACTGTGTTCTGTACATGACTCAGACTCTGAGACTTACTCTGACTCTGATGAAAAGAAAATTTTTGTTGCGAAACTGGTGATGCATTCTCTGCGACTGCTGGAACATCCTCCTCAGATGGAGGTGTGGGCTCTTTGTCGGTCTCGCTGGACTCTCTACTGGTGTGGTTCTCCTGCTTCTTGGAGGACTCAAAAGTCCTCTTCTTCTGCCGGTGGTAATGGTGTTGCTGCTCATCTACCTCCAAGTTCTCCTCAGGTAGAGACTTGGCGGCTTCTGACTCTGATGCACATGCCCGATCAGGTACGATTACGGTCCCTCCGTTCCCGAGGGACATAAGATTGACATTATTGTACGAAAGGATCTCATGTTAAGATAAAGAGTTGTCTGAATAGTATACCTGATCTCGTGGTTGGTTCTGGACTTGATTCAACCTGCTCGGGTTGGCCTAAACCTGAGCGGGAATTGGGGTCTTTGATGCAATATGCTGGTCCTGGGTACGGGAGACACAATTCGAATCAGTTCTTATATGCAGATAGTCATTCTGAATCTGTTGGACCCTATCAGTCAAGGTCTGCATCGCCAAGGTGAGGGACTCCAATTCACCGGTGGGCTGGGTTGGTTGATGCTAACTCAAGGACGAGTTCCTGTACTGGCCCTGCTGGCCATGCATGTACTGTTGGGAAGGTGGAGCGCCCTGCTGGCCTGAGTGGAACGTACGTTGTTGCTGCTGGTGCTGTTGAGGCTGGTACCCTCGTTCGGGTCGAGATTGTACGAAGCACAGTGCAGGGATGGAGACATTTTCTTGGTAAGCTAGGGAAAATCGGTGTGGATGACCGTTCCCTATCCCCGACTGTCTGCCGACGGGGTCATGGCTGTACCACAGCCTGTTGATATCAAACACCTGCAGAGGCTCCTCGTATCTTGTCTCCACTTGTGGGGATGCATGTTGGTCCTGCTGAGTGCTGAGTGTATGTCTGCTCCTCTACCCAGCTACTTTGAGGCCCTGGTGCATGTTCTTGTACAATATGAACTAGATGTACATGTACAGGTGGTATAGAAGGGGTCGGTACTCGTATCTTGGCTACCTTCTCAGTTAGTTCCTCCACTTGTTTCTGCAATCGCGAGAGTGACTCAAGGTCAGTGACCCTCTTGTGAATCTGCTCGACCATGGTTAACTTGTCACCTATCATCCCCATGCTGGGAATGAGGTCCTCTGTCAGATCCACTACAGGCCTCCTAGTTGTCTCGTTGGATAGGATCGAGGGAGACAACTGATAGGCCCTGGTGGCCTGTGACCTGCCTATTTCTACCGTCTACTCCAAGATTTTCCATATAGCATTTTCATTCTTGTTCAGATAACTTCCTCCAAAGGCAGCACTTACTAATCCTTGCATCTCAGGGGTCATGCCAAAGAACAAAGTCTGGACTAAGATCACCTTTAAAATGCTATGGCAATGGCATTTCTGAATGAGGTCATTAAACCTATCCCAGGCTTCATGGAATGGTTCATTGGTTCCCTCGGAGAAGCTAGCGATCTTGGTTCTCATCTGATTTGTCCTACTGAGTTGGTAGAACTTCTTCAAGAATAAATCCTTAAATTACATCCAGGTCGTACATCTCACCCCAAGATTTTTCAGCAAATGAGCGACCTTATCTCCTAAGGCAAACAGGGTGGCCTTCAGCCTGATGTAATCTTGTCCAACCCTAGGGTGACTAAGGTTGTTACAAACCAGCTCGAAGTCTCTGAGGAAGGTGTATGGCTCTTCATTCGTGTTTCCATTAAACTTTGGCAGCAAGCTCAAGAAGTGGGGCTTCAGCTCGAATGCTTCAGGGGGGGACCTCGGGTACTAGCCAGCTATGTATCTCGTTCTCTACGGGATTATATGCATCTAACATTGGTCGGTTTATTCCTTCAGCCTCGATGACCTGTCCCAATTTATCTGTTAATTATGCATTCAATTGTTCTGCTCTAGCCAATCAGACTAAGACTTGAATCATGGGGTCCTCTCTGTTTTCCTCTTCGTCAGGATTTTTCTTTGGCATTTTATCCTCTTGTCCTGGGTAAAGAAGATGATCTTGGTTAGAGGACATATCAAGGAAGGGATTCTTACCGAGGCGATGGTCTTCCTCGGTGAGATCAGAGGAGAGAAAAGGATTGGTTTGAGAGTAACCACCCTGGGTTTGAGGGATCCAGAACTCAAGAGGGTCATGAGCTCTAGTTGGTCCAAGTTGCGCTTGGGCCGGTGAAGATGAGATTTGTGGGGGGCTTAAAGAGAGATTGGCTAATAGGGATTCGATCTCCCCCTAGTTAGACATATTGGATGGCGAGAAGAAGATTCGAGAATTCTATGTGAAGATAGGATTTTACTCCTACCTGAAGTAAGCAATTGAATCCAAACCATGTATTTTCACACTCAACACGGTGAAGGACCCGAAATCGAGTCCGATTAGTCTGGTTGATAAGTGTGATTTTTCAAACAAATAGCAAGAAGATACATAGCCTATAGGGGAGTCAGCTAAAAGTCGGATGCGTCTCCCCTGTTTAACCTGTCACTTTAGATACCAATGTCCTTCCTTTCTTCGCTCCTATCCCAGCCGAAAGTTCAAGGACTTGCCCCTATCTACCTACAGAGTAGGTCGAGGCTGACAAGTCTATAACTTCACCCCAATCTACCTGTAAGCGCAAGCGGAGGCAACTAGTAACTTGTCGCAGTGCACCGCAATTTCACCCCTGTCTACCTATCGGAGTAGGCGGAGGCTACATGGCGCTAGTCAGTTGAACCCAAAGCTCAGCCATTGATATTTGCTTGGATCGAGATACATGATATGGAAAGCGGGGATTTTTGGCTCTGCCCTAGGGTGCTCACACACTCTAGTACGTCCACTCAACCTAAAAATAAGGTCGGGGTTAATTTCCCATAGGCAAAATTTTCGATTTTATTGATTTTTTTGGTCAATTATATTTAGCAATCCCAGTTTTAATTTAGTTATCACTGATTAAGTCCAACCACACAGCACACTTATCGTCCAGTCCCAATTTCCTTTTTACCTAAGTTTTGAAAAACCAAGAGAAAGGAGTCGGGAAAAGCCGATGCACGATAAATCAATGATGCTATGCTGAGTTTCGAATACTTATAGTGATCCCTTCGCTTTTATGCATGGTGCAGAACAGAATTGAAAACATTTTACACTATATGCAAATGCAGACGAAAAATCCGCTCCTAGACAGGAAGTTCTATTAGCGAGTGAAGCACATATTTAGTTTGACTAGATCTGTGGTCTAAGTGTGTTTTTATGTGTGATGTGTGGTCCTACAAGAATTACGAGCACAAGCAAATCCTAGAGTGGCTCGAGGAGCCGCTAGTGCAAGCCTAATCTAAAAATCAATCCACATAGCACACGGGGACACATTTCCACAATTTTTACACACACAAGAACACCCAAATGGGAACCACTGGAAAGAATGCAAAAAATAATGAAAAATAACTAAAAATACAAGTCCTCACAATCACTCAAAAATTTCAAAATACAAGCTCCTCGAAGCGCCTTCGACTCCTCGTGTTCCAAGCATAAAAACATATTGAGATCAGATAAAGGACGACACAAAATACTCAAATTTAAATGATAGAGAAATATTAACAAGAAAACCAGGAATCAGTCTACTCGGGGATGGAAAATCAGACACTCAAAAATTCTCTAGAAATTAACCTAAGCCGTGCCTCCCTGGCAACGGTGCGATTTGAAGGGCCTCGTTTCTACCCTTATTAATCCAATCAAATTATTGATTAAAATAAATATCGAGCCGTTAGTTGTAGTCAGGTAAAATGGACTGATTAAAAACCACTTTTAATTAAAGTTCAATTAATCACAAGCGGCAGATTTATTTTACATGGGCAAGCCCAAGGTCGAACTCAAGGAGGCAGCTTTTTCCTTAGGTAAATTTAAAGGGAATTCAGAGGTCAGATCATCACAGGAATGTTTTTGGTTTTTTAGCAATTTTTATGCTATTTTGAAGAAAGACAATGCAATATCCGGCCAGTTTATAAGTTAAATCAGAAATATGATCAAATTAAGTCCAAAAATTATGAAATTTAGCCAGAATATGAAATGCAACGGAATTAAGCTACACTAATATTTTTGGATTTTTATGACACTTTATGAATCTACAGCAAATTAAAAATGAATGTAAGGTGATTTTTTTAAAAAAATAATTTTAATAAATAACAAATCACATTATTTCTATATATAAAAATTATCCTAGATAGATCTAAGTATGATGAATCCAGGAAAATTGATAAATCTAAAATTCTATGTGAATTGGACCTATTAAAAATTAATGAAGGAAATCACAACTTTTTCAGGCCTCATGATGTGTGTAAATGTAATGATTTTTGGGTACAATGTAAAATAAATTATCTTAAGTCTATTATGAATTTTTGATGATTTTTGGGATAACAATGAATTTAATATGAATTAAAAGGCAATAAATGTGCAAAATATGAAAAATTTCACCAATTAAATGATAATAAATTCCCAATATCTCACAAAAATGAAACACGTGTCACATAAGAAAGAGGACAAGATAGGATACATCATGCAATTTTTAGAACTAAAAAATCATGCCAAATGGACACCTAAATATGTGTGCCAAGAAAGGGACCAAATTACAAATACATAAAATAAATTACTGAAAATTAAACATGCTGACAGGGACTTAAATGTAATTACCTATAATGTTGGGGTTACGTGTGCAAAATGCCCACTGAAACGCGTGCGCCTCACGTGATGCTCCTGGTAGGGACTGATTTGCAATTTTCAAAACTTCTAGGGGCCTCAATGTAAAATACCCAGACCACACGTAAGAAGCACGTGAGGTCCCAGGCTCGAGAGGCATCGGAGGCTCGGAGGTCGGCTCGGGTGCGCTGCAGGCTCGGGCGTGCTTTGGGTTAGCTTCGGGGGCTCCGAGACTAGGGGTCAGGGAGGAGGCTCGGAGGAGGCAACGTAGCGCCACGATGAACTACTTGATCGATGAAGATCCATCATCTACAAAATCTGATACGTGGCACGCCTTGGACCGCTAGATCTAGTGAAGATCCAACGGAGGCGAATGGCTCTTAAGATGAAGCGACATGGCGTGTTTCGAGATGTACGATCCTTGCAAGATCGGACGGCTATTGTAGGTCTAAAGCAAGAGTGACGTGGCAGGATAGGGACTGTTGGATCCTCCTGATCCAATGGAGTCGGGCGCTGGCTGTGAGGCTCTATCAGAACCGTCCGATTGTGAGGATCAGACGGCGGTTGTGCTCTGTGTTCCTCCGGTCCGCCGCCTCCTGCGGCGGATGTGGCTGGACTCCGGCGAAGCCCTTCTGGCTCCGCCGCCTTCCCTCGTGCTTGGTGAGGATTGTTGGATGCTCCTGAGCGGCTGGGATTGATCGTGGAAGCGTCGGGGAGCCGTCGGAGGCTCTGGATGAAGCTGGGGAGGTCCGTAGGCCGGAGGCGATGAAGGTCGAAGTAGCTCCGGCGAAGCTTCCGACCAATGAAGGATGTAGCACCTGCAGGATTAGTTTTTATAGCCAAGGCGTGCAGCGTGTTAGTGAGGTGAATGCGAGTGCAGTGGAAGGCCCGAGGTGGAGCGAGGTGGTCAAGAGATGTTCCTCCGCTGTGGCGGCAGAGCTCTTGGTCGGAGGAGGTGTGATGGGTCGTGGGGTTGATTTGAAGATACCGCGAAGGTCAGAGCTCCAAGGCGGAGCTTGGTGGGGGCTCAGGTGAGCGTAGGATCGATCGTGAGAGGCAGAGAAATTAGAAGAAAAACAAAGAAAAAGAAGAAACAGATCAGAGGAGAATTGGAGGGTGCTACCTGGGGGTAGAAGCTCGGAGAGGAGCTCCTGGTCTTCGCTCGAAGTTCGGTAGAGGTCCTGAGCTTGTGCAGATAGCTGGAGAAGCTGCGACACGGTGGTGGTACAGTGGATCTCGCTAGAGAAGATAAGACTGTCATCGCTCAACTTCTCGCCTAATTGCTGTCACCAAAAGGAGGGTAGGAGCTCTAGTTATCTCTCTGCAGGGGCGGATAGGGTTGAAGTTCGATGGAGATGGAGTATTTATAGGGATAAGGTGGCGGAGTTTGTGGAGCGAGGGAGAATGAATCATGGTGGTAGTGGGTGCTGACGAAGATGAGGGTTGATGGGGCTACGTCGTGGGGTGGTCACTACGTGGAGAGGATGGCCGGAGTGGTGACAAAAATAGGAAGGGGGCAGAGACGACACGCGGTGGGGCGACGTGGGCGAGGTGTTTGCGGAGGTAGATGACAACGTCGTGGCCGTTGGATCTCGCGATCCAACGGCCAGGCGATGGGCACGACAGGGCGGCTGGGATTAGTTCTAGGGCTACACGATCGAAGGGTGATGGTATCGCCACGTGTAGTTCTGAGGGTGCAGTGCTAGCGTGCGACTGTGATGAAATAAGGCGTGTGATCGGACGGCAGAGGGAATGGGGGAAAAGAGCGACTAAGATGGAGAAGATTCGGCGGAGGAGGAAGTGATGCATGGTGGGCTAAGGAAGAGGTGCTAGCAGACGACTAGGATGGAGTCCATGCGACGAGGAGAGAAGGAAGGCCATCGGACGGTGGACGACGAAGAGCGTGTGGCACGATGTGAGTGGGCTGTGTGGCGCGATCAGAGGGTGCCACGTGGCCTGATCTTAATGGCCAAAAGAGAATATGGAATTAGGGAGAGAAGATGGCCGAAGTTGGAAAAACTCAAAACATGAAAGTTGTAGATCTCGATGAGATCTACAAGTTTCATGTTGATAAAATGGAGATGAGGTCAAATAAGATAAAAAAATACAAGGGTACAAATATACATACATATAATGTACAAAGGGGCCCCAAAACCCAAGTTTCGCCTACGAGCACTGATTTAAATTAAATTGGTTTCATTTTGAAGGTCTCTGAACATGTATTTATTTAAATGTAAGTAGACCTAGATCGGAGGTTATATGAGTTAGATATTTGCATTCTAAGGTCTGAGGTCTCTAATTAGGCTTGGGGTTTTATTGGGTAATTTTACAAGTTACGAATTTTTGCCCTTTTCCTTATATTATTAGTTAGTGATATATACAGTATAGGGATGGTTTTATTTACTTTTGGAGGGGATATAAAATATAGATAAATAGATGAATATTTACAAGTGAATTGGGCTTCTTATTTAGTGCAAATATGTATGATAAAATGCATATATTATGCATGCATGTATGAATGCTAATTATGCAAGATAAGGGAAATATGTTGTTGTTTAATCGGGAGCAAGACTCTATTTTCAACTTTAAGAGTGATGAATAACATATTCATCACTTACCTACGATCAAACACGTAAGATAAAAATAATGCGAGAAAGCCCAAAGAGTTGCTTTCCTGATCCTTGGTCGACACTCAAATGGGGTGATCCCCACACAACCATGGGTATCTTCATTCATTTACACATGCAAGTCTCGAGGAAGACTGTTGTAAAGACGATTATTACATGGAAAATAAAAATACAAGGACAACATTTTTCTCTTCGATTTTCCTCCAAAGTTTGCTTCTGTGGCTCCTAGCAACGAAGAACACATGCTCCTCGCCTCCTTGATGACCAAGGGCACTGCCACAAAAACAAGCGTTAGATACCCATCGAAGAAAGATTAATAATGCAAACAACAAGATCTATGAATTAGAAAATCCCACTTAGTCAAAAATAAAAATCAGAATGAAATGAAAGATGAGATGTGTCCTCAGCAATGGAGTCATTTAAGGATCCCTAATATTGTCCTTTTAATTATGCAGAATAAACAATTTCGTTGCGGTCAAATAAGATCGGATTTGTCAAAGACCGCTTAAATAATGTTACAATTAACAACAAGGAAGCGATCGAATTTTGTTTTACTTGGGCATGCCCAAGATCGAACTTAGGGACACAAGCCTCTTAAATAATTATCTAGACTTATTATTTTGGGTCAAGTGTTAAATTAAAAATCCATAGGTCACTATGCAAACAGATATACAAACAATGCAGGCACATGAAACAAACACTTTTTAATAGATTTTTATAACGTGCACAAATGAAAGGTTACAATGATGCGAATATGCCCTAATTAGATAGAATATTTGAGCCATTTAAACAATAATCAATTTTGGGTTCAAATTATGGAGCTAGTTCAATTAATAAATGATGCAAAGAATGTAAAGCATTACATAAGGGACATTTATTTTAAAATTTAACAACAGAACTTTAGAATATCAAAACAAATATTAAACCATGTCATTAAGAAGAGAAGTAAACTAGCTTCAAAATGAAACCAAAATCAACTCAAACGGAGCTCGGACGCTAAAGTTATGAATAAAATCATCCAAGGTGAAAAATGGAAAGAAAATATAGAAATAAATAGGGAAAATATGGCAAACAAGTCCCTGAGAGGGACTAAAATGCAAATAAAAATAACCACCAGGCCTTCCCTGATATTTACCTACACGCGTAGGGGTAAAATTGCAATTATTGAAACCCGCAGGGGGTCGGATGCAATTTACCCAAGGTACGCGTGGTTTCCACGTGCTATTTGGACCTGGTTGCAATTTGAAGAAGTCTCGGGGGCCTCCATGCAAAATACCCCTGCCTGCACGTGACCAGGCACATGCGGCGAGGCTCAGGAACAACGTAGGCTCGGAGGAGGCTCGGATGTGTTTCGGTTGCTGGCTCAACTTCGGATCATGGCTCGGAAGGCTAGGAAGCGGCTCGGGCACTCCGCGCCTGAAGGTTTGGCACCGAGGCTCGGGGCTGATATGTGGACGCCTATGGACCTTTCGATCAAGAGGATTGGATGGCAACTTTAGCGTGTGGAGTAGGCGACGTGGGCCGCTTTGGATCGTCCGATCTTCGAAGATCAGACGGTGGCTTTACGTTTAAGGGGGGGTGACGCGGTCGATCATCCGCCGTTGGATGGCCACCTTGGGGTGCCATCCAACGACACTTATACACCCTGGATCTTCTCCCTCTGCCATAGGGATGGTGGCGAGAACAGGACTTTGGATATGCCACCTCCACCACCTCTGATTGAGCTTGGTGAAGATCTCCAGCAACTCCAAAATGTTTGGATATCATGGTGGAAGTTCGGCGGAGTAGCTGGAGCTGTTGGTTAAGGTGGAAGATGCTTGTACACCGGAGACAAAGCTTGCAAAATGAGCTCCGATGAAGGTCCGTTTATTGGAGACTCGTACATGTGAAAGGGTGAGAGAAGAAAGCCGAAGCGTGCAAGTGCTTTGTGGATGCGAAGTGAAGTGACTAGGAGGCCATGTGGGGCGGAGAACATGGTGGCACGGTCGTCTTCTCCGACAAGCCTGAAGAAGAGGGGAGGCGGAGTAGTTTGAGGTTGTGGAGGAGATAAGAGTGATCGGAGGGAAGCGCATGTATGGTGGAGATGCGAGGAATCTAATGCGATGATAGATGGAGGAGGACGATGCGAGGAGGAACCTAATAAAATTTGATAAATTAAAGAAAAAATGCAAAGAAGGATCGAAGGAGTTACCTGAGGTTTTGGCGGAGCGAGGCCTGTACTCGAACCCCTAGAAGGAGCCATGGTCGTCGCTGGACCCCCATGGCTACTGGTGGCAGCTCGACAGTGGCGGAGCACCGCAGACGTTGCCTACCGTTGCCAGGGGTCGACACCGAGGGTTGTTGTCGTCATGGTGCCATCTATCGATCCCCCCTGTCACGAGGAGGAGGATTGTTGCTTGGCGGAGGCCCACGTATAGTTGGACAGGAGGAATGAAGATGGTGGCAACATATTTGAAGGATGAAGGTGTGATGAATCCGCGATTCATCATCTTAATATCTTGATCTTAGCAAAATCCCCGAGTAAAATCCCATATAAATGTCAATAAAATCAATAAACTAACAAAATACCTCTTGTAAATAAAACACACTAATTATTGTATATTAGATTGTACAAAATAAATTACACATAAAAAGCCGCAAAAAAATAAAGGAGTTTTATACTTGTAAATAGCTCAAAACTTAATGGATTTTTAATAATTTCATTTCAACTCCTTTTTGCCTAATACTTTCTCTAACTTGTTTATAAAAATGTATATAAAAATACAAAAATACAAAACAAATTTCACCTCAAATAAATGCTCCTAGATCCCAAAGAGAAAAAGCCGTAAAGTCCAACTTCCAAGCTAAATTCCCGCTCCGTATGAACTCCAAATTCACCAAACTCACTTTTAAATTCAAGTTAGAAAATTATCTATCCAACGGAAGTGGTTTCATTAAAATCGGAGCTCATTTGCAAAAGTTGGGTTTTGGGAACTAGATGTACATTGTACATTATGTATATATTCATACTTTCTTCATTTTTTATTATATCTTTCTTAATTATTAAAAATACAAAAAATCATACTTGTGTTGTATTTTAATTATACTATTTTATTGTATTTTTTCGTTGTAAATATCTCTTATTAAAAAGACAAAAAAATTACATATTAGAAAAGTAAAAAAAAAAAGTACATGGTGTTTTGTCTTCTTTTGTAAATTATCCACTATTTATCTTCTCTTTTTATTTCATTGTATTTAAAGTAGACAACTTTATTTATTTATTTATTTATTTATTATTTAATTTCCATTCTCTACAATAACCACCAATTCAACTCCATTATTCCACCATTTTTTCCCAACTTCCCATTCAACTCCATTAATAAATCAACCTCCCATTCAACCCCATCACTTTAATAACCTCTCATCCCAACTTCTTTATATACATGCCATTCTCCTCATTTTTGCCTTTGATCCATCTTTATGTGAGGAGAGCCTAGTTCCCTGAGTTGAATCGGTGACAGCGACGCAACCGCGGTCGAGCGACGACGGCCCTCTCTCCGGTGTGATCCGTTGGTTCTTTGGCCAACATCGCAGCCACAACCACGCGCTGCTCGAGCTCATCGTGCGCCGGCGATTAGAGCGAAGACCGTGCTCACGTGAGCACTCCATAGGCGACCATCTCCACCGTAGGTAATTTTGTTTTTATGTGGTCATCATTTTATCTTTGTAGTTTTTTTTAGCATAACCCATATCACTCCTTCCATCACCACCATCATAACACCATATTTTTTTTCTCTAGCTTAGTTCATCACCACCACCTATCCATTTTTTTTTGTTCCCTCTTGAAGTTCCCTGTTTAAACAAAATTGTAAAAAAAATTATTAAAATCTAAAACAAAAAAAGAAGTTTTTTTTAATTGCAGCAAAACAAAAAAAATTAAATAAAAAAATAAAAAAAATGCAGCAGCGGTGGGGGAGGAACACCACCGCCGCCACCCATCTCCATCATCGCCGGCATCACCGCCGGCCCTTCCCGCGGCTCCGCGCCGCCGCCCCCACCACCTAGCGGCGCAGCGGCCACCGCGCGCGGCCGCTCCTCTCCACCGACACAGCCGCGCCCCCCCCCCCCCCCAGCGTCCACCCGCAGCGGCGCAGCAATCGCCGTCCCGCCGCCCTCTCACCCCGCGGCTAGCCGCCGCTCGCCGCTGCCCCTCCACCGCAGGTCCTCCGCCAACGCCGCCTCCGCCACTGAGTAATTTGATAACGTGGATTTAATAGGAATTAATTACTCATTTCTACTCTGTCTTCACTAAAAAATCCATAAAAAATTCATATTTTGTCAGAAAAATCCAAAAATATTACTGTAGCTTCCTTGCATCATGTTTTCATTCCAATATTTTTTTCATAATTTTTACTTACTGTTTGTGTGATAAATTGAGAAAAAATCCATAAAAAGTGTGCATTTTTCTTTATTGCATTTTAAACCTAAAAAATACAAAAAAATGTATTTTGTGTTCTCCACTGGATTAGGACTTTAGAAAAAATATAATTTGGCTAATTTGGATTAATTTGATATTAAAAATTAATTTGGCCTTGTTGTATGTTTTCTTAGTGTCTTGATTCACCCGCATTTGCATTTGCTTCTCTTTTTGCATTAAAAAAATCTAAAAAAATACGCTTTGGATATCTAGATCTTAAATTTGCAAATTAAACCCAAGTTGTTCCTTTGCCTCCCTGAGTTCGACCCCGGACTTGCCCGGGATATAAATTAAGCCGAGACACTCTTCACGGAGATCTTCTCTCGGTTCTGACCGACTCGCTAAGTACACGTGCTACAACGAACACGATTTAATCATCGTATCTAGCGACTCGTCAGATGGCGCCGTTGCCGGGGAGGCAAACGGCTTAGGGATTAGTTTAAAAATTTGGATTTAGTTTTCCATTTACTCGGGTAGTCTGACCCCCGAGCCACCTTGTATTTATTCCATTTTTTTTGCAATTATTTCTCTTCATATTTTTGTATATATCTTGTTGTTTATCTCTCTAATATAAATCTCATTTTCCTTGCGAGGGCCCGGTGGACTTGGAGTGCATCGGAGGTCGACAGACGCGAGGAGCGCCGACTGCTGAAGTGCGAGGATAAAGCAATTTATTTTTGAGAGAATTTTTTGTAAATTGTTGTAATTATTTAGGTAGTTGCTCATTTCTAGCGGCTCTTGTTTGAGAGCTCGCGCATGTAAAAAGACTTGGACATTATTTGTGGTGTGTCAAGCCTGTTTCACTCTCCGGCGAGGGTGGGGCTTGACTTGAGTGGCGAAATTAAGGATTAGGCACACGGTAGTTTAGATTCAAATTTGCTTGTGCCCATCGTAATTTAGGCCACACATATCTTAGAAGATTCACTTATCTTATAAGATTCATAATGAGACGCACATAGACACGTACTATTTAGCTCAAATTTAATCAATTCTTCCCCGCTAATAGTATACTGTTTAGGTGCGGTTTTCTCGATCTGCATGCATTTAGTGTAATATTTACAAATTCTGTTCTGCATAAACGCATGAAGAGTGCTGGGATTCACTGTAAGTATACCTTCTTCTGAGCATGCATCATAGTTTCCCGTTTGCATTCTGATTTCCGATTCCCATCTTGTTTTACAACTTAAGGTTAAAGGAAATTGGGACTGAACGGTAGACGTGCTTGTGTGTTCACATAAATTTCAAGTGATAACCTAACTCTAAAATTGGGACTGAATTGAGCAGGTCGATCTAATTAATTGGAATAAAAAGAACCCTTGTTCTCGGGTGCAGAAAGCCCTCATTGTTTGTTTTAATTGCAAGTGAGAGAGAGACGACCCTAGGATAGAGCCAAGTCTGGATTTCTTACTTACTACTGGTTCTTTCTTTTTAGGCGATTAGCTACTTTTCAGTGAGGATTTACGGGTAGCCGGTAAACGGTCCGGACTTCCTTAGTAGAGTGGGAGTTTTAGAGGACGCCTTAGTCCTCAAGGAACGGGTAGCCGTATTTTTACGGTCCGTACTTACTCCTATACTGGCTGAAAGTAGGTCAAACTAGTCGTAAGAACCGGGTCAGTCTGTAGGAAAATACGGGCACCTAACAGCTCGTTAATCTTTCCAAGATTGTATTATCGCCAACTAAAATTGACCAGATAAATCGGCCGAACTCTTACGGCCATCATGTGTTGAGTTGGTGAAATTGGGGGTTTGAATTGCGTTTGAATTGTGTGAGTTCACTCCGCACATTTACGTGCACCGTAGAACTAGCGCCTCATTGATTATCGTGATCTAATCGGTTCATTTGACATCGAAGATGACTGATTGGGGGGATATTTATTCGGACTTTGCGAATCTCTCATTGAACCCTTCAAAAAGTACGTCTTCAAAGGTCCAAGCGCAACTTGGATCAACCTGGACTCATGACCCTCTTGAGCCCAGGATCACTCACTCTCGGAATAGTTACTCTCAAACCATCCCCTTTCTCTCTTCCCACCTCACCGAGGAAGACCATCGCCTTGGTGAGAATATCGTGATTCATAAATCCTCTTCTAATAAAGAACACATTGCTGATTCAGGCCATATAGAAGACACGAGTAAAATGCCTCCAAAGAAGAAAGAAGAGGAAGAAGAGAACCATGAAGACCCGATGAGAAGTATACTAGCCCGATTGGCTGCATCTGAGCAGCAACAAGCATTACTGAGAGCTCAGTTAGGACAGTTAAATGTTGGGGTCCAACTACCAATGGATGCGGCGTATAACCCCGGACAATATCAGATTCATAACTACTTGAGTCTGGCCGAACCCGAGGTTGATTTTGAATTGAAGCCGCATTTTCTGAACCTGTTGCCGCACTTCGATGGGAATGCTTCTGAGGAGCCATATGCATTCCTAAGGGACTTTGAGCTCATCTGTGCTAACCTCAAACATAATAATGTTAGCCAGGATTATATTAGGCTCAAAGCCCTTCCATTTGCCTTGGGTGGAAAAGCCAATTACTGGGTGAAGAATCTTGGAATCATCGTCACCACATATGCCCAGTTCAAGGACCTGTTTTTGAAGAAGTTCTACCCTTTGAGTAGAACTAACATGATGAGGACGCGCATTACGAGTTTTTCCCAGTTACCCAATGAAGCCTTCTGTGATGCTTGGGAAAGATTCAAGGACATCCTGCAAAAGTGTCCTTGTCATAGACTAGATGACAACATCTTGGTCCAATCATTCTTCACTGGTCTCAACCCTGAGATGCAGGGTTTAGTGAGTGCTGCCTGTGGAGGAGCGGATACCGTCTGGAGGGTATTCGAGCAGATGGCTGAAACTAGCCGCTCACAGATGGCCAGCAGGGCCTATACACCTTCCCCCAGTTCACTATCACTTGGAGGGGGGAAACCAGCTGTAGTCGATCTCTCTCAGGACGTGATCCCTAGCATGGGACTTCTTGCTGACAAGCTTACTGTAGTCGAGAGGATCGACAGGAGGATTGATGAGTTAGATCGGAGCGTCTCCAAAATTCCAAAACAGATGGAGGAGTTGACTGAGAAGGTATCTAAAATAAAGATACCTGCCGTGACTGCACCCACTGCTCCCATTTACCGAGTTCACCATGTTCAGAAGCAGTTGGTGTCAGGGCAACCCCAGCCGTGAGAGCAGGACCAATCCTATACCCACTCTTTCCAGCAGCCACCTCCAGTAGCAGAGACAGTCCAGGAGGAGCCTCCACCAGTTTGGGAGGTGAATGGGATATGGTATACTCAGGACCCTGCCAGGCAGGGAAGTACGGGAGACCAACAGACCTATCAGCGTCCCCCGACCTTTCACAACACCGCATTCACCTCCGCACCACCTCCTTTACAGCAGAGCCCTGGATTCCATCCACCCGCAGCGGTGCAGCAATCGCCGTCCCGCCGCCCTCTCACCCCGTGGCTAGCCGCCGCTCGCCGCCGCCCCTCCACCGCAGGTCCTCCGCCAACGCCGCCTCCGCCACCCGCGCCACCGCCGGCGCCGCCCGACCTCCATTTTGGGTTCCATCACCGTGCACCTGTGGAGAAGAAGGTGCTTCCATTTTCTTTATTTTTTTTATTGTTGTGAAAATTGCAAGTGTTTACTTTTATGTTTCAGTAATTACAAAAACATCCCTGTATATAAGTGCATTGTAATTCTAGTTTCTTTATTTGCAGAGACAACCCTATGTTTGTATGTTGATTTGGACATCATTTTTACATCAATTTGTTCAATGAAAAATATCTTGATGTTGAGCAACTAGTTCTCTACATTGTGGACATTTATTTATATTTTTGTGGTCTATGGGTAATTAATTAAAATTATTCAACTGAAATTTTACATATTTTACCCATTCAGTGCTTATAAATTTTTATCTCACACACGGTTAGTCCAAAAAATCCACAAAAATTATATGTGATGCCTTGATTTGTGGTAATTTACTGTCCAAAGTTCAACCAAAATGGAGATGTCTTGTGCCTGAAATAATTCGTAGAGTGAATTTAGTATTTGATTTTTAATTAATTCCACGTAAATCATTTTTACGAAATTTCAACTCTCCTGGATTGCTAATCTAAATATCTACTTGAGATAATTTGCTTTTTGAGTAATTTGATAACGTGGATTTAATAGGAATTAATTACTCATTTCTACTCTGTCTTCACTAAAAAATCCATAAAAAATTCATATTTTGTCAGAAAAATCCAAAAATATTACTGTAGCTTCCTTGCATCATGTTTTCATTCCAATATTTTTTTCATAATTTTTACTTACTGTTTGTGTGATAAATTGAGAAAAAATCCATAAAAAGTGTGCATTTTTCTTTATTGCATTTTAAACCTAAAAAATACAAAAAAATGTATTTTGTGTTCTCCACTGGATTAGGACTTTAGAAAAAATATAATTTGGCTAATTTGGATTAATTTGATATTAAAAATTAATTTGGCCTTGTTGTATGTTTTCTTAGTGTCTTGATTCACCCGCATTTGCATTTGCTTCTCTTTTTGCATTAAAAAAATCTAAAAAAATACGCTTTGGATATCTAGATCTTAAATTTGCAAATTAAACCCAAGTTGTTCCTTTGCCTCCCTGAGTTCGACCCCGGACTTGCCCGGGATATAAATTAAGCCGAGACACTCTTCACGGAGATCTTCTCTGGGTTCTGACCGACTCGCTAAGTACACGTGCTACAACGAACACGATTTAAACATCGTATCTAGCGACTCGTCAAGGTGGCGGTTCCGATGGTGGTCGATGTGTGTTGTGTGGAGGATATGAAGTGATAGAGAGGGTTTCGTGTAGAGTGATGGTGTCTGCGAAGGTGACAAAAGAATGGTGTAGGTCATGGGGTGGTTTGCGAGTGGAGAATATAGTGGAGAATGTGGTGGAAATGGAAAGGGGGAAACCAGTGCACGAGATGGGCGACGTGGGCGAGGAGTTAGCGAGAGTAAGAAGATGAGGTCTTGGCCGTTGGATCTCGCAATTGAACGGTCGAGAGATGGGCGCGAGTGAGCGGCTACGATGAGATCGCAGGAAGACTTGATCGATGATTAAGAGAATGCCATGTGTCATGATGAGATGCAGGCGGGTGTGAACGGTGACGATGAATTATGGGCCTTTAATCGGATGGTGGGAATCAACGGAAAAGGGTGAGGACTAGGATGTAGAGCTTTGGTTAGGATCGGGCGGTGATGATGAAGACATGTGGCGAGAGGAGATAAAGGCGGAAGCGGACGACGGTGATGAGATCAAGCTGTAGGATCGGAGGGTGGTGATGAATTGGGAGCGGAAGGTGGGGATTGAGGTGCCTAGAGGTGACCGAATGGTGGAGAAATAGGGGTGCGTGGCAGACAGAGAAGCGGGCCACGTGGCTCAACCAAAAAGAGCCACGTGGCCCAATCAGATTATTTGGATAAAGAATGTGAAATATGAGGGAGAAGGAGACCGAATTTGGAAAAACTCAAAACATGAAAGTTGAGATCTCGATGAGATCTACAAGTTTCATGTTGACCAAAAACGGAGACGAGGTCAAATAAAGTTAGAAATATTTTAGCGATCATTTTTAAGGGTATAAAAACTCTACAATTTTAGTTTTGTTATTTTTTTGTATTTAAATTTTATTCTATGACTGAGATATATACAACATTTTATCTGGTTTTTATTGGCATTAGTTTACGCAAGGGGGTTAATATCAGCGATTTAAGACCATGATATTGAGTTTCATCATTCATCCAAAGGCATCTGGTGCCGTTAATTCAAGAACATGATCTAGATCTAATTTAGACCATCCACTCTAGTTGAAGCATCGTCCATCATCAACTGCAGGATCCGCCAAGTTTCTGTAAGAGAGTGGCACGATGAAAGGGACGTAAGTGGGGTAATTTACCAAAACCCCCTCTGTATTTTTTATATCTAATCAATAGTTCTATACATTTTAAATTAAATGTAAAAGTTTTGGGAAAAGTTGCAAAGGGTCTCTTATACTAAGTGGATATTGTACATTGGTCCTCTGCCTGCTCAGTTCACATGGCCCAATACGTGAGTTGGGCAAATTTCACTTGTAACCTCATGACTTTTAGTATTTCAATTTCATATAAAAAATGCTAAGTTGACTTTTGGGTATTTTACATGTAACACCTTGCATTTAATTTATTTTAGAAATATACCCCTTCTAGCTTGTATAATTTCAATGTTATTTTTCCATTTTCTATAAATAGTTGTCGTGCTCCAAAGATTTTGCAAAAATAGGAGAAATGCTTGATAGTATGCTCATTTATGCCATGCATTTTATTTATCATTTTTCTTGCATTTTATATATATTAAAAATCAAAAGGACCACTTTTATTCCCTATTTAGCTTTAAAAAAACAAAAAAATTAAACCTTTTTCAAAAAATCCAAAAAATAAGATATTTTCCGGTACTATGTTTTAGCACTACAGACCAAAAATCAATAAAAATACAAAAGAAAAACCAAAAAATAGAAAACCCTTACTATCTTAAAAAATATAAAATATTTTCAAAAATTCCAAGAAAATAGTTTTATATTATACTTTTATATATACATAACATTACATAATAAAAATAGTTTTTATTACTTTTGGATGAATTTTAAATTTTTAAATCTTAAAATAATTCGACTTTTTATTTATTTCTTGATTTGGGATATTTTGTATTTTAAAATACATACAAATTAGTAGAAATCACCATGAAATTGACCAATATAAATGAACATATAAAAAATGCAAAAAAAATTATTTTGTAATTATTGACTATATATAGCCATATTTATATATAGAATACCATATATTATATACACACACATATAGTTATATATAGTTTATATCATTATTAAATATTATAAATACAATCAATATATTTTAAACCATTAAAAAATAAAATGGACTATTTTTATTGTATTTATTGATTTTTATATATTTATTATATGACATATATACCCTATATTGAACATATTTTTACATATATAGTTATATATACACAGTTATTACATATTAAAAATATACAAAAAAGAAATCACAAAATTAGAAAAAGAAAACAAAAAATTATAAAATTAAAATTAAAATTGATATAAAAATCAAAAAATAAATATTTAAAATCCACAAAACACTAAATATATAGCAGGTAAATATAGACAAATATATATTATTTAGCGATAAATAATACTACTACACTCGTCTGTTCCTTGTGTTTGACACCCTACATATACTTGACCACTATATACATTTTTCTAGGGTTTATAATAAATTTTGACTCACTTGATTGCTTTACTTTATTTATATCGTTTGTTGGTTGTTGAGAATTCTTCGGGTCTCATGTTCAATCATCACAACAACTATTGGTCTCGCCTTGTGAGACCACACAACCGCTTCACCTGATTTGTGGGATTTTTCAATATATTTAGAAATCTAGGATATCAAAAATGTTTTAAGATGCCTAATATTTCTCAGTGATTACTATATAGTATAATGTCAGTCACCAAAGTTGATCGATAAAACCACAAGTACATTGATATTATTTTGTATTGTTCTCAATCGGAATGGTTATGGTGTCTATACCAGGTTATGATGGCTTGGTTACCTAATTAGGGCCTTGCATGTCAAGGAAATGCTCGCTCCTAGCATATACTCGAGCGTCTTGTCGGATCCATTTTTTGAGGAAAGAATAATATGAGTAAGTCAAGTTGTGCTCTAATTATTAAAATTCAAAATAATGCATACTTGTGAGAGCTATTACTATATGGTAATATCAAGCAAGCCCTAAAGGTTTATTGGTTGATTGGATTGATAATTGATTTAGTATTATTAAATCGTATTAGATACAATTAATATAAACACTCTATTATGAATATAAATGTAATTCCCTTGGAAGAATTAATTACATTAATATGATTCATAATGATTAATTAAAATTTGAATGAGATATGGAGGATCATATAAATGGCGTCCATGGTCTCCCGTTAAGGAGAAGAATTCTGCCGCCATGGATTGTATGCTGGAGACGTTTATCTGAAGTAATAGCTCCTGCATATAAGTGTGCATGGATCAGACTCTTTGCTTCTTGAAAGAGTAAGGTTGTATCTATAGTGACCCCAATATTGATTCCTCATATAATTTAGGTAGTATTTGATTGCGTATAGTGAGTTCTATTCTTAATGACGGCTGATACAGTTAACAACGGGTCAACATCAACTTTTGGGTGGTGGGACCGGGTGTTAAAGACTGAAATGGGAAATGCAAGTTGGACTTGTAAGGAGGAATAAGTTCCTACTTCTTTTTATGCGAGATGTAGTTTCTCATATAATTGGGATATAACAAAGGTAAAAAGGAGATCCCAAATCTTCCTAGAGATATAATGGTAAGTATATCACTTGCTTTGAAAGTGAATAAGGTAAGGAACTTTAACAGTTTAAAAGGTAAGATATTTTTTATATAAAATGCTTATTCAAATTAAAATATACATTTATGCAAATTTTCTTATTTCATATAACCTTCATTAAATCCACTCAAATCTATAATCAACAATATCCAACAAAATATCTTGGATTGGATTCATGATTAAGATGTACTATTTGTAGTTGGAGACATAATGCTTGTGGTTGTAATGTGCAAGTTTCATCAAGATCATGAGGATTGACAATCAAATAGACAATAAGACAATATCATAGGGTTTGTGTATCTCTATAGTCTTGATATATCATGGAGCGTTCTTTGGAAGTTACGTCGACGATGATCGTAATGATCAAGATCCTTCTTAAAACCAAAGTAGATGTTTTGGCAAACATATGTGTCTCAGCCTACTTTCTGACCTCTGATTATATAAGCTGATTGGGATGTCGGGGAAGTGGTCAAAGCAGTCATCTTAGCCTCTCGCATCCTGCTCTTTGCTTTCACATTAGCTGGGAAGGTCAGGGATCATATCATGGGGTTCTCAGCTGCACCCTAGTAGGCTCTGAAGTCACCCGCTAGGGAAAGTCAGTTTGATATAAGAAATAGGGGCAAGAGAGAGAATTATATATAGTCAAAAAGAGGTCTGAGTAAGGGCACATGCGGAGAGCAACAGTCAAAGCACAAGAGGTGGAGGCGTGAAGAGCATATTCTTCTGTGAGATAGGGATTGCTTGTTCTTCCCTAAAGTCAAGCTCAGTCTTTGGAAGGTAGAGGCAAGGCTTAGTATGTGGATGGCTGATAAGGGAGATTCACTGAGGCATGGTAGGGTTAATATATAGTCATTTTTTGACTTCTCACACCATCCTAGCTAGTTTGTTTCCCACTCCTATCCCACTTAGGGATTGGCTCAATGCAAGAAACCTCTCCACTCCCGTACCAAATATATTAAAAAAAATCGCTAATTCATATAGATCCCCTTCCACTCTCATATTCATCTTCCCCGTACCCTCGTATGATCAACTTCATCTCATCCTCACCCATTGCAGTCAATCATTAAGCCAGTGACTAGTTAGCTCGTCGACCAAAGAATGGGCCCACAAGAAACAAGACAGAGAAAAGGGATATTAACTGGATGAAAGCCATCATATGCTAACCTAGACCCACATGCCACCCTTTACCTGAGAGGTTCCTTTTTTAGTTCCTTGCTAGTGTAAACAAGTGGCCTTGAGAAATTGTAAGGCTAGAGTTAGACTTTGTGCTTGGTTTAGAACCAACTTTCAGAAGATTTTCTCCTAGTCCACGGGTTCAGAACCTGTCGAAGTATGGAGATCCCTAGTGCTTTACATCTAGTTTAGTGTTCAATCAAATAATTTGCAAATTGAAGTCTGACTTCACAAAGCCTATTCTCCTCCTTCCGCCACTTCATGTAATCATGAATAATGGTTCACTACATTTTGCAGAATGGTGGCTTCATAAGAGATGATGTACTCAAAATATTTGAGTACGTTCTTGAACCAACGTCCTCTAGATTAAGATGAATGTGGATATGTTGAATGTCATCATTCCACTATCTCTACTCAATTCTTCCAAAAAGCATCATGATGTTCATATTGTATGAATGTGATGAAGCGAGAATAAATGTTGAAATACTCTTATATTGAAGTCCCTTGAGGACATGTTCAATTTGAGAGATACTTTATATTAATAAATGGTTGCTTAAGCGTTAACGAAGCATAATGGAATCATGGGTCCAACCGATGTAAGAAGGAGAGTCAAAGAGTTGCTTATAATTCTGTGACTTCCATATATATGACATGCATGGAGTTTGATGAATGCCAATACTACAGCAAGCTGATGTACAAATTGTATGACTATATAGACTATCTAAGATCCTTAGAGAAGGACCCAGATAGTGCATCGGGATATTCTACATCTACATGTCATCACTGAAATCAACTTACTTATTACATAAGATTAAAATTTTATATATGTATCTCATTCTTCTAATATCACTTGCAATTAGTTACATATATTTTAGAAGATTAGAAAATTTGATCTTAAGGTTTGATAGTCATCCACATGGGTGTTGATGCAATTGTTGCAAGAATCTCCACTAGACAGATAGACATCATATTTTCAGTAGGAGAGCCCATAGTCTTAGAGAATGTCTCTTCGACCTAGAGATTAGAATACATTCATTGTTTATTTCTAAGTTTGTTGGAAATAAACATACATTCTTGATTATTCCTACCATAAAGAGTTGTGATGGTACATTTCAGATAGTAATCTAACATCTGCAAGACTCTACTAAATTAGAAAATTACTGAATGGTTCATTAACATTGCTAACACTGGAAATTAAACCTTAAAGGATGAAAAGGAGGATAAAAATCATCTCACAATGATATGGCATCAAGCTATGGTATTGCTGAAAGACATAATAGGACCATCATGGACATGGTATGTTCAAAGAATATTTACCACTTAGTTTCTGGGAATATACAATAGAGTTTGTAATATATAAGCTAAGCAAGATTCCTAGCAAATCTATACCCAAAACTCCTCGTTAGATTTGGTTTGTAACAAAGCCTGGTGTTAGACACTTGAGGATTTGGGGTTGCTTAGTCCATACGAAGAATGTGGATGAAGTAAGCTGGAATCTCGCACTAGAGAGTGCTACATCATTAGGTATGTAAAGGACGGTATTGGATACCTTACAACATTGAGACTCAAAAGGTTTTTATCTCTAGAAATGTAAAATTTCTAGAGGATGACTTCCTTAAGAGTCAAGTCAAAAATAAAGTAAAGGAACTCATTGAATCCCCTGACGATGTTGAGATTCTTAAACTAGAAATTGAAGATGTGAATAAAGATGAAACACTCGTACCTCTTCAAAGGAATTCGAGGGTGGTTGCACCACCTAAAAGGTACAGGTCCCATGTGTTAGGTGAAACTGACAATGATCCAACTTCATTTGATGAAGCACTCACGAATCATGACATGGATAGATGGATTCCAACAATGAAGTTCGCAATAGACTCCATGTACAAGAGCGACGTATGGACCCTAGAGGATCCACCTTGAGGGGTAAAACCCATTGCATGTAAATGGATCTTCAAGAGAAAGCAGGGACTTGATGGGATGGTAGAGACCTCTAAGGCACGACTCATAGGCAAGGTCTACACACACAAAGAAGGCATCGATTACGATGAGACATTCTCTCTTGTGTCTATGCTTCAATTCATGGCACTCTAGCTATAGTTGCATATCTTGATTATGATATTTGGCAGATGGACTTAACGATGGTATTTTGCAATGGATACCTCAAGGAGGATATCTATATGGAGCATCCACATGGCTTCATAAATGAGAAAATCAAAGTACACAAGCTGAAGAAATCCATCTACGGGATCAAGCGAGCTTCTCGTAGCTGGAACATCAGATTTGAAAAAATCATAAAGAGTTATGATTTTGTTCAGAATCATGATGAACCATGTGTGTAAAAGAAGATTAGTAGGAGCACCATTGTTATCATTAGGAATGATACATGGATAATGACTAGTGCTAAGATTGGGTTTTCCATACGTTCACAATGAAAGATCTTGGAGAAGCATCTTATATCCTAGGTCTGAAGATGCTCAGAAAAAAAGAAAAAAAAAAGATTCTTAGGATTGTCAATACATGGGTACATTAAGAAGATCTTGGAACGTTTCCAAATGCAGAATTCCAACAAAGGCTTCCATCCCTTAAGACATGGTATACACCAATATAAAGGGATGTATCCTCAAATTGTTGAGGACAAGACAACCATGGTTGGATGTCCTTACGCATAAATTGTGGGAAGCCTAATGTATACCATGATGTCCACAAAGCCAGATATCTGCCATGCAGTCGGAGTAGTAAGCCATTACAAATCCTGCTACGGAGAAAAATACTAGAATGCATTGAAGAATTTAAGTATCTAAGATGGAAGAAAGATTACATCTTGGTCTATGGAGATGGTGATCTCCAAGTTTTAGGATACACAGATTCAGACTTCCAATCTGATATAGATGACCGCAAGTCAACTTCAGGGTTTGTGTTCTTGTTGAATGGTGGTGTAGTGAACTAGAGAAGCAAAAAGGAAGACACTACAACTGATTCAACAATAGAAGACGAATACATTGCTACAAAGGAGGCAGTGTGGTTACGTAAGTTCATCCTAGAACTTGGTGTAGTTCCTCCGATACTTCCATCCCAATGCTCTGCAATAACACTTGAGCTATAGCTCAGATGAAGGAACCCATGTGGCATCAACATAAAAAACACGTGGAAAGAAAACACCACATCATTCGGGAGATTCAAAAGCGTGGTGACATCATCATTGCCTAGGTAGCCTCTGCCGATAACGTTGTTGATACCCTTACCAAACCTTTACCCCTGAAAGATTTTTGACCAGCATGTACTGAGTATGGGATTAATGATTGTAACTGAATGGTTCTGAGCACTAGTTGGAGATTGTTAGCCATGTGAGCTCGGGATGAACCATACCTACAATAAATGTTATTGTAATCTTTGATATATTAATAAAGTTTATTGATTTATTTTCACTTATCATCTAAGATTTATTGAGTGAATGCACTTATAAGGTCCCTTAGTAAAAATTAGGGTTATGTACCATGGCTATCTTAATAATCACATAGTTGTTGATTAAATGGTTGAATCCTGGAAGCTGATGCTTGGATGATATCTAAAGAGTTATATCAAGGACTCATCAAGCACCATCGAATAATTATTAAGAGATGACCTCTAACATGAGAAGGAGATGGCAATCCTTCTCTAAAGGATGATATATGACCGAACTTTTAGTGTATGTCCTCTACATAGGAATAGAGATTTGGAGGTGTCAGATAAGTTAGATCAAAGAGTTGACTTAACAAGATCGAGATAACCAAGGCTTGTGCCATATGCTATCATGATATAGACACACATCCTCTAACCGAAGATAGATGTATTGTTATATGCCTAAGAATGTACATTAGGTAGACCATTAGGTTGATGACCTAATCAAGGGCTATACATCGGCAAGACGGTTTTCATACGAGGGTATATGAGTAACAAGATCTCTCAAAGGTATCATATAGGTTCATTACTGAACTGGAAGACATGAGCTCACTCATAAGGTATTGGTACTGATCAAATTCCATACATGGCCATCATGCTTTGGAAGCATGTTAAGAATTTGTAGGTATGATATATGATTCTGAAAAGCATATGATCGATACCAACTCCTAATGACTGAATGAGAAACTTAATGATAAAACCCTGAAGAAGACAATCTAAATATGATCTAAAACTTCATATTTATTATAGGTCTTCCAGTATGAAGGATGTATGTTAGGAATACTCGAGGGTGATGTTATTGTAAACAATTGTATAATGATTACACTTCCATTCCGAGGGAGTGATGAAACATGTATGGATTTTAGTGACACCACTTAATAGATTAGTAATCCAATCTTAGTCCAAATGTTAGACATTGATCTTAATGTGATTCAGATGCAATGAGAAGATTATATTTACATTTTGGTCTAATCAAACATCTTTGAGAGGTCCTGAGATCTAGTTTGCGATATGATCTCAATCCAAGTCACTATACATGGAATGTCCAATTGCCATGTCCTTATCTCTAAGTATCCATGGAGAAAGTGCATTATTGTTGAAAGAGTTCAAGAATAATTTTATTATTGATAATATATCTGAGCATTGGGATATTGATGATTAATTGTGTTTTAATTATCACAAATAATATGAATATGATTCATATTATTTGGACACATGGGATATTTATCCAAGATAATTAAATATTATTTAGTCATCAAGGATATGATTAATTTGATATCACTATCCATAATAATCATAAATATTATAAGTAAGATTTATAATATGATGGAGAGATTTAATTGTAAATAGCATTTACGAATTAAATGTTGATGTGAATTGGATTCACATTAAACAATTAATTGTAATTGCATTTTACATGTTATATTGGATGTATGAATATGATTCATAATTGTCCGTGGCATGATTGAAATAATCGCAAAATAATTTGGAATTATTTTTGTTAATAATATTGTAATAAAAGTTGTTTCACATGTGGAATATTTTGGAGAGATATCAGATCTCTCAATTAAGGAAGAATAGAGTCACCATCCTCTTTAAGAGGGTGGACGGCCAAGGATTCCTGTTAATTGTATAGATGTCCACTCTATTAAGGGAAGAGGCTTGTCCTCTTTCCATTATTTTGACATGAAATTGATTTGAATTAAATTAAATTCGTTGTAAATTATTTTCGTCATATTTAATTTACTTTAAATTGATTATTTGTTGTTGCAAATTTATGCAACAAAATCATGTTCATTGATTTAAAGCACAAAATAATCTACACCATTGATTATTGTGTACACATGGATTGAGATCTGTCTCAGACCTTTAACTCGGATTGCGGGAAGTTTGTGTCTCATCCACGCGTCGGTAAGTGCATCCTTCGTCGTATCAGACTTGAGATAGGAGGTCTCTTCTCTTAGAGACATGCACGATCGCAAACATGCTTCAGGAGGTAATCCTATTACTTGTTTGTGATCATCTTGAAACGATATGAGAAGTTCTCTCATATCATGTGATTTCATCTATTTAAAATTTTAAATCCCGCTGCCCCGAGCAACTACTATGACTAGTCGCTCTTGATCACATGTGATGCGATCCTCACACTTCTATGATGCACTAATGCCTAAACCCTAGTGATGAATACCCATTCATTCTCCTTTATTCCTTTATTTTATCTTTAAACCCCTATATAAATGCAAGTAAATATTGATAACTTGCGCAAATTAACACTCTGACCTTTGTATGTAAACAGTGCTTAAATACTTGTATTCCAATACAATACAAATGAATAAAGAAAATAAAAATAAAGGAAGTATTATAAATATTGAATGACCATAGACCCTGACTAAGTCAATATTTACTTGGATGATAAGAAATAATGTAGGGGGAGATAAGGGCAAACGACAACAGACAAAATAACATTGTCACCTAGAAAACCTAGGTGACTAGTACACTGTATATATTAGCTCAAAATAACATTAATTTTTACACGCTATTACACACCTCAAATAAAGATGCTTTCAACACAATACATGTGCATAATAATACATAGAAAAAATACAAAAATAATAACTCCTGAAAATAATGTACCATGTAGATGGGACGCACATATGAGCAAAAAAACTTCATAGATCCATATCTTTTCCATATGAACTCAAAATAAACCAAACTCACCTTTATTGAAATCTAAATTAAATTATCTATCTAATGAAGTTAAAATTGGAGTTAAGATACAAAAGTTGCCTTTTTGGATCCCATTGTATTGTATACCAATATATGTATATATATTTATCCATTTAATTCATTCCTTATATTTTTCACTCTTTTATACTTTTGAATACTTGTAAATATTATTTGAATCATATTAAAAATAAAAACATAAAAAGAAATGAATAAAATTCATTAAAATAAATACTATAATAAAATACATAAGTATGTTATACTTATAACATACATGTACATATTTTTTTAAACATACAAATAAACTTATAAAAATAAAAGAAAATATATAAATATATATTTAAAGATATTGTCAATACATAAATTATGTATATAAAATAATAAAATACAAAATACAATATAAAAATAAAATATACATTATATAGGTATTTATACCTATAATTATACTTGTAAAAACTAACACATAATAAATAGGTAGATAAAAATAAATAAAAATCACCTAAAATTAATACATAAAATAAGAAATAACTTTCATGTTTTAAGAAAATAAAATAAAATCATTTGATATTTTATTTCTATTTTTTATTATTTTTCCATTTTTGTTTTGTCTCACAACATCCTACGTGGACCAATAGGAGGCGAGTCTGAGTTGAACCCAGTCAACTCCCGAGTCATCCTAGGCCTACGGATGTCAGACACGGACCTTGATTCTTCTCCCTATTTTAACACTCACAACATTGAATGAATCACCTCACCCATTTTATGAATTTCTTCCTTGATCTTTGCTCTTCCACGCCAGACCAAATCCTTGGTCGATCTTGCAACGATCTCCGTGGAAATCCAAATTCTTTTGAGCTTCTTTGTCACTGCTATAAAATGAACACTCGGGCTTCGATTCAAAATTTAATCCCTCTTAACTCACGTTTGATCCCTTGAATCGAAATTTGGAGCGACTATTTGTGATAGGAAGAGCACCCTATCAAGCCAGAGCGAGGAGAAGGAAATTTTGAGGTGATTCAAGCAATCATCAGACCTCTCTGGCGGTCTTTTGCTCCCAGCCACATCAAGCAGGTGAGCTTCTATTTCTTTTGCTTTTTCAGTTCCTAGGCATATCAATAGTGTAACTTTGCATTTCATTTCATTTGATTTCATATTTTATATCATAAAATCTAAAAAACAGTGTTCATCGAAGCTCTAGGATCCGGCCTTTGTCCACTATGATATTGATTGTTGACCGCTTGCCTGAGAACCTCCACATCTTCCCATGTCTATCTTCTTTCGCCTCGATCCATTTCCACCCCAGATCTCGCTAAGATCTGGGAGATAGGTACTCCTCCTCTGCCTCTCATTGGAGTACATATGCCATATCCATACCACCTCCTTTTGTAGTAGCAAGCAGTTCAAGGAGCTTTTCCCTCGACCCTGGAGTCTTCTTGTGCAGGCAAGAATAGCAAAGAGCGCCTTTTGGGCCTTGAGTTAGTCCTGGACAGAAGCCACAAGTCATTGAACTTCTTCGATCTCTAGGTCTCTACTCAACGAGATCTAGAGTCATCCAAGCACTCAAGATGTTATGGAATCGACTAATGAGCATTCTGAGCCACTTAGCAGACCAGGAGACCATCGAGATCAGGACTTTTGCCAAATTGAAGCACTCCCCTTCGAGCCTTCATTTATTTTCTTCATGAGCATCTCCTGGTCATCGTTTCAAGAACAAGTGCCAGATGTAGCAGGAGCAGTTCAATCCACAAGAAAGAGACCGTCAGATCTAGCTGTAGGATCTAATCAAAGTCCACCATCCGCGAACCAGTATCCGCTCATCCCAGCCATCCACAGGGATAAGTGGTGTTCCATCCATAATCTACTCACACCTATTGAGGGGTATACTGCACATTTTCCCCTCGGCTATTTGTATTTTATTTTTAGTCCATAAACATAAAATTTAAGTTTTAATATTTTGTATTATTTACATTCATGACTCTAAGATTTATTCTATTTTCACTTTAGTCCATTCCATGTCACCTCACGTGCTTGTGTACGTCAGGGGGGATTTTTACGTTAATACCTTTGCGGGTTTTTGGATTTACTTTTAGTCCAAAAACGTTGACTAAAAGTGTAATATTTTTGGGGAATTTGCATACTAGGTCCTTGATGAATCTCCATTTAATCACATTTACTCTTTCATTTTGGCGTTGAATCCGTAGCTAAATGCATGTAAATAACATTAATGTGTAAAAAATAATACTCATTATTTGTACTATAAATAATGTATAAAATATTGTATTTAATGCCAAAATGGAAGAATAATTAAAATGAAATAAAAAGAATGAAATACCAAAGGAATTGAATGACTCTAGTCCTTGAGACGAAGTCAAGAATTGACTTGGTTAACAAGGAATAAAGTAGGGGGAGATAAGTTCCAAAATTTAAATAAAAACCCTGAGTTTTATTCTCTAATAAATACATTTTGAGATCTATTTTATTCTTTGTTATTTATACCTCAAATCAATAAACTTTGAACATGAAACTTGTACATAAAAATACAAAGAAAAATACAAAATTTATTTCATTCAAAAATAATACACAACGTTCCCTAGACACTTAGAATAAAATGTCGTAAAGAAAATTTCACAGATGTGTACCTTCTCCATACAAGATTAAAGATCACCAACTCATCTTTATTGTTCATGAAATTAAATTATCTATTTAATGAAGGTAGTTTCATTCAATTAGGAGTTAAGAAGCAAAAGTTGGCTTTTGGGCCCTCATTGTGCACTACACGTGTATTATATTCGTTATATTTATTCTTTATATTTTTAGGTTTCTTATATTTTATAAATTTGTAAATATTATTTAAAACAAATGTAAATAATAAAATGAGAATAAAACAAATAAAAATATAATAAAATAAATAAGATACTTCAATAATATCATTAAACATACTTATGATATTGATAGATGGATTTTTACACTACTCTGTTAATGAAACACGATCAACAATCGCTGCGTGACTAGGTATGCCTGTAATCAACAATCAACCCACAAAATATTCAAGCGATCAATATGTGTGAGTTAAATTTTATTATAACTCTACTATAAATGCGTATAGGTGTATGCATGGTAGAATATCAAACATAGGGAGAAAATAAGGTAGCCTAAATTATTATTTATAAATAAATAATGAATAAATAATAATGTATTTTGTACAATCAAGTAATAAATGAATTAATGTGTGGGTTTTAAATTAAATAAAGTAATTCTTTTATTTTATTATATATAGTTTAAATTTTAAATTGTGTAATTTTTAATTTATTTTAATTAAATCATTATATAATATATATAAGGGTACGAGATCATATATGTATATGTATCTATATATATATATATAAGATAATATGATATAAGGTATATATGTATAATACATGATAAATGTATAAAAATAAAAAAAATTCATAACTATAGCCCGTTTATATATATACATATATTATTTTTTAGGTTTCTAAATTTTTTATAAGGTATTTATAATAAATATTAATATAAACTAGATTATAGGTATATAATACAATATGGGGTATTATAACTATAAATAAAGATAAAATAATCAATAACAGCAGAATAACGTGTTTTTGGATTTATTTTATATTTTTCTACTATGTTTGTGATTTTTAGGTATTTTTGCTAATTTTTAGGTATTTTAAAGTCCAAAATACACAAAATCAGTAACTAGTTAAATAGGTTGAGTTATTTTGAGATTTAAAAATACTAAATAAAGTAAAAATTTTCCAAAACTAATTTTCATATGTAATAATATATTCATATATATGTAATTCTAAAATACAAAGTAATGTTTTTGGATTTTTTGAAGAATTTTATAATTTTATAGGATTTTGTAGCTTTTAATTTTTTATCATTTCCTTTCTATTTTCAGGGATTTTTAGTCTGAAGCCACAAAATAGTATAATAAACAAAATGTATTTTTTTGGGATTTTTCTAACATGTTTTATAATTTTTTCATACATTCTAAATCAAACAGGAGCAAAATGTGCACTTTTTGATTTTTAATAAATAGGAGATATGCATAAAATGCCAAACAAAAATGTAGCATGAAAGAGCAAGCATCTAGGTACATTATCCTATTTTGTATTATTTTTTGAGCACAGATGCTATTTATAAAAATAGACAAACATGCACAAAAACAAATAAGATGGCATGGATCATTTGAAAATAAAAATAAGTTTCCACACATTTATGAACGCTAAAGAAAAATCCAAGGGCATGCCTGTAATTTTTCGATGAATATTTATATTATACGAGTCTGGTAGGGACAAAAATGCAATTAACAAAAAGTTCTGGTTCTCTTTACAAATATTTCCATAAAGTAGACTTATTACAAATACAAAAACCTGTGAAGGTATGATTGCAAAATACCCACATTACATGGGGGACCACGTGACGTGAGCTGGCTTGGACACGGATATCAATACATAATAAGGCGAATCTCGAATTATTTACACTCCAGATCGAAATTTTAATACTAGATATTAATATACAAAAATGCGCGGGCATATATAAAATTTACCCAATATTTGTGTCATCCAACAGAGCATGATCATTAACTTATCCACATCCAATGGTCGAGGAGAAGCATCACTTCGTTCTAATCCAATGGCGAGGAATAGAGCTCGCATTGTAGTGTCATCAGATAGCTCGAAGGGCATCAGCAAGAACATGGAAGAACTCAACCTTGGAGCTCCTTCCTCCCACCGAATCTCCGTCTCGAGGCACTGGATCGAGCTGTTGAGATGGGGCAATTGCTCCAGAGGGTGGTCCGCAGGTGTGGAGTTACTTAAAATGGTACGAGGCCCTATGATCAAGGCCCGAAGCTCTCGTGAAACCTTGAGCACCAGGAGGTGCAGTACATGGTCGATTTGGCCTTTACAAGGCCCCATTAAGCTCGAGACCTACACAAAGAAAACCACGAGTCGAGGGTAAGCTGCCTCGACCCGATTAGGTGTGGAATTAAAGTGGAATGAGCGGAGGCGTGGTGGTTCGGCAAAGGTAATGGATTTGGACCTCAATCTCTAAATAGATGGTCGTTCTGGGTTTTTAGATGGATCGATTAGTTGGAGAAACGAAGGTCTAAGTTATGAGGCCATTAGATGGGTCGAAATAGAGTATACAAGGTGGGACAAAGGTGGTCGGATTACTAGAGCTCCGACGAAGGTAATTAGCCTAATCGAAGCTAAAACAATAACTAAAATTGAAACAAAAATGCTGAATCGAAAGAAAGTAACTAAATCTATCTAAGAATGTAAAGGGAACAACTCGAACTTGGCTAACATACCAAGGAAAAGGATGATTCCATAGCATCACCAAGGGTCGCCTCCTCTCCTCCGTTCTCCGCTCCAGCACCGTAGGGGGCCTGCTATCACTAGGTGTCATACATGGCCGAGGGTAGTGGGATTCAAGGATTGAGAAAGGAGCAAATCGAGGAAGGTAAATGGAGGGGTATACTTATTGGCTGAAAATGGTAGATCTTACGGATTGATACAAGCCCAAAATGGAGGAGATCGATGGGATATAACATGAGGTGTCAATCATGGAGATCCCATATGAAGAACTTGTTCAAGGCTCAAGGTGATTTGATTATTAGATTTCTAGGGGAAATGGAGATAAGCAGGCGGCTCGAGGTTCTGATCGAGGTCAGAGGTGCCAAAGGAACAGTTGACCTGGGTCAACAAAAGTGGTTGACCCACGTGGACCAGTTGAAAAAAAAAACAAGGCAAAAATGCTTGTAAAATGAATACTATTTAAAAAATGAATTAATTAATTTTAGATTATAAAATAAAAAAATGTTCATTATTTTCTATAGTATTTTATTCCTATTTTTATTTATTTTTATGAGGCTATCCATTGTAAGATATTATTTACAAGTATAATTATAGGTATATTTACTTATATAATACATATTTTATTTTTTTATAATTTATTATTTTATACCATTAATTTATATAATTATAACTTATTTAAATATGTAAAAGTAAATTTTTATTGTATTTTTCTTATGTTATTTGTTCACTTAAATAAATAGATGTATTTATTATATAGGTATAAGTATAGATAGTTCATTTATATATTTTATATACTTATTTATTTTAGTTTATTTTTAATAATTTTAGTGTATTATAAACATGTACTTATACTATAAATAATATTTACAAAAGTATAAAAATATAAAATATGGAAAAATCTAAAGAATGAATAAATGATTATTTTATTCATGTATATTGTACAATAGGAGTTGAAAGTCTAACTTTTGCATATTATATCCAAACTAAATGAAACCACCTTCGTTAAATAGCTAATAAAAAGTTATATACAGTTAAAGTGATGTTGGTGCATTTTTAGTTCATTTGGAGAAGATATGGTTCTGGGAAGTTTGGGTTTTGTCTTTTTATTTTGAGTATAGAATGCACACTATATATTATTTTCAGATGAAATCAATTTTGTATTTTTTTATTTTTATTTGTAACTTTTATGTACAAAGTTTGTTGATTTGATGTATAAATATTAAAGAATAAAATAAGTCCTAAAAATGCGTTATTGAAGAATAAATAACTGAGGTTTTTATTATGTTTTCGACCCTTATCTCCCCCTACTTTATTTCTTGTCGACTCAGACATCATGATGCCTAGGTCTCAGGGTTTAGGGTCATAAATATACCCTTTGAATTTTATTTCTTTTATCTTTTTTTCTTTATTTTTTATTTTGGCTTGAAATATAGTCTTTTATGCAATAATTACACAAAAATTATAAATGTTAATTTAGGAAAAATAATGAAACTAGGAATTAAAGGCCAAAATGAAAGAATAAAGGTGATAATATGGAGATTCATCACGATCCTATACTTGTGTTTACTAGTCCCTAGCGAACACTTAGGCCTATAAATGCAGAAAAGAAAATAAAGAAATAAAAAATAAAGAACTTGGATTGATTTTAACTTTTAAACTTATCCTTTATAAAATCAGAGTTTGGAGCCTAGTCAGACCTTTCGACATTTAGGTTTGGTCGAAATCTTGTTGGGAAACAGATTTGAAACACAATAACCTCTGAGAGTCACAAAACCATGCTCAAGTCACCTCAAAAGCCAGGTTAGAACACTTCGATATCATATGTAGTCCCTTATAACTACGAGTCTATCTTGTACAGTTTATGATATGTAGTGCTCCTTGATTAAAGCTATAAAAGTTAGTCTTTTCCAACATGGTAACCCTAATTCCCCAATCCAATAACTCTTTCCTATAGAAGCAGGGCATTCCCTTCTAAGTCCAAGTACAATAGTCTCAAGAAGAGGAGGTGGGGAGAAGAATGGACGGTAGCCAGTGTAGCTACCTATCTTAGGATGCTTGACCAGTGTAGCCAAGTCATCCGACTGCAAGCTCACATATATTTGACTTTGAAGCTTAAGCTTTCTTATTAGCTATACGAATATACATAATCTGACATACATTTTATTTTCATTCATGCATGTCCACTTTTTTGGAGTATTTTCATTCATGCATGTCCACTTTTTTGGAGTTTTTTATTGCATTTTTTTAATATTATATATAATAGATTTTCTATATGGACTTTTTCCTATTGAGCCAGAAGATTATCCCTCTCTTGAAGCATTATTGCAACCCACAACTTCTATCATAAGACCTCATGGCTACTGGATCAAGTTCAGGTATAAGGGCCATGGATATGTGACTTTCGATGATTCCATTGCTTGTGTCTCATGTCAGCAAATCCACCCCTCTACTACTTCAACTGAGGTGAGCAATGTGTAAAATGAAGGTGTGCAAGCTAGGTCACCGTCGATAAGAGTGATGTGTGTGTTCTGAAATATTATACTTAGGCACTCAAAATGACATTGAACAAAGTTTCGTGAGCTCAAAGAATAAAGTCTAGAAAACCTGAAGTGCCTCAATTCAAGAACCTATAAGGTTTCTATGATTAAGTAGATTTAAGGCCCAACCAAGCTCAATTCTTTGGATTTTACTTAGACTTGTTCAATCATTAACATCAATCCGAAAAATGAAAATGTTATGTACAATGCAAAGAAAATATTTTTGTGATGCAATTTCCTGATTTTGATTTTTTATGGATTTTTGAAAAAGTTTTACAAATTTTTATGCAATTTTTGAAAAGATTTTACAAACGATTTTGGATTTTAAATTTTGCAAAATGCTAAGGATTTTTAAAAACAAAAAGGTTTTAGGAAAAGAAGTATGTGCAGATATTTACACGGGAGTGCTTCTTTGGGATTTACAAGAGTTAGGATGAAGAATTTACACCCGTTGAATATTCACAAGGTTATGTTTAAATTTAAAGAATTTTATTTACTTGATTTGTATATCTAGTTCCCAAAATAATTTAAAAAGATTTTTGCAAACATTTTGAAAACCTGATTTTACAAAGTAATTTGACGAATAATTTTTATAAGCATTTTCAACATTTGAAAATCATTTTGCAAAGATTTTTCAAACAGTGTGTATAGATTTTTTAAAAATATTTTTGAAACTATTTTCCAAACCATTCGCAAATAGATTTTTAAAATATTTTACTCAAAGAAAAGAATTTTTTATACAAAAACATTTTTACAATGGTTGAAAACATTTAAAAACCATTTTCTAAATAGATTTCAAAATATTTTTCAAAGAAGTTTTCCAACCATTTTTCAAAGATTTTGCAAAACATTTTTACTTGATTCATTAATCAATATATACAAGAATTTTCAATAAATTTTATACAAGTATGTTCTTTTCAATTAAATAATATATTAGCCATACTTATTAAAAATATGAAAGTACAAGTTTTGGCTATATTATATACAATGTATATACGACCCCCTATACTTAGCTTGAGCTATGTCCTCATAGATCGAAGAGAAAATAAAAGACATAACTCATACCGAGTATAAAAGAGCCTATATTAAAACGACTAAAGAATAAAGAATGAATCAATTAAAAGTCAACCGTCCCCGCTATACTTAGGATGAAATAATCCTACGTATAGGAGGTTGTATCTACATGCAGGGAGGGTTGAGGGTGGGAATGAACAGATCAGCAACTCGTCCTATCTCCCCCTATACTTAGGGTAAACTATCTCGAAGTATAGACAAGAATATCAACACGAGAGGAGATAGGTAAGGGATCAAAGAATTAACAATGGGACCCACTCATCCCCTATATACTTAGGATGAAACATATCCTAAGTGTAGCAGTGATGACTGAGGTGGATGAATGAAAGAATGAGAAGAAAATGAACAAAAGAAAATAATAGAAGAAAAGAAGAAAAGAAAACTAAAGAAACAGTTTTAGAGGAGTATTATTTGAATCTTTTGATGTTGTTGTGGTAGTGGAAGATGCATTGTTGGAGATCACTTGAACTGAGTCAACAACGGCTAAGAAAGTGTCATGCTCGAGGTACGGCTTCAGTAATTGACCAATGACAATGAACGGTTTTGTGTCAGATGACAACTCAGTTTTAGAGGAGCATTATTTGAATCTTTTGATGTTGTTGTGGTTGTGGAGGATGCATTGTTGGAGATCACTTGAACTGAGTCAACAACCGCTAAGAAAGTGTCATTCTCGAGGTACGGCTTCAGCAACAGACCAATGACAATGAACGATTTTGTGTCAGATGACAACTTTAATATCAAAATGCTTTCATTGCCACGCACTTCTTTCACTCTGAATGGCCCTGCCCATTTACTCTTTAACTTGCCCGAGAATGTCATCAAAGGTCTTTCGTATGATGTGCCGGTAATGCCAGCATTAAACCTTCTCCTTGTACATCAAGCTATTATCATACGCATAGTCTCGAAATTTCAGTAGCCTATTTAGATCTACTTTTCTTTGTTAACCACATTTGTGTGAGTCTAAATTGCAAATGTTGACTGCTCATAATGATATGTGAATTAGATCAATGAGCAAATGGCATGGCTTTCCATACACAAGATGATAGGGCGACATGCCCAAGGGAGACTTATAGGGGATCCTATATGTACAAAGGACAGAGTTCAAGAGTTGTGACTAGTTCTGTCTGTCCGGCCTCACAAGCTTCTGCAAGATTATCTTGATTTCCCTGATTGATAGATCTGCCTTGCCATTGTTCTGAGGATGATAAGAAGAAGCGACTCAATGCTCGATGCCATGCTCCATAAATTTCTTGATCTCTCTATTGATGAAGTGACTACCCCCATCTGATAACAGAATCTTTGATACCTCAAATCGTAAAATGATGTTCTCTCTCAAAAATTAACAAACTGTATGGCTATTAGTGGCTAGAGCGGGAATAGCTTCAAATCAGCGGCTCACATAATCAACGACAAGAAGGATGTGCTCAAATCTTTGACTTTTGGGAAAGGGACAAATGAAATCAATGCCCCCAAGCATTGAATACATATGAAATTTGAATGAATTTCAGGGTCATAGAGTCATTGGCTGTAAGGGCTCCTCCCACTTTTAGACAGTCAACACAGCCTTTGACAAATGCTGCTGCATCCTTAAATAGAGTGGGCCACTAGAGGCCATACTACAATACATTCGTTGTTGTTCTGTTGCTAGAGTGGTGTCCACCATATTTGAGTGAGTGATAATGCTCGAGGACACTATAATGCTCCTCTCGAGGGATACACCGATGCCAAATACAATATTCCCCTTCTATGAATAAGAGTGGGTCCTCCCATTGGTAGAAATGGATTGTGGAAAAGAACTTGTCCTTCTTTATTTTCGTCCATTCTTGTGGGACTACACCGGAGATGAGGTAGTTTTCAATATCATCATACCAAGGCAGTGAATCCGCAGTAAGAATCGACTTGTCAGGAAAGGTGTATGTGATGGGTGCACTGCTCAGTGGAAGTTATTGATGTTCAATTATGGAGAGGTGATCCGTTACCATGTTTTGAACTCCAGGTTTATCTTTGATTTCCATGTCGAACTCCTAGAGGAGAAGGATCAATCTAATCAATCAGGGCTTCACATCCTTCTTCTGTTGTAGGTACTGGATAACATAGTGGTCAGTATAAATGGTGACTTTAGATCCACGTAGATAGGATTTTAACTTCTTAAGGGTGAAAACTATGACCAGCAACTCTTCCTCTATAATAATATAATTTCGATGTGCTTCATCTAATTTCTTGCTTGTGTAATGAATGGCATAGGGTGCTTTATCTTTCCTTTGTACTAAGACAACCCCAAGTGTAAAATATGACATATACGTCATGATCTCAAAGGGTAGAGACCAATCTGGTGGTTGTAGAATGGGAGCTTGAGTGGTTAGCTCCTTCAGCTGATTGAAAATTAGGAGAACCTGCTGATCAACATTAAACTTGGTCTCCTTGCACGACAATTCAGTTAGAGGTTAGGCGATACGACTAAAATCTCTGATTAATCTTTTATAGAAACCCACATGCTCCAGAAATGACCTCACATTTCTAACATTCTGAGGTGGCTAAAAATTGGTGATCGCATCTACCTTCACTGGGTCGACTTCCATGGCACACATGGAAACGACATGGCCTATTATTATCCCTTTAGTGACAATGAAGTGGCTCTTTTCCCATGACCGTACAATATTAACTTCCCAGCATTTCTGAAGTACTCTGTCTAGGTGCTCGAGAGAAGAATCAAAGTTGTCACCAAAGACAGAGAAGTCTTCCATGAACACCTCGAGAAAATTTCCAACCATATTGGCAAAAACTGCAAGCATGCACCTTTGGAATGTGGCAGGTGCATTGCACAAACCAAAGGGCATTCTCCGTAAAGCGTAGGTGCCCAACATGCAAGTGAAGTAGTCTTCTCTTGGTCCTTTGGGGCTATTTCCACCTGGTTGTAGCAAAAATACTCATATAAGAAGTAGAAGAACTCCTTGCCGATCAATCTTTCCTGAACTTGATCAATAAATGGCAAGGGGAAGTGGTACTTCTTTAATGCAGCATTGAGGTGGCAGTAATCAACAAACATACGCTAGGATGTTGGTACCCGAGTAGAAATCTCCTCTCCTCTTTTACTTGTAACCACAGTGAGCCCTGGTTGTTTTGGAACTACAAGCAGGAGGCTCACCCCTTTGGAGTCATAGATAAGATAAATGAAGCATGTGTCAATCCACCTCATGATTTCCTTCATGATGATGTCCCGAAAGTTAGAGTTCAATCTTCTTTGAAATTCTTGGGATGGTGTGGCATATCTTCCAAATAGATGTAGTGTGACACAAAGAAGGATTTATCTTGCAGAGATCTGATACGTGCCAACCAAGTGCCTTGCGATTTTTCTCTAGAACCTTGAGCAGTCAAGATTATTAATTCATGGTCGGCCTATTGCTAATGATGACCGGATACATGTTTGCTGCACCCGTAAGGAAAACATACTAGATACCTTCCAGGAGTGGCTTTAACTATGGTTCTGATTTAGACTACTTCTTAGTCACTTCGGAACTGAACTGGTAGGTGGATGATCTGCTACGAGTTTGGAGGTGCTTCTCACCACGGTCACTAGTGTTTTAGTTGAAATGTGTTGAATAAATCATCAATGAATTCATCATGTTCGGACTGGCATTAATCTTCTAAATCAAAAAGGTCTATCAACAAATAAGAATCTGTCTTCCAGTTGACATTGGAGCAAGTATAGACTGTGCTTTCCAGGTCTTCATCTAGAGAGAGGATTTCTTGAATCCATGTATCATTCAAAGAAAATTCTGCATCCCTGATATATGTAATAAAGTCACAATTTGCTTCAGATAGTTCTACTTGACCTTTATCAGACACGACCTTTAGTTCACTATCCATTAAAGTGTTACTTTGTTGCTGCTTAAGTAGAATGTGATCTTCCCAAACCCATAGTCAACCATAAACTCTATAGTTTGTATGAAAGGTCGACCAAGAATAATCTGGGTCTGGAGTAATGGTGTAGGAGAGTCCATATCAAAGACTACAAAATCAGCAGGAAACTGCATGTCCTGCATTATTATGACAATGTCCTCCAACAAACCTCGGGGTCGCTTGATCGATCGATCAACAAATTAAAGGATTATGCATGTCGGCTTGAGGAGACTCAGCCCAAATTCTGTGAGCAATGATGCAGGCATGAGGTTGATTGAAGAGCTACTGTCAAGCAAAGTTCGCTCAAAGACCTGGTCAAAATCTTGCATCGGATTAAAGGAGCACATTTGTTTGGCTTCTTTCCTAGAAGATTGCCGATGGTTACAATCGTAGCCATGGTGAGGACATGCTTCTCAACTAGCTGGCATCTGTGATTGTGGTTCGACCAATGCTTGTTCGTGCATGCTTATTTCATGCACTTCTTCATAACGGGCATATTTTCCATAGATTTTAGCAAAGGTAATTCAACAATTAAATTTTTAATAGTCACCACAACACCTGGATTAGATAATGAATTTTTTTATTTTGCATTTTTTTGAATTTTTCAATAGCATCAGGAAAGGAATATGTATAGAACTGAAATCAAAAGTATTGTTCTTATTTACAACAAAATTCATGTCCACAACATTTTGTACAACCGAACTACAAAAATGTGTACAATATTAGGCCCGGGGTGGACATCCAAAAAATACTGTCTCTACTCCGTTAGCTTGCATTGGATCGACTACTAGAACAGGCTCTTCCATGTCTTGTGCGGCTTCACTTCGATTGCGATCATCTTTTTGATCTTCTTCATTTTTTTATTTTTTTTGTTCTTTTTGTTGTGGATGGTGGCTGGTATTGGCTCCTCCTTCTTCCTTACCCGAACCTTTAGTTGGCACGGCTGATGTAGAAGGAGATGATTTACTAGATGAGGCCTTATTCTTCCCTTTAACCATGGTGGATGGAGGAAAGGTCCTACCACTCCTGAGAGTAACATCATTAGACAAAACAAAATTATAATCATCTGACTCTACAGGAACAAACGAGACTTCACATTCTACCTACTCTTTTCACTTAAAGTTATTAGGATTGGCTTTGACATAGGCCAGAATTGTAATTTTAGTGGTCGTTAGGTTGTCTAGCTTCCACGTCATCTTTGTTAGGCCCTTTACTAACTAGGCTAGGCAATCGAGGCTCGGGTTCACAGGAACCGCCTTTGAAGATTTAATGTGATGACCACACTATGCCTGATGGTGCGGAGGCTGAGGTGGGTGTTGTTAATATTATTGCTGAGGTGGAGGAAGCTGATATTGTTGGTAGTGAGGAGGAGTGTACTGCTGGTGTGGCACAAACCGCATACGAATGATACAGTTGGTATGTGTGGTTGGTTTTTGGTACTGTTGATTCTATCTCCAATTATTCTGATATTGTGGAGACTGGTGGTACTAAGGCTGTTGGTGGGATAGAAGAAATCTCCTCCTTGATCTTGAGGGAATGGATGGGAATTTGAAAGCTGGCCCTATTGAGGTCTCTCTGGGTGGGCCAGCTCGTGTCATTAGACCAAGCTCCATTCACCTCTTGAATGAGAGGTGGTGGAGGAGATAATGGATAATAAGAAGACTGGAATTATGGTTGGTATACCACCAACTGTTGTTGTGGTTCCTAGTTGGGATTCTGCATGTAATAAACGAGCTGGACCATCGTCTGCTGAGGACTGGGCTAAGTCTGATGTTGTGTGGGCTGCACTTCTTTCTTCTCGGTCGGAGTCTCAGACTGTGGAGTTGCCGACTGGCAGGCATTAAAGGTACTCACCAACAACTCTAGATGCTTGGTGATCTGATCTATCTTATCCATATGCTAGGTTCTTTGTTCGATCATAGCTAATTTTTCAAGATCATGTAATCAATTCTCATTGATATCATACTTGGAGAGATGACCCCCGATCATGCTGAGGTTGGACCTCTCATCTCTCTACCTTGTGTGAGGCTTCCATATGCATAGTCTTGTGGAGGATATGGGGTTGTATCTGGTAAGCACGGGATGAAGAGAGGGTGGCCTCTCCTTCGGCCATTTCTTCAAAAATCTTCCAGTCCACATCTTCATCCTTATTGAAGCATTTGTTAGCCATCTAAGCCCGAGGCGAACCATTCCAACAACAAATGTTATTGTAATATCTGATTTATCAATAAAAGTTGTTGATTTGTTTTTTAACTCCCTTTATGAGATTAAGTGAATGAGTGCACTATAAGGTCCCTCTGTACAATTAGGGTTATGTACCATGGCCATCTTAATAATCATAAAACTGTTGATTCAGTAATAGAATCATAGAGGCTGGTGTTTAGATGAATATCTAAGGAGTTAGATTGAGGACTCATCAAGAACCGTCAAATGATTGTTAAGAGATGATCTCCAGCCTAAGTAGGAGATGGCAATCCTTTCTCATATAGGCTGAACTCTGACTGACCTCTTGATGTAGATCCTCTTCATGGGAATAGAGATTTGGAGGTGTCATATGAGTTAGGTAAAAGGGTTGACTTAACGAGATCGAGATAACCAAAGTCCTATATCGTATACTATCGTTATACAGGAACACATCCTCTGACCGGAGACAGATGTGTTGCTATATGTCTGAGTATGTACATTTGGCAGAACAATAGGTTGATGACCTAACAAAGGTCTATACACCGGTGAGATGGTGTGCATGTAAGGGCATATGAGCGATACGATCTCTCAAAGGGATCATACAGGTACAATTCTGAATCGGAAGACATGAGCTCACTCATGAGGTATTGGGACCGATCAAATTCCATGCATGGTCTTCGTGCTTTAGAAGCATGACAAGAATTTGAAAGTATGATATGTGCTTTTGGAAAGCATATGATCGATACCAAATCCCAATGACCAAGATTGAGAAACTTGACGATGAAACCCTGAAGATGATAGTGTAAAATTGATCTATATCTTCGGGTTGATCATAGATCTTCCAGTATGCATGTTGCACAGGTATTAGTAATATTTGAGGGTGATGTGATCATAAACGATTGTATAACCATGACGCTTCCATTATGAGGGAGTGATGAAACAGGTCTAGATTTTAGTGACTCCTCTCACTAGAGAAGTAATCTGATCTTGGTCGAGTGTTGGACATTGATCTGAATGAGATTCATATGCAATGAGAAGATTAGATTTGCGGCCTTGATTAAATCAAGCATCGATGAGATGTCCATGAGATCTGGATTTGAGATGTGATCTCAATATCCAAGTTACTATATGTGGAACAATACAAACGCCATGTTCTTATCTCCAAGTATTTGCGGAGAAAGCGCATTATCCTTGAAAGAGTTCAAGAATAATTCCAAAGTTGAATTATATCTAAGCATTGAGAAATGGATAATTAAATGTGATTTAATTATCACGAATAATGTGAATTTGATTCACATTATCTAAATGCATGAGAATGATTATCCAATGTACTTAAATGTGATTTAGTTATTATAGATATGGATAATGTGGATAGCACTATCCAATTATCCATGTATATTATAAATAAGATTTATAATATATATTATAGAGAGACTAATATGATTTATATTTGTTGATTAATTGTTAATGTGAATTGGATTAACATTGAATGATTAGTTGAAAATATAATTATATTTAGTTTTGGGTTATGAATGAGATTCACATAATTTTAATGGCTTGGTTGATATTTTCCACAAGATAATTTGGAATTATTTTTGTGAAAAGAATTATTTACGACAAGAGTCATAGGAGATATCATGAGATAATGAGATCTCATGATAATTTGAGGAGATAGACCCATTCCTCTCAAGAGGAGTGGATGTCTGCAACTCTACATGTGGAGAAGAGTAGCCATCATCCCTCTTTTAGGGATAGAGATTAGTCTCCTCATTATCCTATCTCTAGTCAAAGGTGATTTAATTTGAGGTTAATTATATTAATTTATCAATACAAATTATTTTAAATTAAATCATCTGATGTTGTGTTTTTACAACAACATCTTAGCCGTTGAAAGAAACACAAATCAATCTCATCCATTGATTGTGTGTTCTCCATGGATTGGGATCATTGGACTCCCAAAACCCTATATAAGAAGAGGCATCCCTTGCTCTTCGAGTTATGCAATCTCGACAATGTCTCTCTATCTCTCTCTTCCCCTCTCATTCTCACACCTACTCCCTCCCTTCTCTCTTGGAGTGGCCGTCCACTCTCTTAAAAGAGAAGGTCGCTTTCGTCATCATGCACGCTTCGACGAATCTTGGATCTCAGTCTTATCTGGTGCGTGGCACTCGTGAAGAAGGAATATGACCTTGTGAGATGAGATCAAGAGATCCGTAGCTTACATTAATGACTTGGATTGCGAGAAGCACGTGACTCATCCCTGCGCTCGCATGCGTCTCCTCTGGCAGATCGAACTTGAGACAGGAGGTGTCTTCACTTAGAGGCAAGATCGCAACCACGCTCCAAGACGTATTCCTATATCTGGTATGTGGTTAGATGAAATGATTCAAGAATTGTTCTTGGATCATGTTGTTTCATCGCAGATTTGTTTTTAAATTCCGCTGCACCTAGCAACTAGTGCGACTAGTCGCTCTTCATCGTATACGATACGATGTACACGCTTCCATGATGCGCATGAGGATAATCCCGTATCCTTCAGTGGTATCCCCCACAGCCAACATCAAATAATCTTTGACTTTCAACATTCTGGCCCACCAAAGAAATGTTGGACCAAGCTGGTCCTCAGTATGTCATGGTGGGGTAATTTCTCCTGCAGATCAATGAATCGCTCCCATACTTCATGAATAGACTCATGGGTAGCCTAGGAGAAGTTTCTAACCCATGCTCGCATTTGGTTGAGCCGGTAGAGAGGATAATACTTGTGAAGAAACACAGACTTAAGTCCCTCTCATGTCGTCACAACCTTCCCCAAATGGTTAACCTGGTATAGGGCCTTGTCTTGGAGACTAAAGGGAAATGCGGTCATCTTGGCTGACAACTGATGGGATATTAGGGTAGTACGTGGTTCTATAGTTATGAGAAAACTATTGTAGGTGAATGCAAGGTTCCTCATTGGTATTCTCGTGGAAGGTGGGCAGAAGAGCAAGGAACTGAGATTTGAGCTCAAAGTGAGCACGCATCAGTGGGATGCGAATCCACTCGGTTGTCTCCAGGATTTTAGGTATGCTTCAGCATAGTCTTGGGCACCTCAGGTCCTTGTACTTCTTCCTCTTGATCATTGTGGGGTATTTCCTTGTCTCTTGGTCTGTTCCTCAAATCATTCAGCATGTAATGAAATGCAGTCTAGGCTAGTGCCTTCTCAATTAGCTGTTGTTGGATCGCTTGGATGGAAGCCAACAACTGAGCATTTACTTGGTTTTCATCTAACACCTGGCCCTGTCCATCTGTGGAGGTTTTTGTCCCAATTCTTTCCTTTTCCATGAGGAGCCAACTCTAGGTAGGAGCCTAATGAAATGAACTTCATATTGGGATCCAGGTCTGGCTTCGATCGACAATGCAAGAGGAATCCCAATCAGACCAATTGTTTAACTAAATACTATTTAGCGTGATGATTATGATATTAAGGTCAATCCCAGATAGTGGTGAATGTAGTAAAAGTTGTGGACTAAAATCGACCACCATTCGCAATAGGCGGACATGGGACACGAGTGGTCCTAGATTATTAAGAAATTGAAAGAAAGTGGAAAGAAGACAAGGAGTATGGAGATCAGTTCGTAAAGTATGAACTGAGTTTTCGAGAATTGCCTCGAATTATTGATGATGCCAAGTCCATGGAATCAATGTAGGTGTCGACGTAGTCCTAACTAGACCATCCATGGATCTACATCATAAAGAAAAAGAAGGATCGATGCTGGAGGAAGGATACAATGGTCAACAAGGAATCAAAGGAATGTAAAATAGTAGAAAGGCTTGAAACGAGCATGTGGTCAAAGAGGAAACACATATGACAAAATTTACGCAAGTGCACGTGACTTGATCTTTAAACCTTAATCTCAATCCATACAATACACAATACAAAATTGGGTTCACTAACTCTACACATGTAAAGCCATTAGGGATTGGCTTTTTTTTTTCAGTTCTAGAGTTATTATTTCAGGCATATCTTTTAGCAAGTCCTTAGATGCTAACCCTATAGGAGCGAGAGTACTGCTGAAAAGTATCTCGTACTTGTCCTCCTCCTTTGTAACTTGTAGTCTGAACTTTTTGAGGTACTTGTAACCCCTCCTAGATCCCCACTTAGCCAAAGAATGAGAGAGAGGAAGTCGATAGGCGAAACTACTACTTCGGACCCTGCTCGCAACGGAATCACCCATGAGTGTACAAGGCCCTACTCGGACACAAGACGATGAGCCAAACACATCCGTGATGGCGTGGCCTAAGCTATGTACATCAGACAAGGTCAATGTTCTACACAAGGCGAGAACATCATCATTGACCAGGTCCTACTCATCTGCATACGATAGAAGTGCCAATACTTCGGAAACGCAAGCGATACACAAGGTAGTTACAAACTAAGTTTTTGGCTCTAATCCTTAGCAGGTCGTGCCTCTCTCATGGGAGTGGTTTCGGTCCCTTCTAAAGGTACCTAAAGACAAAGAGGTCTTTATGCACCCCAAACAATGAAACCCACTACAGATTTTAATTAAGGTCAAAGTTTATTTAGCAATCCCCTAGTTTTATAACTTTGGGTTTTCATTTTTTGGATATTTTGAATACAATGACCTAACGATTTTGTGGATTTTCATTTAAGTCGTAGGTGCTCAAAATCAAATAGCGATAATGAAAAAGTCGTACAAGTCAATTCAATGATGGAAATCTCACCATAGAATCTAATGATGCATGTAGATTAGTGGATTTACAATTCTTCCCAGCTCTCTCCATGTGGTATATAAAATAGAATTTTTAAACCTATCTACATAGTGGTGTGCAATCGACAAAATCACCATAAGCATCAACTGCTATTAGTCATGAAGAACCAAATGTCATTTATTCATAAATGAACCCGAGAGTACAGTCTTGGAGACACCTCGGAGCTTGCCACAACAGGTCCTGCTAGATTGGTATGGTGCCTCTCTCAACGTGTGGGTTCAAGTCAAAATACTTGACAATTATTAATTTGACTAGATCTAGATGTAGAAGACTATAGGACCATGATTTTTATTAGGGTTTGGACCTAATTACCGATACAAGCAGTCCTAAAATCTAGGGGCTCCATGCACACAAAATAAATAGAAATAAAGGAAAAAACTCAAAACATCGGGAAACAAATGAAAATAAAGGTAAAAATAGGAGAAACAAAGTGAGAAAGCAAAGAAAACTCGAAGAAAACCACAAGGACCCGCAAGTGAATAGACACTTGGTAAAATAGATCCTAGAGTCTAATGTCCATATCCATGTATTATTACAAATAATAATGAATAATAAATCACTCTCTTACCAATTAAAATAAAATCCTAAGCTAAGATCTATGCTAAGTATTCTCCTTGATATGCTTGCTGCCTCTCCTACTGGTCAGGGCAAGAAGGCCAGTCTCCACCAAGCCTGGCTGCATCGACTCCCTAAGAAGCCATCCTCGCATAGCGGGCCCTCGCATCAAACATAACAGAGAGAGCTATTAGCACAAATAATCAAATTGTTCAAATAAAAAGAAGCTGAAATATATACAAGTCAGAAAAAGATAGAAAAATATGTATAAGGAAATAAAAGAAAAGACAATTATGCACAAATTAGGATACAACATGTTGCTCCCCGATAATGACGCCATTTGATAGAGGGATTTTTACACCAGTTTGCTAATCAGACATGAACAGCAATCGCTACGTGACCAGGTGTGCCTCTAAGCAACAATCAACCAATAGAAAATTCAAGCGATCAATATATGTGAGTTAAAATTTATTATAACTCTGCTATAAATGCGTATACATATAATCATGGTAGAGTATCGAACTTAGGGAGGAAATAAGGTAGCCCAAATAATTATTTATAAATAAATAATGAATAAATAATACTGTGTATTTTGCACAATCAAATAATAAATGAATTAATGTGTCAGTTTTAAATTAAATTAAGTGATTCTTTTTTTAATTTATATTTATATATATATTAATTTTTAATTTTCACAATTTAATTTATTTTTAATTTATATATTATATATAAGGGTATGAGAATATTTATATGTATATATAAGATTATATATATATATATGATATAAGGTAAATATGTATAATATATGATAAATGTAAAAAAACAAAAAAATATTCATAACTATAGCCTTTTTTATATATTAAATTTTTTAGGGTTTTTTTAATTTTTATAAGGTATTTATAATAAATAATAATATAAAGTAGATATATAGGTATATATTATAATATGCGGTATTTTATTAATAGATATATCTAAAAATAATCAAAATTTGCAAAATAAAATATTTTTACAATTTTTATATTTTTCTACTATTTTGTGATTTTTTAGGTATTTTTGCTAATTTTAGGTATTTTTAAAGTCCAAAATGCAAAAAATCAGTGACTAGTTAAATAGGTCAAATTGTTTTGAGATTTAAAAATACTGAATAAAGTCAAAAAAAATCCCAAAACTAATTATCACATAAAATAATATATATATATAATTCTAAAATAGAAAGTAATATTTTTAGAGTTTTCAAAGAATTTTTATTTTTTTATAGGGTTTTGGAGTTTTTGTTCTGAAGCTATAACATACTATAATAAATAAAAAAAATATATTTTTTTGGATTTTTCCAAAACGTTTTATATATTTTATTTTCTAAGTCAAACAAGGGTAAAATGTGCACTTTTTATTTTTAATAAATAGGAGATGTGCATAAAATGCAAAATAAAAATGTAGCATGAAAGAGCAAGCATAAAGATACATTATACTATTTTGCATTATTTTCAGAGCACGGATGATATTTATAGAAATAGAAAAACAACACAAAAATGAATAAGCTAGTAGGGATCATTTTGCAAATAAAAATAAGTTTCCATGCATTTATGAACCTTAAAGCAAAATCTAAGGGTGTGCTTATAAGTTTTGCATGAATATTTATATAAACATGTCTGGTAGGGACATAAATGCAATTAACAAAAAGTTCTTATCCTCTTTACAAACGTTTCCACAAAAATTAATACTGAATGTACAAATTTTTAGAATATTTACAAATACAAAATCTCGCAAGGGTATGTTTGCAAAAAACCAACCTCACGTAGGGGGCCACGTGACGTGAGCTAACATGGACATAGATGTAAATACATAACACAGTGAGTGGCTCCGTGCAAAATATCAACAATTATTTACACTTCAGACTAATTTTTTAATACTAAATATTAATATACAAAATACAGGGGGCATATATAAAAATTTCCCAATACTTGTGTGATCCAACTGCGTGTGATCGTTCACTTATGTGCATCCGACGGTTGAGGAGATGCATTGCTTCGTTCTGATGCAGCGACAAGGAATAGATATGGCACTGTGGCTTCATCGGACAGCTCGGAGGGCATCAGCAAGAACACAGAAGAACTCGACCCTGGAGCTCCTTCCTCCTGTCGAATCTCCGTCTCTAGGAATTAAATCGAGTTGTTGAGATGGAGGAATTACTCCAGAGGGTGGTCCGCATCTGTGGAGCTACTCAAAATGGTACGAGGCCCTACGATCTGGGCATAGAGCTCTAGTGAAACTTGGAACACTTAGAGGGGCAATGCACGGTCGATTTGGTCGTTAGAGGGCCCCATTCTACTCGAGACCTGCATAGAGAAAACCACAGGTTGAGGTCAAACTGCTTCAACCCAATTAGGCATGGAATGGAAGCGGAATGGGCAGAGGTATGGAGGTCTGATGAATATGATGGATTTGGACCTCAATCTCCAAATAGATTGTCGATCTGGGTTTTTAGATGGATCGATTAGATGGAGAAGCGAAGGGGCTGAGTGATGAGGCGATTAGATGGGTCGGAACAGAGTATACATGGCGGGACAAAGGTGGTCGAAGCTCTAGAGCTCCAGCAAAGCTAATTAACCTAATCTAAGCTAAAAACAACAACTAAAATTGAAACTAAAATGTTGAATCAAAAGACAATAACTAAATGTACCTAATAATGTAAAAGGAACAACTTGAACTTGGCTAGCACACCGAGGAGCAAGACGATGTCGGAGCACCGCTGTGAGTCGCCTCGTCACCTCCGTTCTCCGCTCCAATATCGTAGGGGATCACCTACTATCACTAGGTGTCACACTTGGTCGATGGTACATGGTTTAAGGCTTGAGAAAGGATCTAATCAAGGAAGGTGGCTGGCGAGGTATACTAATAGGCTGAAAATGACGATCTTGTGGATTGGTTGAAGGACAAAATGGAGGAGATTGATGGGATCTAAGAATCAGGCGTGAATCGTGGAGATCCCATCTGCAGAATTTATTCAAGTCTTAAGGTGGTTTGATCATTAGATTGATAGGGGAAATGGAGAGAAGTGGTTGGCTCCATGTTTTGATAGAAGTCAGAGGCGCCAAAGGGCTAGTTGACCACGGTCAACAAAAGAATGAATCTGGTTGGTTAACCAGAAAGATGCAAGACAAAAATGCCTTGTAAAATGAATAATAATTATTAAATCAACTAATTAATTTTAGGTTATAGAATAAAAATATTTATTATTTTCTGTATTATTTTATTCCCATTTTTTATTTTTATAAGGCTATTCATTACAAGTAATTATTCACAAAAATAGTTATAGGTATATTTACCTATATAATACATATTTTTTATTTTGTATTTTTATACCTTTAATTTAACTTATTCTGAATATTAATATACAAAATGCAGGGGGCATATATAAAATTTTCCCAATACTTGTGTGATCTAACTGCGTGTGATCGTTTACTTATGTGCATTCGACAGTTGAGGAGATGCATTGCTTCGTTCTGGTGCAGCGACAATGAATAGATATGGCACTATGGCTTCATCGGACAGCTCGGAGGGCATCAGCAAGAACACAGAAGAACTCGACCCTAAAGCTCCTTCCTCCTGCCAAATCTCCATCTCCAGGAATTAGATCGAGTTGTTGAGATGGGGGAATTGCTCCATAGGGTGGTCCGCATCTGTGGAGCTACTCAAAATGGTATGAGGCCCCTACGATCAAGGCATAGAGCTCTAGCGAAACTTGGAGCACCTAGAGGGGCAATGCACAGTCGATTTGGTCGTTACAGGGCCCCGTTCTGCTCGAGACCTGCATAGAGAAAACCACAGGTTGAGGGCAAAGTGCTTCAGCCCAATTAGGCATGGAATGGAAATGGAATGGGCGGAGGTATGGAGGTCTGATGAATATGATGGATTTGGACCTCAATCTCCAAATAGATTGTCGATATGGGTTTTTAGATGGATCTATTAGATGGAGAAGCGAAGGGGCTAAGTGATGAAGCGATTAGATGGGTCGGAACAGAGTATACATGGCAGGACAAATGTGGTCGGAGCTCTAGAGCTCTAGCGAAGCTAATTAACCTAATCTAAGCTAAAAACAACAACTAAAATTGAAACTAAAATGTTGAATCAAAAGAAAGTAATTAAATGTACCTAATAATGTAGAAGGCACAACTTGAACTTGGCTAGCACACCAAAAAGCAGGACGATGCCGGAGCACCGCTGTGAGTCGCCTCATAACCTCCGTTCTCCGCTCCAATACCGTAGGGGATCACCTACTATCACCAGGTGTTACACTTGGTCGATGGTACATGGATTCAAGGCTTGAGAAAGGATCTAATCAAGGAAGGTGGCTGGCGAGGTATACTTATAGGTTGAAAATGACGATCTTGTGGATTGGTTGAAGGACAAAATGGAGGAGATCGATGGGATCTAAGCATCAGTCGTGAATCGTGGAGATCCCATCTGTAGAATTTGTTCAAGTCTCAAGGTGGTTTGATCATTAGATTGATAGGGGAAATGTAGAGAAGTGGTTGGCTTAATGTTTTGATAGAAGTCAGAGGCGCCAAAGGGCTAGTTGACCAGGGTCAACAAAAGAATGAATCTGGTTGGTCCACGTGGACCAACCAGAAAAATGCAAGACAAAAATACCTTGTAAAATGAATAATAATTATTAAATCAACTAATTAATTTTAGGTTATAGAATAAAAATATTTATTTTTTTCTGTATTATTTTATTCCCATTTTTATTTTTATAAGGCTATTCATTACGAGTAATTATTTACAAATATAGTTATAGGTATATTTTCCTATATAATACATATTTTTTTTATACCCTTAATTTATTTTATTCGGATATATATAAATATATTTTTATTGTGTTTTTCTGAAGTTATTTGCACACTTAAATAAATAGATATATTTGTTATATAGGTATAAGTATATGTAGTTCATCTATGTATTTTATATACTTATTTATTTTAGTTTATTTTATGGTGTTAGGTATTCTAAATATGTACATATACTATAAATAATATCTACAAAGTTATAAAAATGTCTAATAAGAAAAAAATATAAGAATAAATAAAATGAATATTTTATTCAGGTATATTGCACAATAGGGGTCCAAAGCCTAACCTTTACATCTTAACTCCAAATTAAATGAACCATCTTCATTAAATAGCAAATAAAAAGTTATATGGGTCTGGGAAGTTTGGGTTTTGGCTTTTTATTCTGAGAGTAGAATGTACAATTTATATTATTTTCAAATGAAATCAATTTTGTATTTTTTCTTTGAATTTCTACCTACAATTCCATGTACAAAGTTTATTGATTTGATGTATAAATAATAAAAAATCAATTAGGTCCTGAAAATGTGTTATTGAAGAATAAATAGTTAGATTTTTTTGTTGTATTTTTGACCCTTATCTCCACCTGCTTTCTTCCTTGTTGATCTTGTCATCATGATGCCTAGGTCTCGGGGTTTAGGGTCATAAAATACTTTTCGCATTTTATTTTTTTCTTTTCTTTATTCTTTTAGTTTGGATTGAAATACAATATTTTATGAAATAATTACACAATAAATAATAGATGTTAATTTAGGAAAAATAATGATATTTACATGCATTTAACTTGGGATTAAAGTACAAAATGAAAGAATAAAGATGATAAAATGGAGATTCATCAAATATACCTATATACTATGTATCCATAATTATTTTAAGTACATAATTAATTCAGAAAAATATAATAAAATATATATATATGTATTTAAACAAGTTATAATATATAAATTATGTATATTAAAGAATAAAATATTAAATACAAAATAAAAATAAATACAATATATATAGGCGAATATACCTATAATTATACATATAAAAAGGAACACTTAAGAAATGAAATTGTAAAAATAAATAAAAATTACAATAAAATACTACATAAAATAAAAAAATAATAAAATCATTTACTATTTGAATCGAATTAATAAGGGATTAATTCCTTGTTTGGTTGCGTAACATCCTATGTGGACCAATGGGAGACCGGTCCTGGTTGACCTCGGTCAACTCTCCAACCTCCCTAGCTCTGTGCCTGTTAGGAGCTACACCTCCTTCTTCCTAAATTTTTCTTCCTTGATTCATTCACCAAATCCATGTGATTTTTTATAGCCTTTGCTCATCGGTCAATGCTCTTTCACACCAGCATATTTCTTCGATCTTTGGAGCTTCAAATCCAGTCGTATCCTTGGTCAAGCAGCACATGTACATATACCCCTCACTAGACCCATTTTTTATTTTGATCCATTCCTCTAAGGTCGAACCCTCAGATCCTTAGCCCAATGTGTAGAGTAAGGTAACAGTAAGCTCCGAGTCAATTTATACGCGAGGTCGTAGGAGACGTGATCCAGCCATCACCAGAGCTTTACCTCCATGTGATTCTGAGATCCTTGTCTCCGGAAAGGTACGGGCTCCTTTTTCTTGTATTTTAGGTGGATTAAGTTTCCGGCTTTTTATTTCTGTCTTTATTTCTTGCATTCGTTGTTTACTTAAGTGTAAAATCTAGATTTAGTTTGCTGGAGCTCTTGAGCCCCAGACACCGTTTCATCATGCTTCACTTTTGTTCTGCCTTCTCCTGACCACCCCAATTCTTTTCCCTTCCATTTCTCCACCTAATCGCATACTCCATTCACCATGATAGGTCCTCGATCAAGGAATCAAGATCTAGCTCCGCTACCTTTGCCGGACCTCGCCGTCCCACCTTGCTTGGTCTCCATTTCCCATAGTAATGGGTCGAGGTAGTTTTCCCTCAACCCCTCTTTCTTTGTGTGCATGTCCCAGGAGCCCAGAGCCTAATTTGGGGTGATTTTGCACCTGGGTGAGGTTCCCAGGTCCTTCGAGCTTTCGCTCCACTCTAGGACCCCCATCGATGGGTCAAGGATTATTCTGATGCTACCAACAGATGCGGAGGAGATCTATCTTCATTTTGAGCCTCCTGTTAGCCTCTCTAGTAGTCGGAGTCACGAGCAGCTGTAGATAAAAGCAGCCTCGTTCTGCAGTTCCTCCCTATTCTTTGAGGATACCTAACAACCATCCAATCGATCGAGAATGCCAGGTGGAGCAGTTGTTGTTGGATGAAGGAGCCGTCAACCATCAAATCCATCCGAGGTATCTAATCTCAGCCATCCAACGCAAATCAGTATCGAGTGATACGAGTCGTCCACGTGGCAAGTGAGTGCATATTAGCCATCGATCAACGCCTTATGGGGGTATTTTTGCATCCTATACCCCCGATTTCTGTAGTTTATTTTTAGTCCACAAACATTCATCTGTAGTTCATTTATTTTTGTAATATTTGTAATATGAACCCTAAGGTTTCAATATTAGCATTTAGGTCTAGTCTACGTCACCACACGTGCTTGTGCACATGAGGAGACTGGACATTTTACACCTACACCCCTTCAGTTCTTTAGTCCATTAATTTTAATATTTAATGTAATATCTTTGGAATAATTGCAAGCAGGACCTATAACTTTTTAAATATAGCAAAAATTCCATTGCCAGTGCATTTAGTATTCAAATATCTTGGTATTTTATATGTTTGGACCTAGAGTTTTGTAGGGTGCTCTAAAATGACTAAATACTTTTTGGAAATTGCAGAAATCTCCTTACCAGCAATGTATTTTCTTTTTGTTGATTTTTATTTTTATTATATTTCATTTATGCTCTAAAAATTCTAAAAAAATAGGTCAGATCCATTAAGTAGTGTTCTACGACATATATTTTTTTTTGATGAATTTTCTTTATTTTCAACTAATTAGAATTTAAAAATAGAGCATTTATTCCATGTTTTCTTTGAAAAATGCAAAAAAATATAAAATCACTTTAAAAATTCTAAAAAAACATAGTTTCTCTATTATTGTATTTTGTAACTACAGAAAAAAATTACTAAAAATTGCAAGAGAAAAACACTCAAAATTAAAATTCCCCAAAAAAACACATAAAATCAGTAAATAAATATATATATATCCAAAAATATTCATTTCTATTTCTTATTTTTTCTATATTCTATATTACATATTGAAATAGTTTTGGAAATTAAATTATAAATACATAAAATCTAGAAGGAATTATAAGAAAAATCACAAAATAGAGAAAAATATAAAAAAGACAAAAATAATTTATTTTTTATTTTTGGTTATTTCTAGCTATTTCTATACATATAAAAACCTATATTCTCTACGCATATATATAGTTATACATACTTATATATTTAATAATAAGAATAATAATAAGAATAAAAATACCTATAAATATTTTAAACCTTTTAAAAATAAAAATAACTGTTCCTTTTTGTATTTTTTAAATTTTATCTTTTTATCATTTATATATTAATATAGTATTTATTTTGTACCTTTTATTATATATAAATATAAATTATCTTTATATGTTGAAAATAAAAATGAAAAATAGAAAATTAAAAACAAAAAATTACAAAATTATAAACACACAAATTATATAAATGTTAAAATCCAACATATTTATATATAGTATTAAAAACCTAAATAACATCATAGATAAATAGACAAGAGAGAAAATTTTTGGATTAATTTCCCAATCTATCATGGTTTCTCTCTGTGTTCGACACTCCACATACTTACACCTATGCATACACTTTGTAGAGTTATAATAGACTTTAACTCCACACATATACTGCATTGCTTTAGTATCATATGTCGATTAATTATTATATGATTCACCTTTTGTGAGTGGTCGCCGTAGCAACTGTGTTCTCACCTTGTGAGAATATATTTGAACCTCACGAAAAGCATCTTGACAAATGGTGTAGTTGTCGGGGAGCAACGTCGCATAGATTGTTTTCCTTTCTTTCCCTCTTTATCTATTTTATCTTCATCGTTTGTTTTTCTCTTTGTAACCTCCCTAGAACTGTCTAACCATCTCTTTATTTAACCTTGCAAGGTATTCTCGAGGGAGGTGCCCTTAAGAATCCTATGCACCCACGTGAAGCGAAGTCGTCTTTTCAACACAAGCCAACAGGAGAGAGCAACAAGAGAAGACTTGGAGATTTTTTAGAGCAGATGTATTTTTACTCTTATTTTATTTTGTAATTGGAAAGAGAGAGAGAGAGAGAGATTTTTAATTTGTAATAGTTCGAATATTAGCACACTTTGATACTCCGAGGTCCATTTCCTAAGTGATTGTTCGCTTGGTGGACTCATTAGATTTTCATGATTTTCCTGCCCTTGTTTTTTTGTTTCACTTGTTTTGGTTTTTTTTCCTTTAAATTTTATTTATTTTTTGTGATTGAGCTCTAGTTTATAACGTGCTTGCTCGATAGTCTAGGTCCTAAGCCCTAATTGTATCATGCTTCTATAGATTACATCACTTGGTCTTAGATCAAATTAATTGTTGATTACTTAGATTTGGACCGAGCATTGAGAGAGACTCTATATAGCTAGTAGGATCCGTTGTGGCAGACACCAAAGAGTCTCCATGGCCAAACATTTGGGTACCACTTTTGAGTAGTTAGCATCCGGTTCTTCATGATTAATAGCAATTCTTGCACTAGAGTGATTTCATAGACTCTACATATGAATATAGCATAGGTTTTCTTGTTTAGCATCCTGCACAAAGAGAGCTTGGAAGCAAGGTGAGCACTTCTGACTCAAATACATCATTGATTTTTCGCTTGCATTGCTTTTCCAATCTCTCTCTGATTTTGATCACCTTAGGATACTACAGGAATTAGAATCACATTAGGCATCATGCATAAAAAAAAGGAAAAAAGGATAACCAAAATAAAATCAGGACTGCTAATTTCAATTGACCTTAAAATCAAGCGTAATTGGATTCATTGTTTTGGTAAGAGCAACTCCCTCATTGTACACAGGTTGTCATTTGATTGAGCAAGGCATGCACACTTAACGACTAGAGACCCCATCCCTGGACTTGTGACCTAAGCACTTGGGTCAGTTCTTGGGCCATGTTACTTGTTGTAAGCACTTGCCTTCGACCGTAGATGAAGTGTCTCGTGTTCAAGTAGGTGTGATTCACCGACTTGAGCACGGTCTCTCTAAAAGATTACATCAATGATCTTGTATAATTGTTTGAAATTCACCAAACTTTGAAACTAAAAAGATAATCGGCCAATATCTCACGGTCTTTATTGTGTCGACTTGGTGAATTAGAGCTTGCTTTGTGTTGACTATTGACTTTGATTCCAAGTGTGTATTCTTTCCTTCCAATTATCTATCTTCAAGTCTTTTTCTTCTTTTCTTCTTTTCATTTCTTGAGTTCTTTTCTTGTTCATCATCATCTAGATTGTGATCATGGGTTATTCGTATCTCCAGCTAGATCTTGCGGCTCATTTTCATCCATATCACCATAATGTCTGCATCCCAACCCCGTCCCAAGATGACTCTCTTCTTGAGCCACAATTTTGCCCCATTCTATTTGACGCCAATCCTCGTGTGGAGTTCTCTCTAGAATTTTATCTCGTATATCTACCTTACCCTCTTCGTTCCCTCCCGTGTCTCTTTCTTCTACCCTTTGGCCTGATGTGTTGTATGATGAAGACCACATCGAGGAGACTATTGATAGTATTGAGCCAGGAAGATTTGAGGATAGAATGAGTGTGCTTCCTTCAACATATTTGGGATCTGATTTGTGTGGTGTTATTATTGAGGTTTCTTTAGTTGCACACCAGGATGAGGATGTGTTTTCTAAGGCAATATAGTTTGAGTATGATGATACCGATGTTGTGTGTATCCATTTCCCTATACTAATCCTTGAGTTGGTTCTGCATGTCATGTCTCAGGAGTCTATTGTACCACCTATGTCGATACTTCAGGGGATAAAATTAGAACCTGCATTGTGTCACCCATCCTATCAGCCGATCTATTTTCCTCCTCCGAACTTCCATCCCCATAGAGCGCAGAGCAGATTTCAATACCCCGAGCCATTCTAGTAGATGTTGTTTGGTAAGGACTTCCATTTTTACATGCCCCAACTTATTAGCCCCTCCCACCAACCATACATCCTCTCGATCATTGAGTGTGATAATTTTTTGAAGATGAGTGTTTAGATGCCAGCATGACCTTGCTTTCCATTGATCAGTTTGCATTAAGCCCTGGGGAGTTTCTGCGGGTGGATGCAACACTCTTTAGGCATTCGATCTCTGTCAATTGCAGAGACTAAGTCATATGATTTTTTGTGACTCCTTTGAGTCTTCTACCCTCGACGACCCTCATGAGAACGAGCTGTGTTTCGTGGCATTCGATGATTTCTCTGATCTTTCGACCATATATCCATCAGATGCCTGGGTGCTTAGAGAGTCTCCTAATCTTGACTTTTTGTATCTTTATGAGACTATGATTGACTTAGAGGACTCCATCATGGATCCATCCTTCTCTATGATTGATTTTGCTGGCATTGATCACTCACTCCATTCTTGTAAGCCGATAATTTCTTTTCTGCTATCAAATCTTCGTTTAGTTGTCAATTCTCTTCTCCTAGTAGTATACACCCACTCAATTGCATATATAGGTGTTCTTTTTTATTTTTATCACCATTCTCACTATGAGATGATGGCAAGAGTACGTCATTTGTCTGACAGATGTTGTCCTGAACCTTAACACAACATTGTCCTAACCTTTGTGTCATGCTAGGGGAGTAAAACGTGGCGCTCGTTAAGAGGTTGATGAATCTGCATCATATTTATTTATTTTAGCTTAAATCCCTTATAAAATGCATGTAAATAGAAATAAATTCATTCTTTTACTAACCCTAATTCTTATGTAAATAGTGTATATTTATCACTATTTTAACCTAAATAAATAAATAAAGGGAAAATAAAGAAAATAAAAGACTGTATATATGTAAAAGATAAAGGCTGACTCTGACCCTGAGAGAAGGTCTAAACTTGACATGATCGACAAGGAATAAAGTAGGGGGATATAAGGCCAAAACACCAAAATTCCAGAAATTCATTTGTCACTTGTATATATTCATCATTTGTACAAGATTGTCTACCATACGCATTATTCTAGTGAATTTATTAATTACCAAATTCTTTTTAAATAAAAATAATTCCTTCTTGAAAATTATGAATAAAATTATTTTGTAAATAATAAATATAATTTCTGTTAAAATCTGTGTATATTTTGTAGATAATAATGCTCTCAAAAAGCTACAAAGCTCAAATTGCAAGATCATTATCTTCTCCACCAAAACTCAAAATTCGTCAAACCTACTTTCATTGTATTCCAAATTAAATTATCTTTAAAATTGAGGTGATTTCATAAAAATCGGAGTTAAGGTGTGAAATGTGGCTAATTGTGGTACTATTATATATTATACATATGTACATTATGTATATTATTTATTTATTTTTCTTGTGCATATTTGTAAATATTGTATTTTTAATTAATTGTGAAGATTAAATCTGACTCATATAAAATATAAATAAAAATTACAAAATCAGAAAAATCAACAAAAATAAAAATCATGTACATATTGTATAGGTATCACTATGTAAATACCATACATATATCTACTTAAATAACCTAATAAATTAATTACAAAAAATCATATAAAAATTCATTAAATCCTTGTAAAAAATTGTAAATAAATAAAATAATAAATTATGTATATTTTTTATAAATAATTAATTAAAAATCAAAATCTTGTACATATAAGTATACATGCCTATAAATAATATCTTTTATTTATTTTAACCCTTGTAAATACCCTTTTAATTAATTAAAAATCACCTATTTTCTTTATTTTATTCTTAACATTTTTATTTACATTTATTTTTGCATTTTCGATGTTTAAATCATTTATTTAACTATTTCTTGTTTTTCTTGTCGTTATCCCTATTTTGTCCTATTTTGTAGGCATCCCGATTAGTCGATCTGGGTTTGTTGACCTAGGTCAACTGCTCAGGGCACCCTCTAACTCCGCACTTCCATTCGGCAGTTACCCCTTATCCCATTTTTCCACGCACATCGTTCACTAACTACTCATGCCTTCTTCTCCGAACATCCAGCCTATTCACTCCTCTCACTCGCCAGCACTCCAGATCCATCAATCGTGACTTGATTCACACCCATTATAAACTTCAAAAGTCATCAGAGTCTGCTGTATAGATAACTCCCATTCACCTCCGTCACGGGTTTGATCCAAATTTAGCCCAATTTTTCCCGAGATTGAGTGACAAGGTTCATGCTTCAGTGTTAGAGTAGTGGTACCCCAATTTGGTATGAGATTTTGGTGCCCTAGATTCACAATCCAACCACATGTAGGAGCACTCCGCTGCAGGTTCCTCCTCTATGCTATACCTACAGATCGAGGCGATTTTCCTCCTCCTTTCTCCACTTTAGGTAATTTAAGTATTTTATCTTCAATTTTAGATCAGATATTCTTTTTTCAACCTAAGATCTGCATGATCAGAGGAGTTCCGATCATCGGCGACCAATTTTGATTGTGCAACACCTTCACCAGACTTTTCTTCACCTCTTCCACCCTCTGCCCATCATCAGATCCTCACAAGTCTGAAGGTCAGCTCCTCTTCTTACCACCTTCACCGGTGCTCTCATCCATTCATCATTTTTCCTATTTTCTTGCTAATAAATGTGGTCAGGGAGATTCTCCGAGCACCACCATTGCATTGCAGAGCTGAGGAGTGCATGAAAGAGCTTCCGAAACTAGGTCTATATCCATTTGAAGCAAAATCTTCCCAGACCTCTAGATTGCATATCAAACATTATTGACCGTTGCGGTAGCTTTAAATAAATAGAGGAACACCACAGAGAGTAGGAGCACCATCTAGTAGCTTATTCGGGTAAGCCACGAGCGAGATCTTCTTGATCGATGCTCGCTTGAAGCCACCTTCTTCCCAGTTCATCCAGCAACCTCCAACATCATATGATAAAAAATGACGCTCCAGATTTGATCTTAGCCGTTCAAAAAGTCCCATAGTCAGGTCATGGATTGAAGTCCATGATCGTATCTCATCCATCCACGAGAACTTCGTTGCCACTCATTGGATCAGATCTGCAGAGCATCACGACCATCCAAAGCTCCACCTGTTTTAAGAGTAAATTTGTGTCTGGGACCTTGCATGTTTTTCATTTTGCAAATAAGTCTTCTATAAATACGTGTCTCTATTTTATGATGTCAACATATATTTTATTTATATTGCCATCCTTATTTGAACTAAGAGTGTGCCTTGCATGCGATGTTTGGGTAATTTGCAATAAAAAGTTCGTACATTTTTGGTTATTGATTGGCCTCTAAAAGTATTTAAATTACATATAGGACCAACCCAGTGGGGAGCACGTTCCTGTGCATATGTACTACACTTCTCATATTTGTTCTCATTTAGTATTAAAACTTTAAATATTTGCATTTAGACCAATGTGCCTATGTATTTATTTTACTGATCTGAATAATTAAGATCTGAACTTCTCCAGGACAAAGACAACTGCTAGTAGTTCTTTCTCATTATGCTTCATTAAGAGTTCTATTGGCGTAGTGAATTGAAAATGGATGATTGTCTCTCCTCTCTCACAGAATTGCTCCAATAGAATAGTCGAAAGCATCTGTCATGATCTCAAATGGTAGAGACCAATCTGATAGTTGAAGAGCAGGAGCCTGAGTGATCAGATCTTTCAATTGATTAAAGGCTTGGAGGACTCTATCATCAAGAATAAAATCAACCTCCTTTCCCAGATGCTCAGTCAGCAATCGAGAAATTTTGTTAAAATCTTTTATGAATCTTCTATAGAAACAGACATGCCTAAGGAATGACAGGACTTTCTTCAGATTTTTAGGTAGTTCTAGCTTTGAAATGACTTCCAATTATGTAGTCTTGGCCTCCATGCCACATTTCTAGATGACATGGCCTAGCATAATCCCCTTAGTTACCATGAAATAACTCTTCTCCCACGAGAGCACCAAGTTGACTTCATAGCATCTTTTCAGGAATCAGTCTAGATAGGATAAGCACTAATTGAAGATGTTATAGTAGACCGAGAAATCATCCATAAACACCTCGAGAAAACAACCAACCATATTTGCGAAAAATGCCAACATACACCTCTGAAAGGTCTCAGGAGCGTTGCATAATCTGAATGGCATCCTGCAGAGGGCAAATGTCCCAAATGGACAGGTGAAGGTAGTCTTTTCTTGGTCTTTTGGGGTGATTGAGACCTTATTATACCCATAGTATCCATCCAAGAAGCAAAAATACTCCTTCGTGGCCAGTCTTTCAACTATTTGATCGATGAAGGGAAGCGGGAAATGATCCTTCTTGGTCTCTAAATTCAGGTATCTGTAATCAACACAAACATGCCAAGACGTCAGAACTCTAGCTGTGATATCCTCTCCTTTTGTCATTCTTCACGATGGTGATCCCTAATTTCTTTAGCACGAAAGGCAAGGGACTCACCCATTTTGAGTCAAATATGGGATATATGAAGCCTGCATCACACCATTTTGTGATCTCATTCATAACAACCTCCTGAAGATTTGGATTCAATATGCGTTGGAATTTGAGGGACAACTTACTATCTGATGAATCTCCATTTCATCACCTCTATTATTTCATTTTTGCCTTTAAACCCTAGCAAAATGAATGTAAATATTTATATTTTTCAATAATTAGCATCCACTATTTATTATATAAATATTGTATAAAATACATTATTTAAAGCCAAAATAAAAGAATACAAAAGAGTAAAGAAAAGAATAAAATGCCAAAGGTATTTTATGACCCTAAACCCCAAGACCAAGTCAAGATTGATTTGGTCAACAAGGAATAAAGTAGGGGAGATAAGGGCCAAATATACAATAAAAAATTGATTTATTTATTCATCAATAATTATTTTTGGGGCTTATATTATTCTTCTTTATTTATACCTCAAATAAAAGAACTTTGTACATGAAAGTTTTTTAAAATAATACATAGAAAAATAGAAAATTGATTTCACACAAAAACAATACACAGTATATATTTTATACTGAGGATAAATAGCCAAAACCCAAACTTCCCAGACCAACATCTCATCAATAAAAAATCGAAATGATAAAAATCATCTTTAATTGTATATAACTTTTAATAAGCTATTTAATGAAGGCGGTTTCATTTAATTTGGAGTTAGGGTGTGAAAGTTATGTTTTGGACCCCTATTTTATAGTTACCTGAATAAAATATTCATTTTATTTATTCTTTCTAATTTTTATAATTTCATATCTTTATAATTTTATAAATATTATTTATAATACATGTACATATTTAGAATAGAATAAAACCATATAGAAAATAGAAAAAATATTAGACTATAGAAATACATAGATGAATATGCAAAACTTATACCTTTATAGTATAAACCTCTATTTATCTAAGTGTACAAAATACATCATAAAAATGCAACAAAACTATATTTGTAGATATAAAAATAAGTTATAAATATATAAAATATGAAAAAAAACTAATAATATCATAAATACAAAATGATAATAAAATGTACAAAACATAGGTCAATATACTTATAAATACACTTGTAAGATTTACTCAAAAAAATACACTTGTAAGAAATTAAATCTTAAAAATAAATAAAAATATAAAAAATACTACATAAAAATAATCATTTTTGTATTTTATAACCAAAATTTAACAAAGTCTTTTACTATTTTTATTTCATTTTTTTAAATAAAGGTGCATGTTTTGTCCTGATTTGGTCCTACGTGGACCAACAATGTTGCAACGATCGTTGACCCAAGTCAACTATCCTTACCCACCTCTGACTATGTCAAACATCTCAAGCGCCCCGTCTTATCCGCCTCCATTCGATTGCTCTGATCGATGATTTACCTCGAGTCATTCATGAAATGTCTTCCCATCACAATCAACATCCACACCCACTCATTAGATTTATTTGATCCTTATTGAGCCTCCTAATAATCTCGATTGAAAATCAACCAAAACCTTGTTTATAGATAAAACTCAAATTCTTTCCATCCCCTTTTGATCCATCTCCATGATATGTAGTACATCTAGCAGTGTGTATGTGTGTGAGTTCGTTGGTGACAGATCTATCTTCCCCAAAGCTAGGAGCATCGCAAGAGGAGGAGAGGAGGTCCAGGAAGCCCTTCGGTGGCATCCTGCTCCTTGGCTTACCGACCAAGTTAGCGCTATGCATTTTACTTTCTTTAGGTAGATTTTCTTCATGTCATTTCAATTCTGCATTTAGTTTCATCATTAGATCAATTGGTTAGGGTTATTTCGAATTGGTTCGATCGCCTGAATTTCGACTCTAGCTGTGTTCCATTAATAATCACCATGTTATCGATCCACCCTCCACACCATCTCACTCTCTGATCATCTCTCCATCAATTCGTATCATTCCCCCCTAAATCGAGCATTGGTTAGAGGATATAGAAGCTCCATCCTTGATACTCGTCGGAGCTGCACCCACCCAGTTGTTCACGAGATTTCAAACCTCCTTTTTGGGCTGAGAGGAACCTCTTGAGCCGCTGAGTCTTTTGTGCAGGACCATCCTCCTAGAGAACCACCTAGAGCCTTAATTCGAGGCATATTGCTTCTCTCAGGTCATCTGAAGCCCTAGCTGCTCGCCAGACCTCCAACGGCGAGATCTAGATCTTCTGGAGGTCCCTAGCAATGCGGAATGGTCCAAGGAATCTACATAGCCTTTTAGTATCACGATTGGTGCCCTGAATCATGTGTGATCGAATATCAAAGCTCAGCCTCTCGGTTGTTCTTCGTGTTCTTGCTGATGCTCTAGATGCCATTGGATCAACAGGCCTACCGAGTTCTAATCTTTGCCCTTGGATCAGACCAAAGCAATGTGCATCCCCAGTCATGGATGTGTTTAAGTGATGCACACCTCGCCATTATATGGCACACAAATAAAGGGAAATTGTCATCGTACCCCCCTCTTTATTTTTTTTATTTTATTTTAGTACTTAAATATTCGTCTGAAGTGAAAATAACAGTGTGGAATTTACATGTAACACCTCTAGCTTTCATTGGTCTTTCACTTGGTTCCATGTCAGCTCATCTCATATGGCTTGCCACATGAGTTGGGCATTTTGTGGGCATGCCACCCTAGATTTTTATATTTTCTAGTATATAAAGTTGTATATTCAGTGTTATATTTTGTGGAAAAAATATAAATAGGACCTGAAACTTTTGCATATTTGCATCTATGACCCTTGAGGCGGATACATTTTACATATTCTTTGTTTAATTGCACATACCTCCCTAGATTTTGGTTTAGGGATCAGAAATACATGAATATTTGTGCTTGTTGGAAATAGGTCCTTGCCAATACATGTAATTTTGTGTATTTTGTTTCATTTACTAAAAAATAGGACATGTTCGTATTTACTTTTGCAAAATTTCATGAATATGCCTAGGATGTCATATTTTGACGTAGTGATTTTTATTTTGCATTCTCTTGCATTTATCTATTTATTGAAATTCAAACAGTGAGCTTATTTTCCTTGTATAACTTTAAAATTACCAAAAAAAGTTAAACTAAATAGAAAAAATTCCAAAATATTACATTAGATATATTCTACTATATTCTAACTTCAGAGAAAAAATCACATAAAATGATAAAAAAACATAAAAATTAAAAAGCTCCAAAATCCAGTAAAAAATATGAAAACTCACCAAAAATAAAAAATATTTATTTCTATTTAGAACATTTTCTTTATATTATTATTATAATTGATTTGGAGAATTTTGAACTTTATTTGCTATTTTTTATCTTCAAATCAATTCGGCCTATTTATTTATTCCCTTTTTGGGATATTTTTGATATTAAAAATATCTAAAAATTGGCAAAAATGCTTGAAAAATCATAAAAACATTTTAAAACTATAAAAAACATAAAAAAAGTTTTTGGAATTTTAGATTATTTATAAAAAAATATATCATATGCTATCTATATGTACTTACATATATATTATCTATATAGTTATACTATGTGCTAATATATTCTATATAAATATACTTTTTATTATATTTGTCAAGAAAAAAATAAATCAAAAATTTGCAAAATAAATAACATAAAAAATTTTCAGAACCCTTAAAAAATAGACCTTGTTCGCATTTGATTGTCTCTTTCGCTTTTATATCCCTACCTATATGTGTATATTTATCTTATTATATATCTATCTAATTATTATTAAATTACCTATACATATATATATATATATATTTACTATTAATTTAATTTAAAAAATAAAAAAAACAGCATAAAAAGACTTAAAAAATGAGTATATACATATTCGACATTGATTAGTAATAATTATAGGCTTCCTAGCTTGCTCTCTATGGTTCGACCTTTATATGCTTACATGTTATACATACTTGTTTGTGGAGTATAATAAATTGTGCCTTACATATTTTTCTATTAGTTTCTTATTTTTATTTTGTGGATACATGATGATTGACTAAGGAATTCTTGTGAGCGGTCGCCTCAACGACACTCTAACTTCGAACTCCATAACGGTACTTTTGATATCATCGCAAGATCCTTGTCATCAAATGGTGTCGTTACAAGAGAGCAATGTGTATAGCCTAATTTTTATACATTTGTCCTTTATTTATTTATTCGTTCATGTATTCATTCCATTGTACAGATTTGTCTATCTCTTTCTTACTTGTATATCCTTCATTTCTTATTTTGTTTAAATACATTATTTGATTAATTGTGCTAATACACCTCTTTTGTTGCATTTGTTGCAAGTGCTCTCTATGTGAGGACGACCTCTTAGGAGGAGGATGCAACTGAGTGAGGTGGAGACTGGTCTTCTCCACATGACCAGTTGGAGAGGCAGCAAGCATACCGAGGAGACCAATTAGAATAGATTTTTAGCATAGTATTTTATTTTGGTAAAAGAGTAATTCATTTATTCATTATTAATTGTAATAATTATGGACTTGGACACTACTCTACTCAATGAGGTCCATCTGGGCACCTTGTCGTGGTTTCTTGAGTTTTTATCGCTTTATTTTATTTTTTCTCCTGATGTTTTGTGTTTTTCGCCTTTCTTTTTATTTATTTTGTGTACATGGAGCCCCTAGACTTTAGGTTTTATTGTACTGACAGTTAGGTCCAAACCCTAATAAGAATTATGTGCATATAGTCTCTTATGTTTGGATCTAGTCAAATTAATAATTGTTAACTATTTGGACTTGAACCCACATGCCGAGAGAACCATCATACAACGCTAGCAGGACCGGAATGTGGTGGGCACCGCGATGTCTCGAAGACTAGACTTCTAGTTCATTTCTTAATAATTAACATAAGGCTCTTCATGACTAATTGTAGCTACTGTAAAGGGAGGTTTTGTCGTTTGCACACCACCATGTCGATAGGTTTAGAAATTCTGTTTTGCAAACCACATGGGGAGAGCTCGGAAGCACTGTAAGTCCTCTAACTCTGTATGCACCATTAGATTCAATGATGAGATTTCCATCATCAAATCGACTTGAATAACCTTTTCACTATCTCCTCTGATTTTGAGCACCTAGGACTTAAATGAAAATCTACAAAATCGTTAAGCGCTTTTATGCAAAATATCTAAAAAAAGTGAAAATAAAAAATCTAAAACAAGGTTACTACTCGATAAACTTTGACCTTAATTAAAGTATACAATGGAATTCATTGTCTTGGGTTCATAAAGCTCTCATTGTTTTCATGTACCTTAGGAGGGGACCAAAACCTATCCCATGAGTGAGGCACAACTACAAAGGATTAGAACTCATAACCCAGACTGTAACTGCCTTATGTATCGCTTGGATTTCTAAAGCATTGGTGCTTCTATTGTACATGATCGAGTAGGGTCGTGTCATCGATGGTGTTCCCGAATTGTGTGGAACATTGACTTGGTCTGAGGTACTGAGCTTAGGCCATGCCCTCCCGGGTGTGTCTGTCTCATTGATTTGCGTCTGAGTAGGTCCTTGCATGCTCATGAGTGATTCTGTTGCGAGTGAATTCACCTATCGGCTTCCTCCCTCTTATTATTTGGATGAGTAGGGATCCAGGAAATATTACAAAGACCTCAAAAAGTGCAGACTACATGTTACAAAGGAGGAGGACAAGTACGAAATACTTTTTCAACAGTACTCTCTCTCCTGTAGGGTTAGCGTTCAAGGACTTGTTAAAAGATATGCCGAAAATAACAACTCTAAAAATAGAGAAAAAAATAGTCGATCCTTTACGGCTTGAAATTGTGTTAAGTTGGTGAAACCAATTTTGTATTGTTTTTATTTGGATCTATATTAAGATTCAAAAGATCAAGTCCTACGCACCTATGCAAATTTTGTTATATGTGTCTTCTCTTTGATCCACTGCTCAATTCGAGACTTTCTACAGTTTTACACTCCCTTTTTACCCCTCATTAACCATTGTATCCTTCTTCCTGCATTGATACTCTTTTCCTTCACGATGTATGATCCATGGATGGTTTAGCTGGGACTCCGTCGACACTTATATCGATGATGAATTTGTATTTCATCATCATTATTCATTTAATTTAGCTTAAAATCAATTAGAAAACACCGATAAATATCAATAAACCCATTCTTTTACTAACCTTAATTCAAGATTAAATATTTCATATTTATCACTCTTTTATTCTAAAATAAATAAATAAAGGAATACAAGAAAAATAAAGAAAACAAAGACTGTACATATGTAATAGATACAGGATGACTCTAACCCCGAGAGAAGGTCAAGACATGACATGATCTACAAGGAATAAAGTACGGGTGATAAGGCCCAAAATATATAAAATTCCTGAAAACCGTCTATCACTTGTATATTCACCATTTATACATGATTGTCTATAATACACATTCTTTTCCTTATTTTGTTTATCACCAAATTCTTTGTAAATAAAAATGATTTATTTTTCAAAATTGTGAATAAAATTTGTTTGTAAATAATAAAAATAATTGCAATCCAAATCTGTTCATATTATGCAAAATAACAACAGTCTAAGAAAGCCAAAAAGGTCAAATTGCAAGATCAATATCTTCTCCAACAAAACTCCAAATTCATCAAACTCACTTTCATCGTAAGCCAAATTAAATTATCTTTAAAATGGAGTGATTTCATAAAAATTAGAGTTAAGTTGTGAAATATGGTCAATTAGGGTACTATTATATATTATACCTATGTATACTATGTATATTACTAATTATTTATTTTCTTGTGCATATTTGAGGATATTGTATTTTAATTAATTATGAATATTATATTTAACTTATATAAAATAAAAATTTAAATCACAAAATAAAAAATCAACAAAAATAAAATCATGTATTTATTATATAGGTATCACTATGTATATACTATACATATACATATTTTTTAACCTAACAAATTAATTCCTAAAAAACAAATAAAAATTTCATTAAAACCCTTGTAAAATAGTTTAAATAATTAAAATACTAAACTGTGTATATATTTGTATATTTATTTAATTAAAAATCAAAACCTTGTATATATAGCTATACATACCTATAAATAACACCTAATTATTTTAACTCTTGTAAATACCTTATTTAATTAATTAAAAATCTCAAAAGTTAAATTTATTTTATTTTTAACATTTTTTATTTACAGTGTTTAAGTTTTTAATTCATTTCCGATTTTTCATTGATTTATTTTATTTTTATTAGATTTTTGTCGTCATCCCTAATTTGTCCTATTGTGCGGGCTCCCTGATTGGTCGACTTGGGTTTGTTTACCCAGGTCAACTATTCAGTTACCCCACCATTCCCGCACTTCTCTTCATCATCGCTCATACACCCAATTTTCCACATGCCCTCTCTTACTAACTTGCCACTTCTTCTTCTCCAAAAACTTTGTGCATTCACTCATCACCGTTGTCAACCCATCCATTGTATCAATAACGCCTTGATCATCGCTCATTTTGAATTCAAAATCACCGTGAGCGTATGCTCTATAAATGTTAACCTTTCAACTCCATTGGTAGGTGGATCCATTTTGGCCCATTTTTCTCCCCGTGATCGACTTCTGGGGATCTTTGAGATGTCAGGTCAAGCTCTCCACAATTAGGAGTGTGAGAAGAGGATTGAGGACGTGACTCCACCCACTCGCCGGCCTTCCTCTGGTGTCGTCCCGACCCTCTGCACCAACCACATATCGATGGGATTTCACCACCATTCTTCACTATAGGTACTCCTTAAGCAGTCATTTCCTATTTTGCAATTTAAATTCATCATTTTCATTCCATTCTAGCTTAAATTCACTGATCATCTTCAACCTCTGATCTACAAGATCAGAGGTGTTCCGTTCGTCATCAATCAAATCTGACTTGACCAAAATGCTCCCCAAACCATTCTACACTTTTTCCACCATATGACCAACCTCAGATCTTTCCAGATTTGAGGAACAACTCCTCTTCTGACCACCTTCGTAGTAGCTTCCGTCCACTCACCATTTCCCCTATTTTCCTACTAATAAAATTAGTCAGGGAGATCCTCCGAGCACCACCTTTGCATTGCAGGGCTAAAGTGTGCAAGATAAAGCTTCGGAAACTAGGTCAAGGTCCACTCGATCTTCTAGACCTTCTTACCTCAAGAGGGCATATCTGTCATCGTCGACAGTCGTGGAAGCTTTGGATAAAGAGAGGAGCACCGTAGGAAGAAGAAGCACCATCTAGTAGCTGATTTGGGTAAGCCACGAGCGAGATCTCCTCGCTCGAAGTTCACTAGAGATGCCCTTCTTCCCAATTCATCCGGCAGCCTTCAGCACCACACGATCAAGAACACCGCTCCAGATTTGATCTTATCCATTCAAAAAGCCCCAAAGCTAGGTCATGGATTAAAGTCCCCAGATCGAATCTCATCTATCCATGAGAACTTCATCATCATCTGTTGGATTAGAAGGACAAATCAACATAGTCGTCCATAGTGCCATGTCTTTTAATGGTATATTTGCACCTTTACCCCATGTTTATTTCATTTACAAATTAGTTTTATTAGGACATGTGTCAGCATTTTGTGTATTGAACAATTGCACTTCCATCCTTCATTTTCATTTTATTTGCACTTTTGTCCTATTTAAATTGCAAGCGTGTGTGCCTAGCATGTGATTGTTTGGGTTATTTTCAATATAAAGTATGCATGTTTGTGTTATTATTTGTGCCTTGGAATTAACTTATTTGCTAATAGGTCCAATCCAACGCATCTCACATGCAAGGGCACACTCTTTTGTTGACATTTTGCAATATTCACCCCTCAGTTTTCATATGTGTTAATATTTAATCTAAAAACTTTAAATATTTGCATTTAGGCATGTGCGTCTGCATGTATTTTTCATAAAAAAAAATTCAAATAAAAATTATCAAAACACCTTTAAAAATTAATAAAAAATTCGATTAGGTCCTTATTACTTAGATCTTTCATTACTATTTTTTTTAGCATTCTCATACTTTACATTATATATAAAAAATAAAAAAACAATCTGAAAATTCCCTGTTTTCATCCAAAAATCAATAAAAAAAATAAAATCATTGCTAAAAATTATAAACATTCTGGTTTGCTTCTTTTGATTTATTTTAATTTTATACCGGTTTGACATTTTTATTCCTCATAAAAACTATAAAAATCATAAAACACTTAAAAACATAAAAATTCTTAGAATTAATTTAAAAATTCTAAAAAAGTATAAAATACCTTTTTAGAAAATATGAAAAATCCTCTTTAATTATATATATATCTTCTATTTTTTATTTTATTTGATATTTTAAAAATCCAAAAAAAAATATTTTTGCATTCGGTATATTTTAATTTCTATTTTTGATTATTTAAAAGCTTGAATTGAGTTGGAAAATTCTGACAAAAATTCTAAAAACATTAAAAAATTGTCAGAATCTCAAAAATAATTTTATTTGAATTTTTTTATGTATATTATCACTTTATAAAAAACTCACAACTTGTCTCTTTCTTTCCTTCTTTTTAATTTCTCTTATTCGTTTTTATTTTCTTTTGTTTTATAAAGTTAAATACATTTATAAAACTTAAAAAATTTAAAAATAAAAAAACCAAATAAAATTAAAATTAAAAATCAGAAAAATAAAAAAATATCAAAAACCTAGCATAGTGTTCATAGAATCTCCTTCTTTATTTCATTTATTCTTTCATTGGTTTAATGAACCTCGCGATTTTTGTAGCCTCTCTGAGTTCGACTTTGTACTCTATACAGGTAAATTAAATCGCAATGTTCTCTTGCTGCATTTTCTTCATTTATTTTTTGCTTGATAATTAAATAATTTTTGTTTGGCGTGCCTTGCGATGATCACAATTCCATTAGCAATAATTCATTTAAATAAAAATTCGAATCTTAGCGATCAACAAAATGACACCATTGTTGGGGAGGCACGATGAGGATAGTTAGTATTTTTCTCTCTACCTACTATTCTTGGTTATTTATACTTGTTTTTCTCTTTCTTATTTTTGTACATTTATTTCATTGTGAATATTGCTGTCACTTAATTAGTGTCATCAATTATTTCATTTATTTTGTCTATATTTTTATGTATATATATATTATGGATTTCCATCTTTTTGAGGAGTGAGCACTCAAATTGAATACTATGTGTCGTTAGGGAGCTGATACAATGCTTGCAGGATCCGATGTGTCGGACACTGAAAGCTCCTCGAGATCGTACTTAGGGATTCATTTGAGATCTATTTTCACTTGCTCTTTTTATTTTGATTCAGATGCACCTCATTTTTTCGAGTTTATATTCATTGTATTTGTTTTCACATTATTTTTTTCTCATATTCTTATAACTGTGTCTCTTATGAATTATAGTGTTTCCACTCTCTTACGATAGCCCAACAAGTGAGGGCGGCATTCTTAGGAGAACCGGGGCACCCGAGTAAAGTGGAGACACATTGTTTCTTCATCAAGTTGTAGGAGAGCGTAGGAGGAGGAGAAGAAGAATTAGAGGAGATCAATCATTTGGAGCATTCTACATAGAATTTTTCTGTTTTCTTTTAGCATTTTTTTCATTCATTATTCTTGTAAAAAATTTTAATTATTATTCGGTGCTTTCTTCTTTTTCTCTTTTCTAAAAGTCCACTATTACATTGTGTTTGCGAGATCTGTTTCACCAAGTGTCGGTGCATTTGGGGGACCTCGTCGATTTTATTTTCATCGTTTTCTTTTTCTTTATTTTCTCGTTGTGTGCTTGAGCCCTTAGAAGTAGGATTAATTTTCTTGCTTGAGCCAGGTAAACGATTAGTTCCAAAGCCCAATAACAATAATATATGTACCTATAGAATAGCGTGCAGCTTGGACTTAGTCAAATTAACATGTTCTTGTTCATTAATAGAAGTTGCTTATAGGGCGATTCTCGTGCATCATATAGGTTAGTTTATTTTCTATATTTATTTCTGCGTAGATCAACCTGCATGTAGAGTGCTGGCGATAAGGTACGCATCCCCTATCTCCTGCATGCATCATTGAATTTTCTTGTGCATTGGCATTTCTGAATTCCTTTCATGTTTTCACTCACATAATATCAAAAGGAATTTGAAATTTTGGTAAACGATTATATGAAAATACCCAAAAAAAGTGACAATTGTATAAAATTGAGACTGCTAAAGAAAACTCAACCCTAAAGCTAAATGTAAGGACAAAATCATTATTTTGGGGAGAATAACCCCATCATTGTATGCAGGTACTTACCTACAGACAGAGTGGGTGATGATGTAGCCATAAGGATAGAGCCCAAATCCCTGGACTTGTGCCTTAAGTACATGTACATCACTTTTCAGTATATGGTTGCAACTATAAGCAGTTTCCTCCGACCATAGAAAATTGTTTTGGTGTGCTAATCTTCTTATCTCCCTTTGGGCCTAATATTAAACCCATCAGCCTTGGAAGATGGTAACCCTATTTGGAGATGTTTGAGTAAGCATGTTGGCCGACAGCGACAACATGCCTTGTGTGTTTGATAGTAAGCAACTTTTTGTAAATTTACTAAACTTAAAATCAAAAAGATAAAAGATTGAACTATTACGATCTTCACTCGTGTCTACTTAGTGATTTGGAGGTTTGTATTGTGTTTGTTTGGTAGTGTAAAGATCCTTCCGTGCCATCTTGTCTTTTTCTCACTTTCTTCTTGTTTTGACCATTGTGTTCTTACATCTTTCCTCTTGAAATCGAAGATGTTGGAATGGAGCATTTCTCGTTCAGACTTTGCGAACTCATTTCACACTCAAAACCTTTTGTCTTCTATTAGGGAGGACTCACTTCCTGAATATTCCTCTTTCTCCATTTCACCTTTTAAATCATTGAGAGACAAGATCTTAGAGTTGAGGCAAGACAGACAAGAGAGGAGAGAGGAGGGTAGAAACCTTGGAGGAGGTGGGGATGGGGGAGATGATCCATTACTTGAGCTAGTGGTTAAGGTCACATTGAAGGATGCCTATATCTAGTCGTAGGACAGACCAACTTATGGATTAGAATCCATGCGATTCATGGGCATTTTGAGCTTAAGCCCACTATTTTGCTACATCTCCCTATATTCCACGGACACATAAATGAGGAACCATATGTACACCTCCAACAGTACGATCGCTTCTGTGGCATTATACACTACCCGAATGTCCCATTAGAGGTAGTGAAGATGACAGCCTTCCCATTCAATCTCAAGGACAAGGCTTTATACTAGATCAACCACTTGGGAAGTGTTGTTCTTACTTGGAAGAATTGACGTATATGCTCTTGAACAAGTATTACCCACTCAGAAGTCTCAACCAAATGCGATCATTGATTGCTAACTACTCCCAGATGTCCCATAAGACTATTCACGAGGTGTGGGAAAGATTCAAATACTTGACGGAGAAGTGCTCCCATCACGATATTCCAAAGATGAGCCTCGTGCAAATTGTTTTGGGGAATTGAGCATAGAAAACCAGAAGCTGGTAGATGACACTTGTGGAATAAATCACTTCAACAAGGACGAGGATGTCTTATATCAGATTTTTGAGGAGATGACAGAGATCTCTTCAACTCTTTCTTATTCTCGTGCAATACAGAAGCATCTAGTTCCTTCTTCTTCTGCAGCACCCACAAGGCATTTATCATGATGATATCACATGATGTGGATAGGGTGGACAGTTCATATCTGACCATCATTGGAAATCACCTATCCAAAGGGTACATAATCGAGAAATAGTACTAGGAGCTTGAGAAGCTCCAAGTGATTGAAAGAAGACAAAGAACTTGGATAAGTGATGAATTTATGTTTCTCATTCTTTATTATTTTATTTTAGCAAAATCTTTTAGCAAAAACATCCGTAAACATGTGTAAATCCAATAAATTATCATTGTACATACATTTGTTAATATTGTGTAATTAACACCTTTTTGTTCAAAATATAAGAATAAAGAAGAAAAGAAAACGAGAAGAAGGCTCTAATTATGAAATAAGTACAAAATTACCCGAACCCCGAGAGAAGGTCAATTATTGACCTGCTCGACAGGGAATAAAGTAGGAAGAGATATGGTCATCATCATGCATCACCATTTTCTGTATATATACATACCATTCCTCTGTTTTATTCCTCAATAAAAGGACCCTAGAAAAAAATATTTTCTTTAAAAAATTGTAATTAAAAATGTTTTTTAAATAATAAAAATATTTGCAAAACCAATTGTTGTACATAGTGAAAATAATACCACTCATAAGAAGCCTCAAAACTGAACTTAAAAGATCAATTCCGTCTCTAAATGGACTCAAATTCTCCCAAACTCACATTTTTATACTCTAAATAAAAATATCTTTAAAATGAGGTGGTTTCATAATTTTTGGAGTTACTATGAAAAAGTTATCTTTTTTAGTATATTTTATTTTTATACTATACCTATACATGTACATAATTATTTATGTATTTATTTTGTATATAATTTGTAGATATTGTATTATTATTTTTTTTTGAATATTTCCAAAGCAAAATTAAAACAAAAATCATAAAACACAATATAAATTAAAAATAAAATCAAAATTTTATTGTACAAATAGCTACACATGTATATACTGTACAAAAGACCTATTTATTTAACATCCTTATTTAACTTGTAAAAATAAAATAAAAAGTCTTTTATATTCCTTTAATTATGTTGTAAATAAATAAAATCTAAAATAAAATGAATTTTGTCTAAAAATAATAAAAGTATTATAACAGTATAAAGTATATAGGTATACTATACTTGTAAATAATACACTATACTATAAATACTATATATATGAATTCATAAAAATAATAAAAATCACAAGAAAAATATCTTAAAAAATAAAAAAAAAAACATTTTTCATTTTATTCTTTTTTATTTTAAATTCATTTACTATTTTTTATTTAATATTCTTTGATTTATTGAATGGATTTTTCTGATTGGTTGACCAAGGTTTGTTGACCCGAGTCAACCCTTCTTCCAAGCTGAGTCAAACCCGAATCCTCGTCGCCAGAGCCTTTTCTCGATATTTCCCAGCCCGACTCCAGCCATGGATATCCTTGAAATTAGAACCCGAGATTCCTCGTAGATCCGTGATTCTCACAGATCCCTAGATTGGTATGAATCTCCCTAGGGTTTCGTGCATTCTTCCAATATTATTGGAGTCCTAGGGCACCCTCTAAATATGCTCCTCCCCTTACCCAGCTCTTTAGCTCGTCCCTTGCACCACCTTTCCTCCCTTGGCACCTCTAGCATTGTGACGGGATAATGTTGGCGTCCTCTGGAGTTTATTTGGTGGTCAAGTGCTCGTAGCTCACTTCATGGTCAAAGCTTTGCCGCGACAAACATCCCAAGCTTTCCACCACCTGGTTGAGGCCATAACCTCGCCTACACCTCCTTCGCTGATCTTCGTAGATCACTCAGGTATCACTCTTTCATTACATCTCGCCCCTTTCGATTTGATTCCATTTCTTCACAGTCACCTGCCATTTTTGCTCCGACCACCATGTTGGAGCCTTGTTCCACTCACCCATCCACATTGATCGACATCGCACGTCGCCCTTCACCTTCCTGCACATCCTATCTCATATCAATCTCGCTCGTTGGAATGAGATTAGGAACAATCTCCTCCCTTCACTTCCGCTGGAGACCAATCTAACACCCAGCATCGCTTATTTCATTCACAGCAGCAATAACCTTGGGCAGAAGCCTTGCCTTTGAGCCATGGTACTCCTTGCAGGTTCAGGAATGTGCACAGGGAACTATTTGACCCATAGTTTCTCAAGCGAAGCACCTCAAGGAGGTCTGACCTCGTCGAGCACATCCGACCATCCACCCTCCCATCCGAGGCTTCCAGTCTATGACGAGCACCATCAAGAATGTGTTGGACATTGTAGAGAGTTGATCTACCCCCTATGAATCATCGTACAATCTCGATCAAAGCTTTCTTATCTTCCTATTCTTCCACCCTTCATCAGAGCCGTCAAATTCGGTAACCTTCTCCCCAGATATGATCAGGACCGCTGAGCGACGCCCAAAGGCTGACGGTTCGATCGGATTTCAAGAGGTGTACCGTGCATGTTTCCAACATTCCTTGCATCGTCAGATGCTTTCCAAACTTGATCAGTGTCGTACGATGACGTAGAGCCCAGAGTCATCAAATCCAGAGTAGAGCCATGTGTCACCTCCGGCCTGCGAGGGCATATTTCACTCTTACCATCTTCCTTTGTTTTATTTCGCCTTAGTTTATTAATTGAAATAATTAATTAAACATTTTGCAGTATTGACCCTTATATTTTTCATATTTGCGTTAAGTCCATTAGAGTCTGACTAGCGTGCATCCACACGTGTTTTTATGGGATATTTGCATATTTTACCGCATACTCTTATATAGTTAATGAAATAGAATACATTTTTATTAATTGCATTTATGCCCCTGTGAGTGTTGATCTAGTGTAGCACACGGTTCTGCCTGGACTTTTTGCATCAAGGCCCTTATACTTTCTCTACTTGTTATTCATTAGGCCCCAAGACTTAAAATATATGTGTATAGGTCCCTATTGCACTATTTTAAATTGTTGTCTTTTATTAATCATAATAAATAGAATTTTACCCTAAAACTTATACAAAAATACCTTGTAGCTCCTGTTAACTTGATATTCACATGGTAATTTTTGTGTATAATTTTTATTCTATATTCTATTAAAAAATTCAAAAAAGGATAAAAGTGCATGTTTTCCTTATAAAATTTATAAATATTCAAAAAACCTTTTAAAAATTCCAAAAAATAGAATAGTTGTCTTTCATCCTATTTTATATACTATATAAATTTTGCTTGAAATCACCTTATAACACCCTAAAAATTTGCAAAAGACTCAAAAACTTATAAAAATCTTATAAAATCAATAAAAATATTGAAAATTGTATTTTAAGTTCCTATTTGTAGACATTTATTATTATATTTGACAAAAATCATTTTCATGGGATTAGAGTATTTTGTCTATTTTTAAATTGAAAAATACTCCAGATTGTGCATGATTTACTTGTTTTCTTGCTTTTTAATTTTTTGAAAAACATAAAAACATTTTAAAAATCCCAAAAAATCTCAAAAACACTATAAATAATATAAAATTCATAAATATTTTTCTTATATTTCTCTAAGTATTTTTGACCTATTTGAAAAATCTAAAAAGATTTGTTCGCTTGCATTTTTATTCCTTATTATTATTCCCAGTATTTTGAAAATTTAAAATTTGCAAAATTAAAAACCACTAAATAGAGAATAAAAATCCTTTGATTTTCTAAATCACCTATTTAGGTTTTAATTATGCTCCTTGAGTTTGACCCTGGTCACTTTACAGGTTAATAAAAGTAGATCTAACAATAGTGTGAATTGCTTGATTTCTAAGTTGTTAAAATTAATTTTCTTGCTGATTGCATCGGTAGATTGGGTAACAACAACATTGTATTAATCAACTTAACCTTCGTCAGCATGTCCGTCCATCAATAAGTTGATGAGATAACCAAACATCTAGAACTTCTTGTGAGTACGATCAGTGCATGTCAGACTACGAGTACAGCAACTGATACGAGCAGACTTCCTCCACTTCCACACAACAGAGTACCAAAGGGTCGTCCAAAGTTCAGCACGTTTACTATGTGTAGACCCCAGACTAGGCCCAACAGTAGTCACTCCGGATAGTACCGTACCAGCAGGAGATTCCATACATTCCTGAGCAGCAATTTCCACCTCCACCTATCATTCAGGAGGTAAGAACATTTGGTTCGAGAAAGAGCGCAATCAGCACCGTCTATCAGGGCAAGATCAGTTGGGTTCCCAGTAGAGTCAGATGCCTGCCAACCACTTTCAAGGAGGGAGACCACATCCCTAATATCAACAGTTCCAACCTCATTATCAGTCTCCACCTGACTTCCAGATTTGGAGACATGGCCAGCAGCAGATGCAGTCTGCATATTTTCCACAGCCCTACTACCAGCACCAGTCTGCATCATATGAACAATATTCACACCCTCCTCCTCATTACCAGCAGCCACAATATGGATATCATCAGCCACCATACTACTAGTGCCAACGATAGCTTGTCAATGAGCATCCTGAGGTAGCTTCAGTGAATCGAGCACTTGATCAGCTTGCATTACTCATGAGGAATATGAATGATCTGACTCAGAGGATCAATGACCTGACCACCACGAAGACACTTATCCTTGCACAGGTCGAATCCAATATCAAAAATTTTAGATGCAAGGAGCTGGTAGCCCATGATCCATCCTCCCTCGAGACAGGTACTTTTTTTTAACTTGGTTTTTGCAGCCCAGGTAGCTGCATATATTTCACCAAAACGTGATAGAACAAAGGGGGCCCTTCTTGGGGAATTACAAAATAAAGGCCATCAAAAACGGAAAAAAGTACATGATGTAAGAAAAAATACAATCTGTTCCTTCTTCAATCATCCACTCAGCAACTGGGCTTGAACTTTTTTGATTTTGATCAGCACCATATCTTCAGCAACCATTTGACCTTTTTTCTGAGACTTTTGCATGCGCCCTTCCATAAGAGCTTCTTCAAGAAAAGAGACAAGAAATGCATACACCCACTCTTCATATCGTAGATAAAAGAGATGCTCCAAATCATACACCAGTTCCATAAGAGCAGCTCCACCTCCAATCTCCAAAAGGAGATGCAAAAAAGAAGCCTCTTCATGACCTTTTAATATGCCAAAGCAACCACAAAGATTAAGCTCTTTTCAAAACTCTAACGGAAATTAGATATAACAAAAATGTAAAATGGGTACTTAGCTTCTGTGCACACATACAAATGGATGCGTGCACTTCCTTAAATCCTTGCCAAGGAATATTCCAGGCTTTAAGCACCCAATTCCAGAAGAGCTTCTTCATGAAAAGAAATGAATACATCCAATCTTCAGGCCTTAGATAACAGAAATGCGCCAGTTTATGCTCCAAATCCACAGATGAGAGCTCCCCCTCCAATCTTCATGCCGTAAGGAGATGAAGGAAAGAAATTCTTCATAGCCTTTTCTTATGTCAAAAAGAAAACAACCAAAAGGATTAAGATCTTCTCAGAATTCTATCAGAAACTAGATATGACAAAAATGTAAATTGGGTACTTAGCTTCTGTGCTCACATCCAATGGATGCGTGCACTTCCTTAAATCTTCGCCAAGGAATGTATCCAGGCTTTAAGTACCCCAAAATAAAGCAGCTCATAAGGTTCTCTTCCTTTTAAGACCCTTTTTCAGGAATCCCATATTTTCCAGCCATTCATATATCCAATTTTGACTCTTCAGGCATCGGATCCAATTAACTTGTAGAGTCCAAACTAAAGTGTAGCTCCTGATGATAACTTTTCCTTCTGCATCCAAGAAATTATTTTGAAGAGATAACAATGCTTCAAGTATTTCTTCCAAGATTCTTTTTGCATCTTCTAATCTCCATTCCAGCAAGTTCCTCTCAGTTATATTACGCAGAAAAGATTCAATATTCTTTTGACAAGGAATACCCTTAATAGAAAAGTAGAAATTCTCATAAATCTTCAGTTTATATAAATCTGGCAAAACAACCCCTTCCTTCACCGGAGTATAAATTGTATCCCTCAAGAGAGAGCATTGAAACAAAACATATAGATCAGGAGCTAAAAGATGCTGAATATAGTTGTTATTACTCCTAATATCAAATTCAGCCAAAAGCTCCCAATAAAACTGATAGATGAAGATAGAGGTCATGAGACCTACACCCGCATTATATAGTTCATACCAATACTCCAATAAGTCCAGGTATGCACTACCAACGTTTAGATATAAACCCCAAGCAAACTTAGCTTGATCGATCAACAACGAGATAGTTCTGCTCATGAGCTCAAAAAACTGATATGTAATAGGAGATATGCTTTCATCTCTGTTAAAATTGTAATTCCAGTAATCTACCCTTGCTTCCATCAATGTAACAGCACCTCTGCTCAAAATCAAGTGGCATTCAAGAAATCCCTCTGGCTAATAAAATCTTTCTATATCTAGAGGCCAGCAGTTTAAAGGGATAGATAATATCAAAGAAACTGGACTCAGCTACCAAAAGTCTTTTGGATAAAAACTTAAAATTATTTTCTTCTTCCTCCAGCTCATCCAAAGCCAATGCTAGAAAGGAATCTGAAGATTCGAGGAAAAAAAGAGCTTCAGATTTTAAAACCTGACGATGAAATATCGCCCCCTCTAGTTGTCGCCCAAACAAGATAGAAGACGCCATTCTAGATATATTGGTTGAAGAAGAGAGGACCTTCCTTTGTATATATATAGAATTGACATCATCATTTCTTATCTCGAGAAAGATCCAAAAAGGTACCATCATCTGCTCAAAATCCTGCTCAAGCAGTGGAAGTACCAAGGCCATCATTACTCCAACTTTTCTTTACCCAATCAGCAATCAGAATGACCGACACCTGATGTTTTGAAAAGACATGTAAAATTCTTCAGTAAATCTTCCATTAGGCACAGAATCGATCTAGATCATCAATATAAAGCAAATCAGTTCATCATTTGAATCTAACATAATTCAGTTGTTCTTTATCCAATGTAATACACCCTTTAACTTTTAAAGGTAATTGACTATTATTATAGAAAATGTGATCTTGTCTTTGTCTAATTGCAAAGTTAGCCAAAGCATCTGCAGCCACATTAGCCTCTCTATAGACATGGGAAACTCTCACTATGAGATGTTTGATAGAAATAAGCTCATTCCACCAATTCCTAAGATTGAGAATTCTGCAAACACCATCCTCCACCATCTTTACTAACACCTCAGAATCAAGCTCCAGCCAAATTTTATTGAAATTATGCCTCTTGCAGATGATCAATCCCTCTACAGCTGCTCTGAGCTCGGCTTCCATATTTGTAGCAATTCCAAAGAAACAAGAAAAAGAGATTACCATCTCCCCTTTATGGTTCCTAATAATACCTCATCCCCCTGCAATTCCTGGGTTGCCCTTTGAAGCTCCATCTGAATTGAGCCTTAAAATCCCATTCTCTGGTTTTTCCCAGCAGAATATCTACCAAATCCTTTCCTTTTGTCTAGATTCAAACCCCATCTTTTGTAAGAAATCTTCCTCAGCTTTACTTACCACAATATTCGAACAAACCAAGGGGATTATCATCTTAGTATCTAACTGCACCTTCTTTACCAAGAAATAAATAGGAGAATGATCATCATCAAATCTTCTTTTATTCCTTCCAATCCAGATGTTCCAGAGGAACCAGGCTAAGAAAATTCTCCTGGATTTTCTAAGAAGGGTCTCTTTCATCCTCCATTTGAAAATGTACTTCATCCAGCCAAAGAAATCCCTCATATTTCTATGAAGCTTAAATGTATCAAAAAACCAGCTCCATAGGGCTGCCGCAACCTTCCCATAGAAGAAAACATGTTCAGGGTCTTCAGTACTCGGATTATCACAACAATTACATTTTGAAGCCAGACTAATGCCCATTTTAATCACATTATCATCAAAAGGTAATTTCTTGTGAAATAATCTCCAAAGCATAATTGAGATCTTCGATGGAATTCCTGGATCCCAGATAGCCCTTCCCCATTGCTGGATTCTTCCTTTTTTCCTGATACTTTGCCATGCACTCTTCACTGTAGGAATACCTTGATTATTCAATATCCAAAACCTTTCCGGATCCTCCTACTTGAGTTTAATCTTCTTAGCCAATATCTCCTCAATTTTACCAGTCTCCAAACCTGTAGCTATTAGTTTATTCATATTCCAATTTTCAGCCTCAAACATATCCGATATTAAAATATCAGGTTCATCCAATATAATCCCCTCATGAGGCCAAAGGGGTCCATCAGGGATCCAATGATCTAACCAAAATCTGATCTTCCCATTTCCAACAGTCCAAGAGACATATTTACTAACCTCCTTCCAGGCCTTTTGAAGATTTTTCCATCTTGTCGGAGCATAAACATTAACATTTTCTAAACTACCATACCTCTTTTGCATGAAATTTGTCCAAAGAGATTTATTCTGCATATAATGCCATGCCATTTTCATTCTGATGGCCATCATCATTTCTCCCAGTTACCGAATGCCCAGACCACCTTCTGCAAGAGGCTTACAAATCTGCTCCCAGGCTATCCAATGTTTAGCCTTGTTCTCCTTTGATCCCTGCCAAAAAAAATTTGAGAATATGCTTTCCATCTTGCAAATAACTCCTTGAGGGATATCATACACCATCATCATGTGGATGGGGATGCTCGAGAGGACATGTCTGATCAGTGTGATCCTCCCTCTTGCTGAAAGAATTTTACTTTTCCAGCCTGCCAACTTATTTTGTAAATTTTCAATCAAACTGTCAAAATATTTAATTTTTATCATGCCTTGGAAAATTGGACAGCCCAGATAAGTAAATGGTAACTTCCCATCACTAAAACCCATAATCTCTTTGATCAAGCTGCTATTCTGCCCATTGGTATAGAAACTGCTCTTCGCTATATTAATCTTTTGACCTGAAGCTTTCTCATATTTATGTAGGAACTCCCTTAGATTCTCAAGAGAACGTTTCCCACCATTTGTGAAAATAATGGTATCATCTGCAAAATGCAGATGAGAGATAATGGGAACATTTGGTCGCATATAAAAAGGCTTCAATTTCCCATTATTCAGTAGCTTCAAAAGTCCTCTACTCATTGCTTCCTCAACTAGAATGAAAAGCGCTGGAGAAAGTGGATCCCCTTGTCTCAAACCCCTTGAGCTCTTAAACCATCCCGTGGACGATCTATCTATTAGTAGAGAGAAAGGGACATTACAGATGCAGGCTTTAATTATGTCAGTTACCTTTTCATTAAACCCAAATTTGGATAATACCGCAAAGAGAAATTTCCATTCCATTCTATCATAAGCCTTTTCCATATCAAGTTTCATTATCACATTACTTCCTCTACTTTTCTTCTTTAGGTGTTGAGCTAATTCTTGGGCTAGAGATACATTATCAAAAATACTCCTCCCAGCAATAAACCCCCCTTGATTCTCAGCTATCAACTTATTCATGAATGGTGCCAGTCTATCAGTTAAAATCTTTGTGATGAACTTATAACTGACATTGCAGAGACTTATTGGTCTGAGCTCACTAAACATACAAGGATTCTTCTTCTTAGGAATCATAACAAGGAAGGTTGCTTTTATTGAATCAGGCATCCAAAGCTTCATAAAAAATTCAGTTACTGCCAAGTACACATCTCTTTCCACTGTCTCCCAATTATCCACATAGAATTCTGCAGTAAACCCATCTGGACCAGGAGCCTTATATTCAGCAACGGATTTAATCATTTTAAAAATCTCCTCTTTATCAGGAATAGCAATTAAAGCTTCATTATCATCACTATCGATGACCTTAGGAATAACATCCAACATTTCATCATCCCAAGAAGTCCCCTGAGATTTATAGAGATTCGAATAATGAGCAACTCCAGCTTCAGCAATGCTTTCCCAACTTCCTCCATAATTCCCAGATTTAATGAAGGAGTCCACAATGCTTTGTCTACTCCTCATGTTTATCACTGTGTGGAAGTATTTAGTATTCAAATCTTCATCTTTCAGCCAATTAACTTTAGCCTTCTGACGCAGAAAAGTATCATATGCGCAAGTTGTATCTATATATGTCTTTCTAGTTTTCTGAAGATCCTCCCAATTCTGATCATTCCATTGATCCCTTAGCTTCTGTTCAGCCTCAGTAACTTTTTTGAGATCTGTAAGATGCTGCACTTCAATATTTCCAAATACTTCTTTATTCCACTTCCTCAGAATCATCTTCATATGTCTTAGTTTACTTGATATTGTGATAAGGCCATTATTAAGATAGTAGTCATGCCAGTTATTTTTTATCAGAGTTTTAAACTCAGCGTTAAACTTCCACATCTTCTGATATCTGAAAGGAGTTGGCCTTCTAGCCCTGCTTAGCTTTTCCATAATCAATATAGGACTATAATCAGATAGAATTCTATCTTCATATCTGAAGTCCACATTAGCATTGAATGTACCATTAACAAGGCATCTATCCAGTCTTTGATATATTCTATCTTTCGCAATGAAATTGTTACACCAAGAGAAACAATCTCCCCCATGTAAAGGTTCAACCAGACCAGCACAATGAATGGCTAAATTGAAATCAGTCGAAGCAGGGTCATCAAAAACACCCCCAATCTTCTCATCTCTGTTTCTAATACAATTGAAATCTCCCCCCACAATCCAATTATCAGGATTAACCAAATTAGACGTTTCTTCTAAGTCTAACCATAATTCCTTTCTCTTTCCAGCATTTGTGGAGGCATAAACAATCGAAATATAACACTGGCTAAGAAGGAAATTCTCTACTCTACATGTCATCATCTGTTCTTTCATCTGAATTATTTCAATTTCCACATGATCCTTAGCAAGGATCCATATCTTCTTCTGAGCTTTATCATCTACAAAAAATTTCTCCATTTTGAGTGAAAGAGCTACTTGAGGAATCTTCTTTCCATCTACCATAGGTTCAATAATTCCTAAAATTGCAATTTTGTGAGATCTAATTAATTTGTTGATATGTGCTAGAGTTGCCTTATTGAAGACACCTCTACAATTCCAGATAAGGGTGTTCGACATTAAACACATGGGGCTGAAGATTGACTGGTATTTCTTCTTGATCTCCTACTGGGCTCTCTCATCTTGTTTTGCTTGAAGCTGACCTTCTTTTTCCTGCTTTTATTATTCACCATCTGGAATTGAATCTTTTCATACTCTGAATCAGAAGAAAGTTCCCCCTCCCTTCTTGGTGAAGGATCACTAAAGTAATCTTCCCCATGATGGCATTTGGAGGAGACATCATTCCCATGAACATCATCATTCAAAGCATCAAAGGAATTAGTTGTAGGGATTGAAATAAAAGCATTACAGGGATCAATATTCCTATCACTGACTATTCTACCCCCCAGCTGATGTGTATTCTGCTCTTTCTCTTCCTTATTTCTTTGATCTTCCTCGTTATTACCATCTTGCATTATTAATTCTTCCAGTTCTTGAGTTGAATTTCTCATATCCTCTAACGCCTTCCTTTTTTCTATTTGTTCTTCAACAGATTGTTCTTTCAAGATCGCATTCAATGGGTCTTGACCCAAATATAAGTATGGTTCCTTAGAACCCACAGTATTATTGCCAGCTGGACTTTCCTGTACCACTTTTGAAGCAATCTTGTCCAGAATCTTGTCAAAACGAGTATCTACTATCTGCAAATTAGCCATGTCCCTTTTTTCACTATTCTCAGGGAGGATCAAAGGACCTACATCATCCTTCCTTATCTCAGCAACCTGATTATGATTAACCTGTTCAGCACATGGTTCTTTCTTACTGCTGTTCCTGACAACCCATTTTTGCTTAGGTCTCAAAAATTCCTTTGCAGCAATGTTCCCTTTTGTTTCATTAGAATTACTCACAACTTTTCCTTTCATTTCTTGCTCCAGGCCCTCTTGTTTTTTCTTTATAATACACTCCTTCTGATCATGCCCAATCAAGCAACAGTAGTTACAATAACTAGGGAGATTTTCATAAACAACATTTTGAACAAAATCTTTATCCCCACATCTGATTACTATATGTTCTGGCACCTGTTCACTGACATCTATTTCCACATTTACTCTGATATATCCCGGCCTGGTAAAATTTGTAACATCCTTATCAACTGAAAGGAATCTCCCAATGGGTTTGACAATAGATCTGAGAGCTCCTTCATTCAAAAACTGTAAGCTCAGCAGTGGGAATCTGACCCTAACAGGGACATTAGGAGATGAATCCCCTGGATGAAAAAAAGGGGACCATCTAATCAGTGACATCCAGTTATTGCCGAACTTCCAAGTGTTGCTTATATACATTTTCATATAATCATTTTTATCTTCAAATTTTAGAATAATGTGCCTTGAATCCAGGGCACCAATCTGCACATTGCTCTCAAATTTCATTTCCTTTCTGATTACTGAATCAATTTCCAGAAGTTTTGGTCTGAATTTCTGAAAAATACCAACAAGGCAAAGCTCAAAGGGCTTGCTCATCTCCATCATTTCCTCTTGCGAGAATTCTACAATTGCATCATTGCCTTCAAAGTAGTGATCTCGGACCTTCACAGGAGGTCCCAGATTCAGAGGAACAATCTTATCTCTCATCAGCGAAGCATATGATTTAACTATAGGTTTCGCTTCAGCCAGCTTAGATCCTCCCGCAATAACGAACCCTTTCGCAATAATCTTCAGAGGGGAAAGTACAGGGAAGTTTTTATCATTTTTTTCCAAATCCACAGCATTAGGTTCAGCCATGGCACCCGTCATAATTTCAATAAAAGAAAGAAAAGGTTATCAACTAATCCTCCACGTGTTCGAATCAGAATAACCTCTCCACCACCATCTTACCATGTGTCAAAATCAGATAAGTCCCTTTAACTAACTAGGGACCACAAACAAGTAGCACAAGACTTTTCCAGCAAAAATGGATCAAACAGTCCCGATCTCTCGTCCCACAGAAACCGCCAAAAGCAGAATTCACAAAATTGTAGTGTTTCTCAGAGAATTTATCATAAACTTCGCAAATTAATGGATAAAAATACGGATCGCAAGCACAATTCCATCCTAAAATCCGTCAAAAGTTTTCAAAATTGGATTGAAATGACCTGGGGAGTGAATTTAGATCACCAAGGCCGTCGCCTTCTTGATCGCCTTCTTGATCGCCAGAGCTCCGAATCTCTATACAAGTATTTTATTTTTCCCTTGAGACAGGTATGGCCCTTGATTTTACATGTTTATATGATGGCAATCATCTCAGGAGTGGTAGGAGATTGCAGCCACCTTCACAACCCTTGGGATTGGGAGATCGAGCCACTAAGAGAGCCTTACCTTCCACATCATCTTCTTTACTAGAAGAGTAGCGGTTCAGTGTAGCAACACCAGATCCTGGAGTTTCACCATCTTCGTATCAAGTACCACCACCACCACTTTCTTCATTCAGAGAGAGATGCAGTTCGCAGTCATCAGAGAAGGAGCACACACCTGTAGTGGAATATCCTTCTACTCCTGCAACAGCATCATGTCCTGTTTTTTGTTTTATTTCTTCTACCCCTATTTTGGATAACACTATATAGACTTATTCTGATTATCCAATTATATATGAGGATTCTATTTTGAAAAAGCGAAATGAGCAATTTAATGTTTCTTTTTATTTTGTGCCATTTACTTCTGATTTGTATAAAATAAAGAAAAATAAAAAAGTAAAAACAACCCTATCTGATCCTAGAGTGGTAGAGATCTTACATAACATCTTTTTAGAAATGCCACTCCTTAAGTCCATGGAGTACATGCCTGCAACGAAAAGAAAATGAAAGAAACATGTACTCAAAAGTTTCAACCAAAGCAGAACATATTGAAGAGAACATAGAAACACATCTTGACCATCACCACAGTTCATGCCATGAGCAAACTCCCACCCAAAAAGAAAGATAAGGGAGCACCTCACATCTGTTGCCATATCATTGATCGAGAATTTGATCGTACTCTTCTTGATAGCGAATCTACAATTAATCTCATGCCATCCCCCCTACTCATTGAGTTTGGGTTGGGGCATCTTAGATCCGCCAGCATGATCCTTCAATTTGCAGATAGATCGATCAAAAGGTAGAGGGGCGTATAAGAGGACATTATTGTAACGGTGCAAGGAATGAGATTCCTAGTTGATTTTGTTGTCATGGATATGGACACCTCTGCACCGTTACTCCATAACCCGATCATACTAGGTCGGTCGTTCCTTCGAACAACCGAAGCAGTAGTTGATTATGGTACTAAGAAATCATATTTCGCTCTCGTAGTGACAAGGTGAAAATTAAGATGATCCCCAATCCTAGACCATCATCGACACCAACAGTAGCAGATGAGAGACATATAGTTACATTGGAACCTGAGGACTATGATTTTCTTGTTGAGTTTAGAGAGACAGATCTTTTCACTGATTTCATGGATACCCAGGAATTCCTTTCTGAGAAGCAATCCTTGGAAAGCACAGTCGACATGAGTCCCCTTGTTTATCCTACTAAGTTGCTTGTTGATGGAAAGTTTGCACTGATTTTTTATGATCATTCTGAGATAATGGAGGTATATTCTTAGATTCATGACACACATTCCATTTTTGAGATTACTGATGAGAGGCCTCCTATTGAGATTTCTGAGATTGTTGTTGAGGATTCTGAACAACATGATGAGACATTCCTTTCTGAGCAGAGATCATTTGTTGTAGTTCTTTCTGAGATTTTACTTGCTGGCCGACAGTAGCCTTGGTGGACAGTTCACAGAGTACATATCATATACCATCTAATAGTGCAGTTGTAGAGGTTATCACAAAGCCAATTCAGACCCCACCTAAGCTCAAGGTTTTACCATCTACATTGAAGTATGACTTCCTTGCGGGTCTCCTCCACATGTTTCTGGTCGTCCTCAGCTCGCAGTTTATCGAAGAACAAGAATCTCATGTGTTAGAATGTTCTCAAGAGGAACCACATGGCCACTGGGTGGAATATTTTGGATCTCCATGGGATTAGTCCAGCTTTGTATCCACATCATATTTACATCGATGATGACAACAAACCCTCCCGTGATTATCAGTGATGTCTCAATCCAAACCTATGAGATGTTGTCATGAAAAAGATCATAAAATGGTGTGATGTTGGCTTTATTTATCCCAATTCGAATTCCAAGTGGGTCAGTTCTTTACATGTGGTCCCGAAGAAATCCGGGATTACTATCATAAAGAACGACTATGGTGAGGAGATTCCAACCCATATATCTACTTCATTGCATGTTTGCATAGATTACCGGTGCCTGAACCCAACTACCAAGAAAGATCCACTACCCTTTATTGATTATATTATTAAGAGGTTGGCAAAGAAAGAGTTCTTTTGTTTCTTGGATGGGTACTCGGGGTATAATTAGGTTGTTATCGCTCCCGAGGATCAAGAAAAACTGCTTTTACTAGTATGTTTGGCACATATTATTTAGAGAAATGCCTTTTGGATTGTGTAATGCCCCCATACATTCCAAAGGTATATCTTGGTTGTTTTTGTCGACATGGTGGGTAGTATTCTAGAGGTTTTCATGGATGATTTCTAGATCTACGAGGATAGTTTTGACACATGTCTTGCTTATTTAGACTGAGTTCTTCAACATTGTTATGTGGTAAATCTAGTTCTCTCGTGGGAGATGAGTCATTTTATGGTTACTAATGGGATTGTTTTGGTCACGTCATCTCCAAAGAAGGTATGGATGTTGACTCGGCTAAGATTGATGTGATCTCCAAGCTAGAGCCACCACAAAATTTGAAGCAGTTCAGGTCATTTCTGGGACATGTTAGATTCTATAGGCGATTCATTAAGGACTTGAACAAGATCTCTAGACCTTTGACTGAACTTATTTACAACTAGGGTTAGTTTGCTATTGATGAGAAAGTCCTCCTTGCATTTCACTAGATGAAAGATATGGTTACTAATGCTCTTGTCCTATAGCCACTTGATTGGTCTCTCCCCTTTGAGATTATGACGGACGTGTCAGATTTTGCAGTTGGAGCGGTGTTAGGGCAGAGAAGGGAAGGGATACTATTTGCCATACACTATGATAGCAAGACTCTGGATGAGGCACAATGTAATTACACAGTTACAGAGAATGAGATGTTAGTAGTGGTATTTGCATTAGAGAAGTTTAGATCCTACCTCCTTGGTTCCCATGTAATTGTATACAAGGATAACACTGCCATACGATACCTACAAGCAAAGAAGGATGCCAAACTATGCCTTATCGTATGGACCGTTCTTCTCCAGGAGTTTGATTTGGAGATTCAAGACAAACTTAGAGTAAAGAATGTTGTGACAGATCGCCTTTCCCACATTACAGATGCATATACTTATGAGCATAGCATACTTCCTATTTCAATGACCTTTCCATATGAGACAACTTTGTTTGTGGTCTCACTCCCATGGCATGATGATATTGTAAACTATCTTGTCTCCAAGAAAGTTCCACAATATTTGCCTAAGCACAAGGTAGACAGATTACTGTCAGAGATACATTTTTAGTAGTGGGAGGATACGTACATGTTTCATTAGAGTGCAGATTGTATCTGGAGAAGGTGCATTCCTCAAAAGTAGACCAACAGACTTGAGCATTGACATAAATTATAGTTTGGTGGGAATCATTCTGGGAAGCACATGACAGCGAAGATTTTACAGAGAGGCCTATGGTGGCCAACTTTATTTAAGGATTCTACAAAGTATGTTCGAGGTTGTACTGACTGTCAGAAGATGGGAGGAACTTTTGGTTCCAAAGATACCATGCCCCTGATATATATCTAGATTTCTGATGTTTTTGATGCTTGGGGTATAGACTTCATGGGTCCATATCCTGTCAGTCATGGATATTAGTACATCCTGCTTTTTGTGGATTATGTTAGTCGATGGATGGAGGCTATCCCTACCCAAGCCACTGATAGTCATATGGTTTGTTCTTTTCTCAAGGACCACATTATTGTGTAGTTAGGGATTCCAAAGATACTCATTTCAGATGGGGGAAGTCATTTCAAAAATAGAGTCAAGAAGCTTGTGAAAGAGTACACCCTTGAGAACAGAGTTGCGTCTCCTTACTAACCACAGACTAATGGCTTAGCTGAGATTTTAAATAGGGAGACAACGATGATATTGCAAAAACTTGTACGTCCAGATAAGAATAACTAGTCTCAAATGCTTGACTCAGTTCTATTGGCTTATCGGAGGGCATACAAATCTCCATTGGGTATGTCTCCCTACATATTAGTGTATGGAAAGCCTTGCAACCTGCCAGTTTAATTAATTCACAAATCTTTATGGGCATTCCATGTATACAATTTAGATTATGAGAAGGTAGGAAAGAATAGGAAGTTTGATATGAATAAATCGCTGGAATTCCGAGATTTTGCATACGACAACTCACTCATGTACAAGGAGAAAGTCAAGAGTTGGTACGACAAACACATTAGAAGGATGTCATTCTCCCCTGATAAGAAAGTTAGGTTGTTTGATGGTAAATTGAAGTTATTTCAAGGCAAATTGAAAAGTAAATGGTCACTATTGTTCATTATTAGAGCTATGCATGACAATGATAGTAATGTCATATCTGGGTTTTCATCTGACGTACAACCATTTGTTGTGAACAGACAGTTGCTGAAGCCATATGTAGATCATGATGCATTCTTGTCTATGGTTGACTCTATATCTGTGGTATCAGACGATGATTTATCTTCCGCATCTGCTACTTGAGATGATTTTCTCTTATATATGTATATCATTTCATTGTATTCCTTCTTCCGTTTTTATCATTGACTTCTTTTCCGTGTGTATATGCTATACTTAGGATGTACTCTATTCTAAGTATAGGGGGTGAATGATTTGAGTTGTTCCATTTTCATTCTGTTTCATCACTCTTGTTGTTGCCTATACTTAGGGATACTTTACCCTAAGTATAGAGGGATTGATGTTGTTCATACCGTCTCTTTTGTGTTTTTATTTTTCTTGTATTTCCTATGATGTCTCGCTTGTCCTTCAACTTGTTGACATTCTTTTTTATACTTAAGTATCTTTACCTTACATATAGGGGAGGACGATTTGAGTCGTTGAGTTTGTTCATTCTCTCCCTCGGTTTTCCCCGTTTGTACAATCTTCTATACTTATGATTATTTGCTCCTAAGTATATGGGGGATCATCGACTTCTTTTCTTTGTGTCGATTCTTTGAGTCATTGTTATATAAGATTCTTTTCACTTTTCTATACTTAGCACAAGTTATGTCTTCCTTTGTAGCTCTTGGGTCACTATGAGAACATAGTTCGAGCTAAGTATATGGTCTGTCGTATATATTGTATATATACTTTAGTCATAACTTGTACTTTTATTAATAATATGGTTATTATTATTCTTATTTAAAAATGTTTTAAAAAATGTTTTGTAAAATGATTTGCAAAAATCTTTTGTAAAAATGTCTGCAGAAATTTGTTTGTAAAAATGTGTGTAAAAACCCATTATAAAATTATTTGTAAATCTATTTGTAAAAATATTTGTAAAATTAATTTTGTACAAATCTTTGCAAAATTATCTGTAAAAATGTTTTGTTTGTAAAAAGTTTGCTAAAATTATTTTATGTATCAAAAAACTAACTAAAATACACGGTACAAAATGTTTGTAAAATTTTTGAAAGCAAAATGTTTGCAAAAACCTGTTTATAAAATTGTTTGTAACATGTTTGTAAAATAGTTTGCAAAAATATTTGTAAAACTTTTTGGAAAACCTTTGCAAATTATTTTGAAAAATGTTTGAAAAATCTTTTGTAAAATGTTTGTATATTTTTTTTAAATTATGTTGTCATGTGGGATATAAAATATGGGATGTTTATATATTTGCAACATCCATGTGTGTATAAAAATCATAACCACTTATCCTCAAGTAAATAAAATTATTTGTTGTATATAAAATTCTTTTCTAAAACTTGAACATAAAATCTTATTTCTATAATCCTTGAAGTGTATACTTGTATATATTCTGCTACTAATCCTTTTCTTTCTTAAAATAAAAAAAGTTTAAAATCCATAAAAAAATTGCAAAAGTTCGTTGCAAAACTCATTCAAAAAGAGTGTTCTTTTATTTCTTTTCTAAAAAATGTTTTGTATATACTTCTTGTATTTGCATGTGCATTTTTAAAAAATATGTACACTTAAACTAGTCTGGAATAAAGTCGAAGAATGAAGCTTAGTCGGACCTTAATCCACTTAATTCCAGAGGAACCTTGTAGGAAAGGGAGTTGAGATTCTTCAAGTACATAAACTTAATTATCTGGGAAACCACACGACTTAAGCCACGAACGAGATTTCCTCGCTCAAAATTCGCTACATATGCCCTTCTTCCCAGTTCATCCAGCTGCCTCCTACAACACACGATCAAGAATGATGCTCCAGATTTGATCTTAATCGTTAAAAAATCCCCAAAGTCGATTCGTGGATTAAAGTCCACAGATCGAATCTCATCCGGCCACATGAACTTCATCGTCGTCCGTTGGATCAGAAGGATAATGCATCAAAGCCATCCAGAGAGCCATGTATTTTGATATCTCACGTGCATGTGCATGCTCCTTTTTGGACATTTTGCAATATTCACCCGTAGTTTTCATATGTGTTAATATTTAATCTAAAAACTTTAAATATTTTCATTTGGGCCCTTATTTGTCTACATGTATTTTGCATATAAAAAATCAAATAAAAATTATGAAAACACATTCAAAAATTCTATAAAAATTTTATTTCATTTAGATTACATAGATCTTTCGTACCTAATTTTTATTTTGAATTTCGTCCTTTTTATTTTTTATAAAAATTCAAAAACAGTATGAAAATTCCCTATTTCATCCAAAAATCATCAAAAAATATAAAATCTTTGCTAAAAAATCAAAAAATTCGTGTTTCTTCTTTTGATTTATTTTAATTTCGGTAACTTTTGGCATTTTTATTCCTCATAAAACCATAAAAATCATAAAACAATCAAACACATAAAAAAACTTAAAAATTAAAAAAAAATCCAAAAAATTATAAAATACCTTTTTAAAAAATAAAAATTCCTCTTTTATTATGTATATATTTCTTCTATTTTTGATTTTATTTGATATTTTAAAAATCCAAAAACTTTCCTTTTACATTCTGTCTATTTTATTTCCTATTTTTGATATATTTAAATGCTTAATTATGTTGGAAAATTCTAAAAAAATCATAAAACATTACAAAATTGTCTGAAACTCAAAAAAATTATTTCATTTTTTTGTTTATTTTACCACTTTGTAAAAAATCTCACAACTTGTCTTTCTTTCCTTCTTACTAATTTCTCTTATTCATCTTTACTTTCTTTTGTTCTATAAAATTAAAAATATTAAAAAAACCAATCATAGTTATAAAATAAAATAATTAAAAATTAGAAAACCAAATAAAAATTATAAAATTAGAACGCATTAAAAAATAAAAAATATCAAAAACCAATCATAGTATTTGTAAATTCTCCTTCTTTATTTCAATGATTATTTGATTGGTTTAATAACCCTTGGGTTTTTTGTAGCCTCTCTGAGTTTGACCTTGTACGCTATAAAGGTAAATTAAATAGAAATTTCTCTTGCTACATTTTCTTTAGTTATTTTTTGGCTTGAGAATTAAATAAATTTTAGTTTGACGCTTCTTTGGGTTGTGATGACCACAATTTCATTTGTGAACAATTCACTAAATAAAAACTCAAATCTTAGCGATCAACCATCGATTCCATGGATTCGTCATCCTCAATAATTCGAAGTGATTCCCGAGAACCCGATTTGGACCTTGAGAACCGATCTCCAGACTCCTCGCCTTCTCTCCACTTTCCCTTATCTCCTAATAAACGGGGACCACTCTTGTCCCACTTTTACCCATTGTGAATAGAGGTTGATTTCAGTCTACATCTTTTACTCTATTCATAAATGTGATTGTCCTCAATCTTATATTCATTAATGCAACTGGCATTTAAATTCACAGTGGTCTGAATGGGATTCTCTTACAATGCAGATAGAAGCCAGTCCTAGTCCTGGATTTAAATCCAGAATTCATCTCTTCAGACTCAGACCCAGAGATGGCTCATTTGGGAAAAGGAAAAAGACAGCAACCGCCCTAGCTAGAGCAGGGCCAAGCACCAAATCAGAATCAGGTGAATGCTTAGTTGTTGGCTTCCATCCAAGCCATCCAACAGTAACTGACGGAACAACCCCTCATGCAGACTGCATTTCAAGATATGTTGAATGACATGAGGAACATACCAGCAGTAGGAGGAGGTGGAGAAAGACCCTGTGAGGATCCAAAGGAAGAAGAAGATCCAAGGAATGAGAACACCAAACCGATGTTGAAGGAGACATATAATCCTGGAGACAACCATATGACCGAGTGGATTCGCATCCCACTACTACACACTCACTTTGAGCTAAATCCTCGGTTTCTTGTGCTCCTCCCTTCATTCCACAGGAATACCAATGAGGATCCATGCATTCACATGCAGTAGTTCTCTCGCATATGCAGAACCACCCATTACCAAACATTCAGTTAGGTGTAGTCAAGATGACTACATTTCCCTTTAGTCTATAGGACATGGCCTTGTACTGGATCAATCAATTTGGGAAGGTCCTGATGACCTGGGAGGAAATTAAATCTGTATTCCTTCATAAGTTCTACCCTCTCAGTCGGCTCAACCTGTGCGAGCCAGGATCAGTAACTTCTCTCAGGCTATCCACTAGTCCATTCATGAAGCTTGGGAGTGATTTACTGACCTGCAGCAGAAGTGACCCCACCATGACATACCAAGGACCAGCTTGGTCCAACACTTCTTCGAGGGTCTGAATGTAGAGAGCCAAAGATTAGTTGGGGATCCTACTTCAACAAGAATGACGATGTAGCCTGCCAGATCTTCAAAGAAATTACCAAAGGTGAGGCTGTCATCTCTTCATCTCGTGCTTGTCAAAGACAGCCTCAAGTCCTCTACAAACCAATCCACATGGTAAAGTCCCGTGAGTAGAGAGATGAGAGATCCAACCTCGGCATCATTAGGGGCCATCTCTCTAAGATTGACATTATCAAGAAGCGATCACAAGATCTAGAGAAGCTCGTTGTGATCAAACAGAGGATGTAAATCTTGGATAAACTGGACCAATCACCAAGTACTTGGAGATACTAGTTAGCACCATCAGGTCATGCCAATCAGCAACACCATGGTTTGAGACTCCTGCCGAGAAGAAAGATTAACCAGCACCTCCACAAATGCCTCGACCCAATGCACAATAGCTGGTGATCCAGCATGTATGCTATGTGCAGGCACCCAAGCTGGCCCCGCCGCAGCAATAGATGGAGGTCTACCAGCCATACTACTTACCATCTTCTTATCAAGCATTCTCACCACCACCCCTGATTCATGAATTTAATGGTGTCTAGAGCAATGATGCATAACTGGCTCATTCTGTGAGACAACCACGTGGCCAGCCACCAGCCAACCGGCTGTACCATCAACCTCAGGGTGGTCTCTTTGCATGGTCCTCTCATCCTCAGCCTCGGTATAAGTATCACAAGTCTCCACTATACCACAATAGTTAGAGATAGTAACTGCAACACTCGCAACCGTTGTTTCACCAACATCAGTCTTACCATCAATACACGGCTGCACCATAGCAGCAGTATCCTCCTCCACACCAACAGTATCAGGTTCCTCCTCCTCGGAAACAACATGAGCAATGCCAGCCTTAGCCTCCCCACCAACAACCACAACGTAGTCAGCACGTTGAACCTTCCGAGGTGGTTCTCGTGAACCCGAGCCTCGATTCCTAGGCCCAACTAGTGAAGGGTTTCAAAGAGATGATAAGGAAGCTAGACGACCTGGCAGCCACCGAAACTCCAATCCTAGCCCAGGTCGAAGCTAACCCCAATAATTTTAAGATAAAAGAGCAGGTAGAATGTGATGTCTTGTCAGTGACGGTAGAGTTAGATGATTGTGATTTTGCTTTATCTGATGTTGTTAGTATCAAAAGTGGTAGGACCTTGCCTTTGTCTGCCACAATCAAGGGGAAGAATAAAACTTCATCAGGTAAATCATCATCTTCTGCATTCGTCATGCCAGCTAAAGGTCCGGGTCAGTAAGAAGAAGAAGGATGAGCCAAATCATTTGTCAGTCACAACCCTCTCCATCAGTAAAAAGAACAAAAAATAAAAAAAATCAAAAAGACCAAAACGATGATCATCGTCGAAGTGAAGCCATACCAACAATGGAGTAGTAAGTCTCAACAACTGATCTAGAGTAAGCCGATGGAGCAGAGACCTCAGTTTTTCATGTCCATTAGCAATAACAAATGCTATTTCCAAACTATACACCTTTTGTAGTCCAAGTGTATAGAATATTGTGGACAAGAATTATGTTGTAACTAAGAACAATGCTTATGATTTCAATTCTGTAAATATTCCTTTTCCTGATGCAATAGAAAAATTTAAAAAATTGCAAAAAGAAAAAGTGCATTGCTTGATCCAGTTCTTTTGGATATCCTAAAAAATTTGATTGTTGATTTTCCTTTGATGCAAGCCATGGAATACATGCCCGCTGTGAAGAATGGATTGAAGGAAGTATGCACGAACAAGTGTCAGTCGAACTGCAACAACAAACTCTATCAAGTTTGGGAGCATGCTCGTACCATGGCTACAGTTGTAGCCATCAACAATCTCCCATAGAAGAAACATGACAAAGGAGCACCTTTCATCAGATGTAGGATCTTTGGCAAAGTCTTCGAGCAAATGCTATATGACAGCGGCTCTTCCATTAACATCATGCCTTCATCACTGCTTCAAGAATTTGGGATGGGTCAACTCAAGCAGACATGCAAGATCCTTCAGTTCGCTGATCGATTTATCAAGCAACTCTGAGGCATGTTCGAAGATGTTGTCGTAATAGTGCAGGACATGCAGTTTCTTGTTGATTTTGTAGTTCTTGATATGGACTTTGCTGCACCCTTACTCATGAACCCAATTATTCTTGGTCGATCATTCCTGCACATCAAAGAGGCAATTGTTGACGATGGGTCAGGGAAGATCATGTTCTACTCAAGTAGCGACAAAGTTGCAATAGACACGGTCAGTGAGACAAGTCATATTTGATGAAAATCATGCATCACTACCTGAAGCAGATTTTGACTTTATTGCAGAAATAAGAGATACAAAACTCTCTTTGAATGACACATTGACCCTAGAAATCCTCTCTCCTGAAGAGTACCATGAAAGCACGGTCGACACAAGCTCCGATATCACTTGGGAGACAAAATCCAATTGCATGATGCATCTATTTGATTCAGAAGATTCATGCCAGTCTGAACATGATGATTTCATTACAGATCTGTTCAGCACATCATTAGTTGAACAACAAGCCATTGAGGTGAGCAGCACCTCCAAAGTCATGGCAGATCATCCATCTACTAGCACAGTTTCTGAAGTGATCGAGAAGCAGGCCAGATCAGAATCAAAATTAAAGCCACTTTTGATTGTCCTCAAGTATGTCTTCCTTACAGGTGCAAAGAATATGTAACTGTTCGTCATCAACAACAGACTGACCCCAGATCGAGAATCTTGTCTTCTCGAGGCTTTAGAGAAAAATCGCAAGGCACTTGGTTGGCATGTTTTAGACCTTTGTGGGATAAATCCGGCCCTGTGTTCACATCATATCAACATGGATCAAACCATCTCGAGAGTTTTGAAGAAGACTGAACCGAAATTTACGATATGTAGTCAAGAAAGAAATCACGAAATGGGGGTGATATAGGCTTCATTTATCCAATCTCTGATTCAAAATGGGTGAGCCTTCTTTATGTAGTTCCTAAGAAATCATGGCTCATTGTGGTTACAAACTATAGAGGAGAGGAGATTTCTACTCAGGTACCGACATCCTGGCGGGTATGTGTTGACTACCGCCACCTCAATGCAACAACAAAGAAGGACCACTTCTCCTTGCCATTCATCGATGAAGTTTTGGAGAGATTAGCTGGCAAGTAGTTCATCTGCTTTCTAGATGGGTACTCCGGGTACAACCCAAAGGCAATCGCCCCAGAGGACCATGAGAACACTACCTTCACTTGCCCGTTCAACACCTACTCTTTCAGGAGAATGCCTTTTGCTCTGTGCAAGGCACCTGCCACATTCTTGAGATGTATGCTTACAGTTTTTACCGAGATGGTTGGCAGTTCTCATGAGGTGTTCATGGATAACTTCTCTATCTGTGGTGACAGTTTCGATGCTTGTCTTGAGCACCAAGACAGAGTACTTTAGAAATGTCGTGAAGTCATTCTTGTGCTATCCTAGTAAAAGAGCCACTTCATGGTCATAGAAGGAATCGTACTAGGTCATGTATTTTCCAAGCATGGCATGCAAGTCGATTCGACAAAGGTGGATGTTATCAGCAAGCTTGAGACACCTCACAATCTCAGAAATGTGATGTCATTCCTAGGGCATGTGGGTTTCTACAGAAGAGTCATCAAAAATTTCAGTCGCATCGCCCGACCTCTAATCGAATTGCTGTGCAAGGAGACCGAGTTTTAGGTTGATCAGCAGGTTCTCCTTCCGTTCAATCAATTGAAGGAGCTAATCATCCAAGCTCCAGTCCTATAGCCCTAATTTGGCTCTACCCTTTTAGATCATGATGGATGCGTCGGATTTTGTAGGTGGGGCTATTCTGGGAAAAAGGAAGGACAAGGCACCCTATGCCATTCACTATGGAAGCAAAAGGCTAGATGAAGCTCAAAGAAATTACAGTATCATAGATAAAGAATTGATTGTTGTGGTATTCACCCTCGAGAATTTTAGATCCTATCTGCTAGGATCTAAAGCCACCATCTATAATGACCACTCTTCTATCCGATACTTACAGACAAGAAGGATGCCAAGCCTAGACTGGTCAAGTGGATCCTTCTCTTCTAGGAGTTCGATTTAGAGATCAAAGACAAGCCTGGGGTTTAGCATGTGGTAAGCAGATCACCTCTCTAGAATTGAACAACAAGAGCCTCCACTAAGTAGTGCACCCATCACATGCACCTTTCTTGACGAGTTGATTCTGGCCGTGGATTCACTCCCTTTGTATGTCGATATCGTGAATTACCTCATTTTCGGTGTAGTCCAACAAGGTTTGACGAAAATCATGAAGGACAAATTCTTGTACAATATTCCATTTTACCAAGGGGGAGACCCAATCCTCTTCAGGGAATGAGCAGATTGCATTTGGCGACGGTGCATCCCTCAAGAGGAGCATCATAGTGTCCTTGAGCATTGTCATTCGCTCGAATCTGGTGGACACCACACTGGATATAGAATGGCAGCGAAGGTACTGTAGTGTGGCCTCTAGTGGGGGACACTATTTAAGGATTCTACAACTTTTGTGAAGCACTATATTGACTATCAGAGATTAGGAGGCACCCTTACCGTAAAGGACTCAATGCCCCTGAAATGTATTCAGACTTCAGATGTGTTCGATGCATGGGGCATTGATTTCAGGGGATCCCTTCCCAATAGTCAAGGATTTTAGCACATCCTCCTTGTTATTGACTACGTCAATAGCTGGGTTGAAGTTGTTGATAGACACAGATGTGCCGATTTCTGAGAGTGAACATCATCTCCGGGTTAAGGATTCTGAAGATTCTTATATAAGATGGGGTTAGTAACTTCACTAATAGAGAGGTCAGAAAATTAATGAAGGAGTACGACATCGAGCATTGAGTTGCATCTCCTTATCATCCCCAGACTAATGGCATGGATGAATTATCAAACAGAGAAATTACGATGATCTTGTAGTATCATGTGAAGCTGGACAGTAAGAATTGGTCCCATCTCTTGGATACCGTCCTTTGGGCATACATAACCGCTTACAAGTCTCTCTTGGGCATGTTGCCCTATCATCTTGTATATGGAAATTCATGCCATCTGCCTGTGGAACTAATCCACAAATCATTATGGGCAATAAATATCCACAACTTGAAGTCATGAAAAGGTGGTCAGAAAAGAAAAAAGGATCTGAACAAGCTCTTGGAATTCCGAGACTATATGTATGATAACACCTTGATGTACAAGAAGAAGGTTAAACATTGGCATGACCGGCACATCAAATGAAAGACCTTCAAGACTTGACGGAAAGTGTGTCTATTTGACATAAAGCTGAAGATATTCCTGGGCAAATTAAAGGATAAATGGACAGGGCCATTCAGAGTGCAAGAAGTGCGTCATAACGGAAGTATCGTGATATCAGAATTGTCAGCTAACACATAACCATTCCTCGTCAGCGATCAGTTACTGAAGTTGTACCTTGAGCATAACACTTTCTTGGCCATTGTCAATTTAGTTCAAATGGTATGCAACGATGAAGCCTCCACGACCTCAGCAGCATCAAAACATTTTAGATAATGTTCCTCAAAACTCTTCCTCTAATTTTCCTCTTTTCTTCTTTTCTAATTTTTAGTTGTATTTTCTATTTTCTGCTTTGTTTTCCTTACATAGCACTTCCATACTTAGGATAAGCCTCATCCTACGTATAGGGGGGATGAGCGACCTCCTATGTTCATTCTTTGATCCCCTCACCTGTCTTCTCTCCTGGTGATATTTGTTGTCTATACTTAGAGATACCATGCCCGAAGTTAGGGGGAGACATGGTGAATCGTTGAGTTGTCCATTACAACCCTCGACCCTCCCTACCTTGTGTACAGTCAGGTATACTTAGGATTATTTAATCCTAAGTATTGGGGGGTGGTCGACTTCTCATTCTCTCGTTCATTATTCTTTAGTCATTGTAGTATAGGATTTTGTATAATTAATACGTGTCATGTCTTCTCTTTTCTCTTTAATCTATGAGAACATAGCTCAATCTAAATAGAGGAGGGTCGTATATATTTTGTATATACGTTAGTAACTCGTACTTTATTATTTTCAATAAGTATTGCTAAAATACAATTAATTATGTGTAAGTAACATAATTGTATAAAATTCATTAAAATTCTTTGTATAGACCGATAAATAAATTGGGTAAAAATGGTTTGCAAAATGTTTGGAAAATGGTTTGGAAAATTCTTTTGAAATCTATTTGGAAAATATTTTGTAAAATGTTTTCAACCATTGTAAAAATTTTTGTTTGTAAAAATTCTTTTTCTTTGTGTGAAATAAAATGTTTGAAATTCTATTTGCAATTGTTTGGATAATGGTTGCAAAAATAGTTTGAAAAATCTATACATATTATTTGAAAAATCTTTTTAAAGTGGTTTTAAAATTTTCTAAAATGCATGTAAAAATTACCTGTTAAGTTAGTTTGCAAAATAAAGTTTTCAAAATGTCTACAAAAGTCTTTTCAAATTATTTTGAGAACTATGTACATAATACGAACAAACAAAGATTTTTTACAAACCGACCCCTGTAAATAAAAGTATGTACGCCCATGTAAATAGTTGCACATACTACCCCTTTTTCCAAAAAAACTTTTATTTTTCGAAAAATCCCTAAAATTTTTCAAAATAAAAAAAACCAAACAAATTACCAAAAACCTTTTCAAAAATTGCATAAAATTTGCAAAACCTTTTCAAAAATAGATAAAAAGTTCAAAATCAGGAAAATGCATCATAAAAATATTTTTTTTGCATTGTGCATAGCATTTGCATTTTTCGAATAACATAGAAAATTGAACTAGTCCGAATAAATTCCGAAGATTGGAGCTTGGAATAGACCTAAATACACTTAATTTCAGAGGAACCCATTGAGGACTGGAAGTGGAGATATTTCATGTCACCTTGACTTAATTCTTTAGGTTCCATAAGACTATGTTCATGAGTCAATTCTACAAGCTTAAATAGAACCCTTCATATCATCTATAAGACTCTTGAGACAATGACTTGATAGGAAACCTTACACCTGACACTTAGCTCAACTCAGATGGACTGTTGAAAAATCTCAGAGTCGAAGTCGGGACGATGCAAGGCTGCTTCGTTAAGGGTGACTCAGGAACCATTATTGGGGATTGCCAAGACCAGTACTCTAACCAACTTCTTTTGGTAACAATTATATCTAAAGACTAGAAACAGATTGATACAATGCATCGGATGAGGGATAGTCTATTGGCGTAACTATTTCCAAGACCCAAAAAATGGGAGGAACAAAATATGTTATATACACTGGGGCACAAGCAAGAATGCAAAATCTATACAAAGTCAAAGAAATATCTAATGAAGCCTATACGAAAAAATCCAAACAATTCTGAGCTACAGAAAAAGCTTGCATCTTGTTGAAGAATCGGTTACACTTATTGACTTTACAAGGGAATGAAGACTACACTGGTCCATTCTTGCTTCTCTTCCCATTCTTCTAACTTCTTCCCCAATAGGATGTAAAGACCCAGAGCACCTGACCTTAGAACGGAATATCTGTCTCCATGAAGACGAGTTACCAGAAGAGCATACGCCTTAATGGTTTAATGGTTTTGTCTGGGGAGAGCCCAACAATTTCACAAACATGGTTCTATCACTTCAAGATAGCAAGAGTATGTGATTGAGAGGATGGTTCTGACATGGTTGCGAATTGGACTGGATGATTGGAGTATGGAACCCAAGGGTTGTTATGTCACACTTCCTGACTTCCATGTGGTTCAGAGCACACCATTAATCCAAAGGCCTTCTCTGGGCACCAAACTTTGAATTTAGTAAGATAAGTTTAAAAGTTGACAATTATTCCAAGTTATTTCTTTTTTTTCTTTATTTTTATTTTCTGCACTCATTGCATAAGTGTTTGCTAGGGACTAGCAAAGGCAAGTATAGGGGGTGATGAATCTCCATTTCATCACCTTTATTCATTCATTATGCATGTAAATCATAGCTAAATGCATGCAAATATCATTATTTTGCATTAATTAATATCGACGATTTATTGTATAAATACTATATAAAATACATTATTTACAGCTAAACAAAAAGAATAAAGAAAAGAAAAAAATATAAAATACCAAAGGTATTTTATGACCCTAAACCCCGATACCAAGTCAAGAATTTATTTCGTCGACGAGGAATAAAGTAGCGGGAGATAAGGGCAAAATATGCAATAAAAATTCCATTTATTTATTCATAAATAATTCATTTTTGGGGTAGATATTTTTTTTCATTATGTATACATCAAATAAAGATAGTTTGTACTTGAAAGTTGTAGATAAAAATACATAGAAAAGTACAAAATTTATTTCGCGCAAAAGTAGTACACAATGTACATTCTACACTCAGAATAAAAAGCAAAAACCAAAACTTCCCAGAGTATGTGGTTACAATATGCATGTTTCCTCGTAATAATGAGGAATGACAACTAAATAGACAATAGGACTACAAGCCTAGGGTTTGTATGTCTCTACAGTCTTGATCTCACATCGAGTGTGCTTTGGAAGTGACATGACGATGATGATCATAATTGTCAAATAATCCTTTTAAAAATCTAAGAAGATGTCCTGGCATACATATGTGCTCTCAATATTTAATCATGAATGACATGGTTCACTGCATCATGAGAATTATGGCTTTATAAGAGATGATGTATTCAAATTGATTGAGTACCTACCTGAACCTATGTCTTTAAGAGTTAACATGTATGAGATATTATAAGAGTCATCATTCTACTATCTATACACAAGTCATTCATGAAGCTTCATAATATTAATATTGTATGAATTGAATGAAGCATGTATAAATGTTGAAATACTCTTATATTGAACTATTTTGAATTCAACATAAGAGATTCTTTGTTTTAAGTAATGGTTGTTTATAGATGAAGAGAGTGTAATGGAAGCATGGGTCAGACCCAAGCAAGAAGGAAAGTCAAGGAGTTATCTATACTTTGTAATTTCTATATAACATCCAAAGAGTTGGATGAATGTCGATACTACAACAAGTTGATGTATTGATAGTATGACTATCTAGACTATATAGAATCCTTATAGAAGGACTCAGATGGTGCATTGTAATGCTATATAAACTACATATAATCATTGAAATTGACTTTCTTATTAGATAAAATCAAAGTCTAATAATTGTATCTCTATCTTCTAATAACACTTGCTAGTTGCATATGTATTAGAAGACTAGAAATTTCATCTTAAGGTTTAATAGTCATCCATGGATATAGATGCAATGGTTGCAACAATCTCTATTGGATAGATAGACTTCATATTTTCTGTGGGAGAGCCCTTAGTCTTAGAGAATGTCTCTATGACCTAGATATTAGAATACACTCATTGTTTATTTCAAAATGTTATAAATAAAAATTAATTCTGGAATATACCAGTAATAAAGAGTTATGATAGATATATTTCAGATAGTAATTTAACATCTAGAGGACTCTACCAAATTAGAAAATTAATGGTTCATTGACATTTCAAAAATCTGAAAATTAAACCTTTACAATTTAACGAGGAGGATGAAGATCATTTGATAATGATTTGGCATCAAGCCTTGGACATATGTCTATTGATGAGATCAATAGACTATTAAGATATTGAATTTTAGATTGTCTGAAGATCCAAAATCTTACATACTTGTGAATATTGTATTTAAAAAGTAAAAATGTCCAGTATACCCTTCTTTGGGAATGATGTAAGATGTCAAGGTATTCAAGATCTCATATATATATATATATATATTAATGTATGTGGATCATCTGTATCGTAATAAACATTGATGATATGTGATATCATAATATTATTATTTGTGATATGAGATTTCTTCCCATCATCTGAGAAAGCTTTGAAGTGTTCAAAGATTTCACAATTTTGGTTTAGAACCAAAGTTTGAAGGAAAATGAATGAATTTGATCTAACCTAGGTAGTTGATGAATATCCATTTCATCACCTTTATTATATCGTTTTGGTGTTAAAAACTCTAATAAATTCATGTAAATAGTCCTAATTCATGTAATTAACATTTATCCTTTTTTGTACAAAAACGGTATAAAATTTTTTTTAATGCTAAAATTATAGAATAAAGAAAAGAAAAGGAAAAGAATAAACTATCAAAGATATTTTATGACCCTAAACACCAAGACCTAGGAATCTTGATGACTAGGTCGACAAGGAATAAAGTACGGGAGATAAGGGCCAAGAATACAATAAAATTCCCATTTATTTATGCTTTATTTATTCATTTTTGGGACCTATTTTTTTCTATATTTTACACCTTAAATAAAGAAACTTTATATATGAAAGTTGTAGATAATAAAATACAGAAAAATGTATAATTGACTTCATACAGAAATAATATTCAATGTGAAAGATACACTCTGAATAAGAATCCAAAATCCTAACTTCCAAGACCCATATCTTCCAAATAAAAACTCAAAATATATCAAAATCACTTGTAATTGTATATAACTTTTAATAAGCAATTTAATTAAGGTGGTGTCATATTCTTTGGAGTTAAGGTGTGAAAATTAGGGTTTGGACCCCTATTGTACAATATACCCGATTAAAATATTCATTTTATTTCTTTATTATTTTTTAATTTTATATCTTAATATTTTTGTAAATATTATTTATATTATATGTGCATATTAAAACTAGAATAAAAACAATAAAGAAAACATTAAAATGAAATATAAATCATATAGATGAATATATAATAACTATGCCCATATAATAGATAAACCTTTTTATTTAAGTGTATATATTATATTTGAAAAATATAATAAAAATATATTTATGTATATAAAAATAAGTTATAATTATACAAATTAATAGAAGAAAATAATAAAATAAAAAAATAAATAAAAATAAAAAGACCTAAAACTTATATACATATACCTATATATTAACCCTATAAAGTAACTTGTAATTATATACCTCTAAAAAATAAATAATAATAATAAAATTTATGGAAAATAACAAACATTTTTTTAAACTTAAAATTAATAAAATATTTTTATATTTAATATTGAATTTCCAATCTTTTTAGGTCAGGTTTTTCCTGGTTGGTATACGTGGACCGACCAGGTATAATCTGGTGTTGATCGGCAGTCAACTCCTCTTACTTGCCTCTACACCTTGTCAGATGTAGGTTCTAGCAACATTTCTCTATTTTTTGGAGCTCAATCCTTTCAACTTTTCTCGTTGATGCCTTCGTGACTTTTTCTATCGAATATCCCTCTATCACGCATAGTGATCGCCTCGAGGATTGCAAACCAGATTCGCTCACTCTTCTACATCTTTGGAGCCAGTTGACCATGCCTGTAAATAAATCACCTTCACCTACCATTACATTTTTGAACCCTTTGGACCTCTCTTTCTCTCCCTTTTCACGCCCCACTACTCGAGGATGGTGACAGGGTCCTCGCTGAGTGATTAGGCCGATTGAACGACGGTGTCTTAGGACGATTCCACCATCTCCGTTGCCTCGCTGGCGTTAGATCTCTATCTCCTGGTCCAGGATGGTGAGGTACTCTTTTCTTTCTTATTTTTAGCTTAGTTTAGCTTTATGTTCAATATTATGCATTTATAATCCATTGTTGTAGCGTTAAAGGTCTGATTCGTAATTCAACGGAGCAAGCTTCGACGAACTCTGTTCATCGTAAACTTCACCGTTCTGCCCCTGCTATCACCTCATTCTGCTAACTCCCCGCTTCATCGTCACGTCCCACCACCCATTCACCCAGATTGAGCCCCCTATCTGGTCTCCCAGTGTTCCTCTCCCTCGCCTCACCGGAGTAACCGCCATCTCGCTTCCTTTAATTTCATTTCCCCCTGCTACAGGGTCGAGGCAATTTGCCCTCGATCCTATAACATTTTTCTTGTAGGTACAGAAGCACGACACCCTTTGGAAGCAATTTTGAGCTTCACCGGACCTACGTGGAGCCGCCCAAATTCTCCGACCTCGTGGGCGGGCTCCAGTGGGATTCAAGGCATTTTGACGCAACTAGCATACAGAGAAGACCTGTAGGAGTCTTTGGAGCCATTTTGGAGCAGCATGCATGTCAGAGGAGGGATATCTGGACAGAGGAAGCTCGACTCGCCGAAGTATCCTCCATGTTCTTCCTTGTTAGCCCTCCACTGTCCCATCATGCAGGGTTCTTCGTGACGTACAAATACAATCCGATCCAGAGCATCACAACCATCAGATATTTCGCCTGGATCTAATCGTGTCGCGCATCACCGAAATATCATTGGCTGCAGCATGCACGACACGTGGCAAGTGGCTCTCATACAACTATCCGCCTCTGCTTAAGTTGGGTATTTTACGACTTAAACCCAAAGATTTTTCTATTTCTTAGCTAGTATAGAATCATTCCTTGGTTGTGTAATATTTTTGTAATATTTCCAGAAATCCCATCGAAGTTCTCTTATTTGCATATCCATCCATTCCATGTCACCTCACGTGTGGACGCACGTGAGGTGACGGTTGGAAATTTGGTAGCCGGGTCCATAGAATTCCTTGTATTGTTATTTGGAATTATAACTTTGTAAAGCATGTTGCAAATTTTATGATAATTTGCATCATGGCCTCTACATTTTCTTTATTTGCATTTTGGTCCCCACTAGTCTGGCTCACATGTTTATACACGTGAGCATAGCGATTCCCAGAGGACCCCTTGCGTGTTTTCATATTTGCTTTTGGTCTAGGGAAATTTTACGCATGTTGTATAATTTTGGAAAATTTGCTTGGCCCTCACTCTTTATTTTATTTAAAAAATGGCTCCACCAGTATTGTAGTTTCTCTTTGTTTTCTCTATTTATTTTATTTAGCAAGTATGCTCCAAAAATTCCCAAAAAATATGTGTAGGTTCCTGATTGCCTCTAGATTCACGCCCTAATATTTTTTGGCAATTTTGGAACCTTTTAATAATTATTAAAAATAATAAATTGCACTTTTAATTCTTGTCTACAGTTTAAAATACATAAAAAATATAAAATCTTTTTAAAAAGATCCAAATTTTTGTCTTCTTTATTTAGTTATTTTACAACTCCAGACAAAAAAACCAAAACATTACGAAAAAAAACTCTTAAAATTTTGAAAACCTAAAACCTTCATAAAAATTTATAAAATTCACCAAAATTCCAAAAATGTCATTCTATCTTTCAAAATAAAAAGCCAAATTCCAAACTTCACACACATGTATATTCCCCATAGGAACTCAAAATTCACCAAAATTACCTTAAATTGTATATAGATTTTAATTACCTATTAATGAACCTCTATTGTACATTATATCTGAATAAAATAATAATTTTATTTATTCCTTATATTTTTCATATTTTTATATTTTATAAATTTTTAAATATTATTTATAATACATAAACATACTTAAATTAAAGAAAATTCAGTTAAAAATACAAGTAAGTAAAATAGTATACTCAAAGATATTGATAGAAGTACCTATATAATAAATATGTATATCTAATTACGTGTACATATTACTTCTGAAAAATATAATAAATATATATTTATATGTATTCAAATATTTTATAAATATATAAATTATGTGCATAAAATATTAAAATCTAAAATAGAAAATTAAAATAAAATATCCAATGCATAGGTCAATGTATGTATATATACTTGTAAAAAAACATGCAATATGTTGACTAATAAAAATAAATAAAAATCACACTAAAATACTATAGAAAATAATAAATATTATTCATGTTTTAACCAAAAATCAAAAAAATCATTTTATATTTTACATTGAAATAATAAATCTTTTTAATTTATTTTTATCCTTTTGCGGACACGTGGCCCAATGAGAGTAGGTCCTCGATTGATCCGTTGGTCAACTAAGCCCCCATCTCCTTAGGCCTGTCAGGCCTCGATAACCAGCCATCTTCCTTGGATTTTTCCCAATGATTCTTGTACTTTTTTATCTCGATTCCTCTTTGACTTTTGTTCATCGATCAATGGTCTTTCACGATTGCATTTCACCTCGATCGGTGGGACACTATGTCCACCATGAACCTCTATTGAAGTCCTCCCTATACATATACACCTCCTCTGCCAATTTAAAATTTTTAATCCCACTGGAGTTTTAGAATCCGCAATCTTTCTAGTCCACGTGGTTGATGGTGACAGCAGCTGCTTCACCTGAGCGTTTGCCATGGAGGAGGCTTGGAGGAGGAGATCAGAGCATCGCCGGAGTAGCTTAGCGGAGCTCCACCTTGGCTCCCTTTTTTTAGTTCTTTTTATTCCTGACATGATAGATATTCTAGTTTAGGACTTAATTTAGATTGTTTTTGCATTTTATTCCATAAAATTCTCAAATCATAGTTTTTCGGAGCTTCTGCTCCGTCCACTATCCCACCGTCCTCCGACTTTATCTCATCGCGTCTAACACATCCATTATCTTCCCCTCTGAGTTCTGAACACCGCAAGCACTTCCACTCACCTTGATCTTCACTAGATCAAGAGATCTGATCTCCCTCCTCTTCATTCCGTTGGATCATCGCCCCACTTCTTCTGCTCCATTTCACCCTCTGCGGACCCCCGGATCCTCTGTTTGTGCGGGATAAGCTTTCTTGTAGGTTCTGGAGGCCTCAAGACCCCTTGCAGGTCGATTTTTGGTTCAGTCGAAGCGCCTGGACCCCCGAAGCTTCTCCAGGAACTCCTCCAGTTGTTTTTAGACCAATCCAACACTTCCAGCACCTCTGGGATGTTTCTAGCGAGCTTCTAAGCCTTTTTCTCGAGCCCTAGACCACCGGAGTTGCTTGGGAGAACAGATCGAAGTTCCTCTGAGCTTCCCCTCCATTCTATTAAGCGCCTGCTTCAGAATGCCTAGTTGTTGTTGGACCTTCATCACCCTCCACCATTCGATGCTCAGCCAGGTCTAATCTTGATCATTCCTCATGAAACCATCATCTACCATTGGGAGCCCAAATTGTGGCAAGTGAAGGAGATCCAGCCGTCCGGTAGCATTTTAGGGGGGTTTTGCTAGATTCCCCCCCAGCTTTTTCAATTTTATTTTTAGTCCATAAACTTTTATCTGAAGATATAAAATTTCTTGTAATATTTACAATAGACCCCCCATACTCATTTTATTTGTAGTCTGGTCCCGTATCACCTCACCTCACGTGGATATATACGTAAGGTGGTGGGCATATTACAGGGACCCCCTATGTGGTTTATTTATTATTCAATCCAAAAAGTATAAAATCGCGTGTAATATTTCTTGAATATTTTGCATGATACCATGTTGTTTGTTTTATAAATTGCAATTATACCCCTGTCAGCGTGGAATGAATTAATATTTGTGGGAAAATTATGCAGAGGACCCTAAACTTCGTATTATTGTTCCTGATTGCATTTTTGCTTATTTTTATTTACATATCATTCCATCCCAGTATTGTTTTTTTATGTTGTTCATTCCTTGCATTAAAAATACCATCATGCATTTAAAAATTGTAGGAATTTTATTTTAAGTGTATGCTATATTAATAAATCACATAATTTTCATTAGAACATTTAAAATATTTCCATATATTTAAAAAAACCAAAAACATTACATTATTCCCCTATTTGCATTAAAAAATTGATAAAAATAGAAAAAAATTCTCAAAAATCCAAAAATATAGGTATTATTATTGTATTTTACAACTGTAGACTAAAAATCACTAAAAAATTCAGAAAAAACAAAAAAATAGCAAAACCTCTCTAACCCTATAAAAAATAAAAAAATCTAAAAAAATCTAAAAATACTTGTTGCTTTTTCCAAATTTTGTTTATTATATCTACTTAACAACAACAATAGAGCCTTTTGCCACAATTAAGTAGGGTCGACTACATGGATTCTTTGTCTCCGTTCAGATCTACCTTGGGCCAATCTCGGGCTTATATCAAAAAAACTAATATCCCTTTGTATAGTCTCTTTCCAATACTTCTTGAGCCGTCCTCGCCCTCTCTCATATGGGTCAACATCCCAACACTCGTATCTCCTAACTAGTGCATCTGTTGATCTTCTTTGCAAATGACCAAACCATCTTAAGCAGTTTATTATATCTACTATATAGTAAAATTAGTTTTGGGAAGTTTTGTGATTTTTATCTACTTTTAAACCTCAAAATAATATGGTCATTAATATAAGTCACTATTCATACATTTTTATCCAACAAAAATTACAAAAAATAGCAAAAAATTTGAGAAAATATCAAAATAAAGAAAAATATAAAAAGATAAAAACATTTTACTTCCATATTTTTGAAGAATTTATACCTATTTGTAAATATAAAAAGTCCACATCTATTTATATAGATATATTTACTTGTATCATTATTGGTAATTTTAGTATTATTAAAAAATAAACTATATTTGAAAACTTAAAAAAATAAAAAGGATTGTACTTTAGAGTATTTCCTTGATTCTATCTTTATTTTTTATTTCCATTATCTATATTGATATAATATATTATACATACTTATCTTAAATCTAAAAAAGAGAAAAAGGAAATAAAAATCAGATAATAAAAAATATATATTACAAAATCAAAAACAAAACAAAAAATTATAAATTAAAAATTCCTAAATAATTAAAAATTAAAAACCCACTAAAACTCAAAAACCTTCATAAAAAGGATTTTTACCCCACGAACCCTACAAACTTTGTACATTACCTTCTTGATCTTTGAAACAACATATATTCCCCCTTGACCCTCTAAGCTAACTCTTATCCCATGAACCCTACGGTTAATCTGTCTGAAGCTCGTGCGGGTTCTTGGGGCAATTTACAAGGTTGATGGGGTAGTTACGTTGTGCAAATGGTTGTAGAGGTGATTGAACAAATTTCTAAGGTTCGTGGGATAAAAGTTGCTTCATAAAAACACAAAAAACATTTATTGTCTTTTTTTTGCCAATTTTTGTTGTCTATTCTCCTTCCACCCAGGGTTCGATACTTTATATGTTCTTCCACTCTACATCAATATATGGTTATAATAAATTTTAACCCCTCATTTTGATTACTTGATTGTGTGGGCAGATTGTTGATTTAGTCGGACTTGAACAATCGCCTCAATGACAATGTGTTTTGATTTTCAGATATATTAGTAACCTCGATTCTCACACTCATCACCCCTATACTTAGTAAAAACTATGTTCTCATAGTGATCAGAGAGAAAAATTAAGACATAACTCATGATGGGTGCAGGAAAAGTCTATACTAAACTGACTAAATAAAAGAATAAGAAGTTGATCATCCTCCCTATACTTAGGATTAAATAATCCTAAGTAGAGCAGAATGTACACAAAATGGGGTTGATAGAGGATGAGGATGAACAAATAAATAGCTTGGCATGTCTCGCCCTATACTTAGGGTAAAAGATCCCAAAGTACAAAACAATCAACATGTGAGGAAACAAGCAAAGGGATCAAAAGAAAAGATAAATAAATGAAGAGAAGAAATAAAAGGATATATATGATAGAACAGACAACATCACTCCCCATATACTTAGTGTAAGATATCCCTAAGTATAAGCAACGACAGAAGTGATGAACCAGAATGAAGAAAGAACACTCGACTCGTACACCTCCCTTATACTTAGGATAAAACACATACTAAGAAGGGAAATCACACGGAATGAGGTGAATGAGAAAACAGAGGATGGACTGAAAGAAATGAAAGTGAATGTATACAAGGAGTGGAATATACAATGATCAAGAAGGTGGAAACTTTACCTTCTTACATGACTGCTGAGGAATAGATCTAACAATTTGCAAGTCGATATTGAGGTCAACAACTACCAAATACCAATTAGGATCGACATGGTATAGGTCCTCAGTGGTCTAGAAACAAAAATGCACAAACTCATCAGTGGAAAAAGTAAGGTATGGTCTGACCTGGGCAGTCTCAGCTTCATTTGCCCTCCACGATCAGGTATTTATGGTGTAAATATTGTGGATCTCATAAACACATTGCCACACACAAGAAGAGGGAACACAAAGGTCTATGCTTTCCGAGTCTTCCCCTTGGAAGAGGAATTCTTAGGTCTCATTATCGTCCCTGGTAAAACAAACGTCATTGATCTCAGCAACATGGTCATAATCCTTTGAGTCGGTTGACATATGTAAACTCTCATCATATGTGGGTCTCTTACTAGCAATGGGTGTATTGATTGTTTCAATCAGAACACTATCGTTGCGGGAACAAAAGCGTATCTCTCCAGATCCACAATCAATAACGACCTTCGTAGCAGTGAAAAAAGGCTGACCCAGGGTGATTAGAGTGTGCTCCATAGAGGTGGAGGTCTCTATGGGCAATACAACAAAATAAATAATTTAGCTCATGCCCTAGATCTAAATGACAATGTTTTCAAGAATACTCTTCGAACTCTTTATTGATCGGTCAACAAATTGATACACAACAAATTGACACATCATCCCGATTTTCTTGAGAACCTCAAGATTTAGTATATCGATAAGTGAGGAGGGTATTATATAATCACTGTGTTGTTGTCAAGGAAAGTGTGATCAAAATGGTGGTTAGAAAGGCACATCTAATGAAGGGTGTACCAATGTTTCTTTTCTTATTAGGAAGACAAAGAGTGATGGCATGGGCAACGGGCATGTCAGAATGTGGCATTCATTCATGTGATGTCTCTTTTTTTTTATCGGTTGCAGGTGCAGGCAAAATATTCATGGTCTTTCGAAGTAGGCATCAAAAATATCCTGAATAGCTACCACCACTTTAGGGTTGGTCAACATTTTTTAAATTTTTATTTCTTCTTCATTAGGGAAGAAGTTAGAATCAACGTATACATAAGGATGACTAGAATCAGCCAATACAATGAAATCCTTGATGGGTTGGGTGGTGGGAACTTTGGTGTGTTTATGAATGGGAAAAGGGGTTGGCACCGGTTCCCTCTCCTCACAATATGTCTCGGCTAGGTATCTCCCATTATTGTCTTTTTGGGTTTTATATTTTGTTCATTTTTTGTATTTTTGGTGAATGCAATCTCCCATGGGTGGCCTCTCATGACTCCATCACACCAGAAGATGAAGCGACAATGTAGCTCTTATTCTGATCAGTGAGGCTCTCTATCCTCTTCTACATTTTCTCCACTAACCAGGTTACATAGTCAAGAGTGGGTTCCAATGGAGGATAATCCTGAAGGATATGGTATGATCCTAAAGCGCATCTTCGAATAGTGAGAATCACATCTTATGCGATTGGGAGCAACTACTCGCAATAGTTGCTCGAGACAGCGGAAATTAAAAGTTTTCATGCGATGAAACCACATGATCCAAGAACACTTCTCGGATCGTTTCATCTAAACCGCAAACAAGTATTAGGGTTACCTCTTGAAGCGTGGTTGCGATCGAGTCTCTAAACGGAGAGACCACCGGACGAATCTACGTTTCATCATCTTTAGTCTATCATTTAGGCCTTAAAAACCCTAGTAAATGCGTGTAAATATTGTTAATTCGGGCATTTTATCATCCATGCATCATTGTGTAAATAGTGTATAAAATATAGTTTTTAAAGCCAAAAATACAGAATAAAGAAAAGAAAAGAAAAAGAATAAAATATTGTAAATATTTTATGACCCGAAACCCCGAGACCTAGGCATCTCGATGAATAGGTCGACAAGGAATAAAGTAGGGGGAGATAAGGGCCAGATACCTATTCATTTTATTCATATTCATCTTGGGACCTATTTTTGGTTCTACTTTTTATACCTCTAATAAAGAAACTTTGTACATGAAATTGTAGATAATTAAATAAATAAAAATACAAAATTGATTTCACTCAAAAATATTATACAGATAAAAAGTTATGACCTGAATAAGATTCCAAAATCCCAACTTCCCAGACCTGTATCTCCCAAATAAAAACTCTAAATGCATCAAACTCACCTTTAATTGTATATAATTTAAAATAAGCTATTTAATGGAGGTGGTTTCGCATTTGGCGAAGCGATGGTTTGAAAGTTGAGTTTTGGACCCCTATTGTATACTTGTACATATTAAAATATTCATTTTATTTATTATTCTTTTTTTTCATAATTTTATATTTTTATAATTTTTTAAATATTATTTATAATATAGTTGTACATTAAAAAAAGAATAAAAACACAAAGAAAACATAAAAATAAAATACTTATATATAATATACATAGGTATAATACCTTTATATATATACCTATATAATTATTACTTCTATTTTATTAAGTATATAAAATATATCAGAAAAATAAATTAAAAATATATTTAAGTGTATAAAATACTTTATAAATATATAAAATAATAAACAAAAATAAATAAATTAAATTCACAAAATAAAAATAAAATATTAAAATACATAGATATATATATACCTATATAAGCCTAAAAAGGTAACTTGTATTTTTATACCTCTAAAAAATAATTAAAAATCATAATAAAATAGAACATAAAATAATAAACACTTTTTATTTTATAACCAAAATTTAATAAATTCATCTACTATTTTTAAATGATTTTTGAAATAATTTATGAAGGGGTTTTTCCTGGTTGGTCCACGTGGACCAACCAGGTGGTCTGGACCGTTGACCGAAGATCAACTGTCTGACCTCCTCTGCACTCTGCGTCAGACCTCGTTTTTCACCCGATTTTGCAGATTTTTCGAGGTCGGAGCTTTCATCTTTTGATGTCGAAACCTTCTGCATTTTTTCTCCCCATAGCTTAAGGATACACGCCTATAGTTCTTCTTGGGGATTGCGTCACTGAATCGATGCCTACCCTTCGATCTTTGATCCCGTATCACCATCCATTCAAAAACACCCCATCCGCCTCCTTTGAACTTTGAACCCTCTTCAACGTTTGTTTGGGCCCGAGTTGGCGAGCTTCGGATCGAACTTGGTGACAGCAAGTTCTCCAGCCCGTGCGCAAGCTCAAGCGAGGCATTGAAGGGCGCTTCCACCCCCATCTCTGGCTCAGGTCGTGAGATCCAGTATCTCTTGGTTTTTCCAAGCCAATCGAGGTCGATTTTAGTTTGTTTTTCTGTTCTCTTCTTGCTGTGTAGTTAGAACTTGGATCCAGCTATTACTTCGCATATCTAGTTTATTGATTCAATCACTCAGTAGCGTAGGATTCACTCACGAACACCTCGCTGGAGTTCAGTGAGCTCCTGCCACTTTCACCACTCCACGCCACCATCCTTTCACCAATAAAAGCCAGACCTCTGCCCCCCTTGTTCCGTCGAGTTTCTATGTGTTTTGCAGGGTCTGAAGGACCCCTCCTGGGGTCAATAGCGTCACCACAACCATGCCCAGGTGGCCGGAGAAGCACGAAGCTTGGGGAGCTTGCCCAGCAGCTCCTCAGGCTTATTTGGGGTACCTGGGAGCCTCACCGTTGCTGCAGGTGCATAGAGAGAGTATTGGAGGAGATCTAGGTGCTCGGAGGCTCGAGCTTCGTCGAATCAAAACTCGTCAGGCGCGAGTTCTTCGAGCGTTCATCCAGACCCATCCGCTGCCGTCGAATCTCCCCCGATCATCCTGAGGTGCAGCAGTCGTCGGATTAGCCCCCGCGTCAACCGTTGGATCGTTCTGGGCGTCTAATCTGAACCGTTGGTGCGAAGCGGCATCGCGCGCTCGGGGCGCGACACGTGTATAAGTGAAGTGCGCTCCGCCATCTAATCTGTGTCAGCTGTGGGTATTTTGCACACCTCACCTGCGAGTTTTGTTATTTACTCATTAGGACGTAAACTTTCATCTGAAGTCAAATATTTTGTGTAAATTGCATTCCAACCCTTAGGAGTTTTGGAAATCACAATGGTGTCCCTGCCAGGTCGCGTGCATGTCACATGATCCTTGGCATTTTTGTAGGGGACCCCTTATTGTTTAGTATATTTAAAATTAGTTCTAGAACATTTAATCTCAGTAATTAATTTCTGGATAAATTTCGATTGAGGCCCTCCTAGTTTTGATATTTGCAAGTACCTCCTTGCTAGGTCACGTGTCTCGGCACGTGGGGTCTGGCGTTTTTGCAGGGAAGGGCCCTGGTTCTGGAGTATTTCTAAGTTGTCCGCGAACATTTTTATTTAGTTATAATTTTTGTGGCAAATTACATTTTCGCCCTCAGACTTTCCTCATATTACGATAATACCCCTACCAGGAATGCTTTTTCTTTTTGTTTCTTTTATTTGTTTCATGCATCTATAAATTCCAAAAAAAATCTACAAAAATCACCTTGTGTTCCTGTTGCATCATATTATCACACCATATTTTTATCTTGCATATTCATTGCATTTTAATATTTATAAAAATTCAAAAACAAGCATTTTGTGCACTGTTTGCATTCTAAAATCCATAAAAATTATAAAAACTTCTCAAACAATTCCCAAAAAATATATTTTGCTTATTTTAGTGTGTTTTAACTTCAGTCAAAAAATCACTAAAAAATATAAAAGAAAACTCTGAAAAAATTATAAAACTCTAAAACATTCATAAAAATTTATAAAATTCATAAAAAAATCTAAAAATTGTGTTTTCTTTTCTTGAATTTTCTTTATTTTGTTATCTTTAATCTAAAATTAATTTCGAGAATTTTTGTTACTGTTTTCTATTTTATTTCTCCATTTTAGTTTATCTCCTTATTTTATCTACTATTTTCAGTATTTTTGACTTTAAAAATACCAAAAAATTTGGAAAAATCTAGAAAAATAAAAAAAAACATTAGAAAGTTATAAAAAGCCCAAAGACATTTTATTTCCTAATTTTTGAGTATTTTTCCTTATTTTTATAAATACCTTATCCTCTCTTTTCTTATATTGTGTATATATTTATAGAAAAAGAAATAAAAATATAAAAACAAAATATAAAATCAGAAATTAAAAATAAAAAATCCAAAAATCCAAAAATTAAGCCAAAAATATAAAATTAAAAATACACGAAAAAATAGCATAAATAGGTGAATCATCACGTTCACATTTTTTAGCATTTTGCCCCGTTCTACCTGTCTGCTCCCTGTGTTCGACCTCTACACATACTTGCACCTATACACATCTTGTTATAGAGTTATAATAAATTTTAGCTCCACATTCACCTCATTTCCTTATTTGATTGTTGTGGATTAATTGTTGTTTGAATTTCGGATTTCGCTGGAGGTCAAATCAGCGACTGTTGGTTCACCTTGTGAGTCAACACGACCTCTGCAAAATTTGGTTCAACACCTCCTTTCTCAAATCCGATCCGACGGAGGAGACACTTGAGAGCGCGTGGATGAGACGTGTGCTTCTCGCAATCCATGTTGATGATCCAAGCGACGAATCTCCTAATCTCGTCACACGACATCTGACGTCTTCTTCATGAGCGAGGCATACCGAAGGAGACGGAGATCCACGAGCAGTCAGTACGGTGGCATAACAGCGACGCTACGACGAGAGCGACTCTCTCTAGGTCTCCATGGTGGACTGCCATAAGAGAGAGGGAGAGAGATGAAGTTGGTGTGTAGAGAGAATGAGAGAGAGAGCATATGTTGTATAACTTAAGAAGAGCAAGGGGTGCCCTTCTATTTATAATATGTTGGGATCCATGGATCTCAATCCATGGACAACACAAATCCAATGGCTCACATTGATTTGTGTTTCTTTTAATGGCCATGATTTTAATTGGTAAAAACCAACAACAATTAATTTAATTTAGATTAAATATATATATATTAATAAATCAATATAAATTAATCCTAAATTTTAAATAAATCACATATGGAGATAATGGAATGGAGATTACACCATCCCATGTAATAGAGTGGACGGCCTCCCTTTCCATATAGGATTTGGTGGTCGTCCACCCTTCCAACATGGAAGGTGGAATCTCATGCAATCTCATGAGATTGCATTATTCCATGGAAATCTCCAAGATTTACAACAACACTTGTTGTAAATTATTCAACAAAAATAATTCATAATTATTTTGTGAATATTGTAATTTTGCCATTGGAAAATTGTGAATCACATTCACAACCCAAAATAAAATAAAATTACATTTTCAATAAATTGTCCAATGTGAATCCAATTCACATCAACATTTAATTAACAAATGTAAAATACAAATAGCTCTCTCTTATATATCATAAATCACATTTATAATATATATGATTAATATGGATAGTGTTATCCACATTATTCATATCCATGCTAATAAAATCACATTTAATCATCTTGGATCTCTATTCTCATATGCCCAAATAATATGAATCACATTCACATTATTTACATCTTTGACAATCAAATCACATTTAATCATCTAAGATAACTCTCTTCATAATATGAATCAAATTCATATTATTCATGATAATTATTTAGTTATCCATTTTTTCGATGCTCGATACATATATCAACAATGGTCTTATCCATGAACTCTTTAAGGATACTGCGCTTTCTTCGCGGATACTTGGAGATAAGGACAGGACGACTGTATTGTTCCACATATAGTGACTTGGATATTGAGATCACATCTCAAATCTATATCTTGTGGACCTCCTGTAGATGCTTGATTAAATCAAGATCGTATATCTAATCTTCTCATTGCATCTGAATCACATTCAGATCAATGCCCAACATTTGGACCAAGATCAGATCACTTCTCTAATGAGAGGAGTCACTAAAATCCAGACCTATTTCATCACTCCCTAGGAATGGAAGCGTCATGATTATACAATCGTTTATGATCACATCACCCTCAGGTAATCCTAATACATGTACATCCTGCATACTGGAAGACCCATAATAAACCAGAAGTATAAGACCAATTTTACACTGTCTACTTCAATATTTATAATTAAGTTTCTCGTTCGATCATTGGGATTCGGTATCGATCATATGCTTTCCAAAAGCATATATCATACCTAGATGTTGATCATATACTTTTCAAAAAAGCATTTGTCAAACCTTACAAATTCAGTCAAACTTCTAAAGCGAGACAACCGCACGCGAAATTTGATTCTTCCTAATATCTCATGAGTGAGCTCATGTCTTCCGGTTCAACAATGAACCTGTATGATCCCTTTGAGAGATTGTATTACTCATATGCCCTTATATGCACACTAGCACGTCGGTGTATAGACCTAGATTAGGTCATCAACCTCTTGATATGCCAATTGTACATACTCAGACATATAGTAACACATCTGTCTCCGGTCAGAGGATGCATGCCTATATCATGACAACATACGACATAGGACTTTGGTTATCTCGATCTCGTTAAGTCAACTCTTTGACCTAACTTATCTAACACCTCTGAATCTCTATTCCTATGCAGAGGACCTGCATTAAGAGGTCGGTTAGATATCAGCTTTTAAAGAAAGGATTGCCATCTCCTTCTCAGAATAGAGATCCTCTCTTAATATTCATTTGACGGTGCTTGATGAGTCCTTAATCTAATGCTTTAGATATTCATCTATACACCAGCCTCTATGATTCAATAATTGAATCAACAGTTGTATGATCATTAAGATGGACATGGTACATAACCTAATTGTACTAAGGGACCTATTATGCAAATTAGTTATTCTTCATTTCAGATCAGGGAATGATATTTGAAATAACATTTATTGCATAATGGCTCGTCGGGGGCTCGCTTGTCTAACAATCTCCCACTAGCCCAAAGAGCCATTAATGAGCTAATCTTTAAACCCAGACTCATGTGACAATCATAGACTATTTAGAAAATGGCTAGGTAAGATGATCAGTCAGTCTATTCCCGCGAGACTGCCACGTCCTTTTATGACACTTGCATATCTCCTAGTAACCGTTCTCGCATCCAATGCGAATGTTGCACCTTATGCAACCAATACTCAATATATTTAGTTATAGTGCCCTTGACACTCTAGCTCAATTACTATAATAACCAGTATGTATTTTCTATCATCCTTATTAGTATACCCTTATTCCAAGAGATCTCTATCTCCTAAGGTATCCGTAGTTAAGACCTTTTAGATTTCTATCTATAAAGTCTTAAGTTCTTGAAGATAAGACTTAGAGATCACTATCTCGAAAGTCTTGTCCTATTCAAAGATTTTCTTATTATTGCAATCAAGTGTTTTATTTCCATAGTTGGATTAGCAACAATTTACTATCCCACTGCATGGTAGACATCTGGCTTTTGTACACGTCTAGCATGCACTCAGCTTCTCGTAACTGATGCACAAGGGCAAACAGTTCTAGCATTCACTTCCTCAACTCTTTGAAGTGTTGTATCTTCAGATAGATCAGTACCATATCATGAGGGAAAGAAGCCTTTCTTGAAATTTTCCATAAAATGGAACATGTCCAAGGTGTACCACTAATGTAACGGTCCCAATACCCTCTTTTCTTTGCTTCTGAACAACTTCAGAACTAAGACCTAAGAGGTATCCTTGAGATCACATCTCAAGGTATGGAACAACCAGATTATAAAACACTTATTATTATCCTTATATCATTCCAAATGATCAGAATATCATCTACATTTAGCACGATGAGCACAATGGCACTCCTACTAAGCTCCACATGGTACGTCAAGATTATATATAGAATCATAACATTTATAATTTCATCAAATCTTATGTTCTAACGACAACAAGCTTATTTGAGTCCATAGATGGAGTTCTTTAGCTTGCACACCTTGATTTCCTCATTCATGAAGTCATGGGGCTACTTCATATGAATATCCTCAGAGAGGTATTCATAGAGGAATGCAATCTTGACTTCCATCTTGAAGATGTCAAAGTCAAGTTGTGTAGCTATAGTTAGCAATATTCTGATGGGTTTAAGCATGGTCACTAGAAAGCAAGTCTCATTACTAGTATCTATTGTATTGGTCATCATCTAGTGCTAGATTCCAGCTTACTAGCATGGAACCTTATTAAGGATATATATTGTAGTCTCTACAACATATACATATACCTTGGAAACTAAGGGATAATTATGCTAAGATTCATCAGTGATCATATCATGTCGCACATGATCCAATTGTATCTCCCTACAGCTCTTTTGAGTTCAGGTTTATTAGGAGGAGTGAGGTAGGAATGATTTTCAGATCTGTATAAGGTATTCCTTGAATTGATCTAATAGGTACTTGCTACCTAGGTTAGATCAAATTTATTTCATCTTCCTTAAAACTTTGGTTATAAACCAAAATTATGAAATCTTTGGACGTTTCAAATGTTTCTAAGGTGAAGGGAAGAAGTCTCATATCACAAATAATCATCTAATGATATCACATATCATCAATGTCTATCATGATATAGATGATCCACATACATCAATATGTATGAGTTCTTGAATACCTCGACAGTTAACACCATTCCCAAAGAAGGGTGTATTGGACATTTTAATTTGAATATAATATTCACAAGTACGTAAGATTTGAAATTTGAGACAATCTAAAGTTTCATCTCGTACTAGTCTATTTATCTCATCAACAGACATATGTCCACGACTTGATGCCTGATCACTGTCAAATTATCTTCATCCTCCTATTGATCTTTAAAGGTTTAATTTTCTGTATTAGGAATCTTAACGAACCATTCATTAATTTTTTAATTAGTAAAGTCCATTAGATGTTAGATTACATCTGAAATATATCCATCATAACTCTCTATGATAGGTTTATTCCAGGATTCATGTTTAATTCTAACATTTAAAAATAAAATATGAGTGTATTCTAAAATGTAGATCATAGAGATATTTTCTAAGACTAAGGACTCTCCCACTGAAAATATGAATTCCATCTATCCAATAGAGATTGTTGCAACAATTGCGTCTATATCCATGTAGATGACTATTAAACCTGGAGATCAAATTCCAGTCTTCTAATACATATGCAACCAATTACAAGTCTTATTAAAAGAATGAAATACAATTATAAGACTTTGATCTTATTAAATAAGAAAGTCAATTTCAATGATTAAATGTAGATGTAGATTATTCCGATGCATTGTTCGAGTCCTTCTCTAAGGATCGTAGATTGACTAGATAGTCACACTATCAATACATCGTCTTATTGCAGTATTGGCATTTATCCAAATCTTTGGATGTCATATGGAAGTCATAGAAGTACAGTCAAACTCTGACTTTCCTTCTTACTTGGGTCCGACCCATGCTTCCACTGTGCTCCTTTCATCTATAAACAACCATTGCTCAAGAAAAAGGATCACTTATGTTGAAATCAAAAGATTTCAATATAAGAGTACTTCAACATTTATACATGCTTCATTCAATTCATACAATATGAATATTCTGCAGCATCATGAATGACTAGAGTATATATATTGTAGAATGATGACACTCATCATATCTACATACATCTTAACTCTTAAAGACGTTTGGTTCAGGTAGGTACTCAAATATTTTGAATACATCATCTCTTATATAACCACCATCCTCCATGATGTAGTAAACCATGTCATTCATGATTAAATGTCGAGAGCACATATGTCTGCCACAATATCTTCTTAGATTTTATAAGGATTATTTGACAATTACGATCATCATCGACTTGTTACTTCCAAAGTACATTCAATGAGAGATCAAGACTATAGATACATACAAACCTTAGGGTTGTAGTCCTATTGTCTATTTAATTGTCATTCCTCGCTATTATGAGGAAAACTGCACATTGCAACCATAAACATTATGTGTTCAACTGCAAGTACAATATCTTGATCATGGATCCAATCCATGATATTATACTAGTTAATATTGAGTATGGTATTGAGTTTGTTTAATGAAGGATTATCTGAAATAAGAAATTTGCATAAACTAATAAATATATATATATATATTACTTTGATTTAGGAATTTTTATATCAAAGTTGTTTTGCCTTGTCAACCCCATATCTCAAGCAAGATCTGGGATCTCCTTCCTTATTTTTGTTACATCCCAATAATATGAGAACTTGCAACTCGGATAAAAAGAAGCGAAAACATATTCCGCCTTGCAAGTTCAACTTGCATTCCCAATTGGGTCTTTAACACTTATGAATCTCGGATTCATCACACTAAATCTCATTTATTAAGCTCAAATCCCTCAAAATCAACAGCATTTCTGCATCTATTTTGTATAATTAGCATTCATGCATGTTTTCATAAGAATTGCATTTTAGCACTTATTTATGCACAAAATAAGAAGCCAAAAATCCAAGCCAAAATGACCTGTAAATAGCCTAACTTCCCGGATTTTTAACTCATTCATGCTAACTCCAAATGACAAAAAACCACATCCACTGTGTACATACCACTAACAAGAATAAATAAAAAATACAAAAAAATCACTAACCCAAATAAATGAACCAAAAACCCAAACCCTAGTTTCAGGACTTCTGGACTAAAAACCCCATATCTTCCCCATCCAGTATCCGTTTTGATCCTACTCACTTTTGAACTAATGTACATTCAGTTAACTTCAAAACAAGACCAAGTTCAAGTGGATCGGAGCTCATATGTGAAAGTTGGGTTTTGGGCCTCTTTTGTACATTGTGTATTTTAGCGGTTTTTGACCTGATATTTTATGTACACATTTTCTTAATTAATAAAATTCCAAAAAAATAGATTAAGGTGTCTTTATTTATCTTTGATTCTTACATACTTTTTCTGGTTTTTAGCTGGTTTAAAAATGACATAAAAATGACAAAACCCAAAAATCAAGGTATTCTATGTACATGGGATACCCCAAAAACTCACTTTGTGCATTTGATCAATTTTTGTTTTGATAATATTCATGAAAGTTGTAGATCTCATCGAGACACGCAATTTTTATGAAGGAACTCTTTCTATCCAAGGTCGTTTACTATTTCTTTTTTATTTTACAAACTATTTATTTTTCGATTTTTCTAGTGCTGACACGTGGCAGCTCCTGGAGCCGCCACATGTTAGCCATTTTTTGCTTTATTTATTAATGTTTTTATAAAATAAAAATAAAAAATAAAAATAAAAAAACCCGTACGTGTGTCGCACTTGCCTCCCCAAGCACGTGCTCCACACGTGCCCGCCCCAAGCACGTGCGCGCCCTTTATCCTCTCGCCCACCACATGGCCCCATCTGGGCCATCCGATCTTCGCCCGATCGGACGACCCAGGGTTCATCTTCTCTAGCCCTCTCCTTTCCCAATCGGGACTCGCGAACCCCTTCTCCCCGCGTATCTCACAGATCACCGCCGTACCCCCGCAAATCTCGCACCGCCATCATTCGAAGCCCCAATCGAATCTCATCGCCGTCCGAAGATCTCCCGACATCGTCAATCCCCAATCAAATCCCAATCACCCCGATCTCGGTGAGAACCGCATCCCCAAAATCTCCTATCATCGTCGGCGTCCCCCTAAGCCCTATAAAACCAATCGCACCCCCCCCCCCCGTCGTTCATCCATCAATTCATCCTCCAAGGAGTTCTCCCTCCGGTAGTGACAACCGCGAGCCTCTCCCACCAGCATGATCCGAGGCCTTCAACCTCATCGCAGCTATATCTCGAAGATCGTTGCTCCGCTCCGGCGTGATTGCCGTCGATCCCTTCTCCTCCAGGTACTTCCACTCTACATCTTCTTCTTCCTATCATCAACGCTTTCATCCGCGCACAACTCCCGACCTTCCACCCTCGCGTCCATCTTCAAAAATCCACCCTCGGTGAAGTCTCCTGGCTTCATAATCCACTAGCGACGACCACCGACATCAACGTCCTCCACCAACAACCACCGCTGCCTCCGCATCGCCACCGGCTTCGGCCATCTTCATCGCCAACGATATGCATCGTCTTCATCAGCAACCCGTCCACCGCCAGTCAATGCGATGACGCCGCAACGGCTCTTCTATCTCTCCACTAACGGTCGTGTGTCGGCCAACCCGCACTTGTACGATCGTCAGATCCAGAACAGCCAAAATCTGGGCCGTCCAGAGACGACCATCCTCAGGCATTCGATCAAGCCTCATCGATGGTTCAGATTTAAAGATCAGCCTTGGGTTCAAAACTGGTGCTTTGGGCATCATCGAGGGACGTCGACCTGCCACGTGGAGGTTCGGACCGAATCTGCACCCAAGCCAAACCACTCGCACGTATACATCACGTGCCGCGTAGAAAATTGCAGAAGACCTCCCGGGCCATCTTCCTATTTGTGCACCTGTTCAGCCGCCCAAGGAGCACGTGCAAAGTGCGTGCCACCTTGGCAATTTCGCAGAAAGGCCCCCCTATTCTTAGTAATTACAATTAGGTCCCCCTCCTGCACTTTTATTTATTATATTTATATTTGCATCTGTACCCCTAACTCTACTTTTAGTTTTAAACCTCTTTATTGCATTATTTTATTTATCCAAAAATAGCATAATGTTTATCATTTAATTCTCTACATTTTGACATATTGTGAACATTTTTGTGATTGAGGTTAATTAATAATTACTTGTTTGTGGAAAATTGTGTATTTTGCCTAGTTTGTGCTCTTAAATTTGTATTTGATTAACCATTGCTCTAAAAATTCTCGAAAAATCATATATTGTAGAATTAATTATGCTTGACATTATGCCCAAAAAGATTTGCATTTGCATGCATAATTTGCCCTGTAAAAATCATTTTGCATATTTCAGTGTTTGATTTTTAATAGATATTAATCTTACATTTTCAAAGTTTAGGATTTTCTGAGATCAATCACCTAGTGATAGATCATAGATAATTTTATTCCTTGAAAATAAGTAGGTTTAATATTTATTATAATTAAATATTGAAATTCATTTTGTTTCAATTTAAAAATTCATAAAAAAACATATTGCATCCAAAAATTCCAAAAAAAATTACAGTGCATTCATTTCATCATATTTTGCATAGTGGCCAAGTTTCATATTTTTCAGACATCGTTTGATCGATCTTTACATTTTAGTCCCTAAAATAGGTCGAATTTACATTTTGCACCCTTTATTACATTAAAAATAACAAAAAAAAGACCGCCTCGAAAACCGTGTACGAACTTTGATAGACATAATTCTAGGTTGTTCCTTTGCCTCCTTGTGTTTGACCTTGGGACTTGCCCAAGTAAAATAAGCATAAAACCACATTGCTTGAAATTAATGAATATTTTGTGTGGTTATTTTCATGACCGATTTTGATTACCGCCTACAACGCACGAATGACAAAATCATATTTCTATGCACGACGATAAATACATCTTCTTAACAAGTGGATTTTCAGACTCATCAGATGGCGCTGTTGCCGGGGAGGCAAACGACTTAGTTTTTTGTCTTGAAAATTTTCGTTCGGTTTTCCACATTCGGGTAGTCTGACCCAGAATTTTTCATTGTAAATTCCATTTTTATGTCCTTCCTTTATTTTTCAGCATTTATTTCACTTATTTTAATTTTGATTATTTTCTGAGTCATTCTCTTACACAAATCTCTCTTATTTTTCTTGCGAGGTACCCAGCGTACGTGGAGCGATTTTTCAAGAAACCGAAGCATCTTCACCGACATCCAAAAAAAGTCGTAATTAATTTAAGATCGATTCGAGTTGTGAGAGAACATAGAGTCTAGGTTTTTAATTTCTGCAATTTTATTTTTGTAATTAATTGCTCATTTACAGCGGTGTCCGTTTGGACTCCCGCGTGTGTAAAAGACTTTGAACTCTTATTGTGGTGTGTCGTGGCCTGTTTCACTCTCCGGTGAGGGTGGGGTCCTACTTGAGTGGCGATTAGGATAAACCTGCACATACGGCTCTCAAAGCATTTTAATTTCTTGATTATGCTTGTAGGATTAAGCCACACTTCACTATTATTCGAGACGTACATAGATCGTTCAACTTAGCCAAATTTAACTCAATTCTTCCCCGCTAATAGAACTTTCTGCTAGGTGCGATTTTTTCATCGGCTTGCATTCATTTAGAATAAATTTTCAATTTCTGTCTAGCATTTCACATGGAGATTGCGAGGATTCACTGTAAGTCTTCTAACTGAGCATACATCATTGTTTTCACGTGCATCTGCTTTTCCCGAACTTCTCCCTCTTGTTTTATCACATAATTTTAAAGAAAATTTGGACTGGACGATAGACGTTATTATTCTGCTCACTTATCTCTTCAGTGATCACCTAATTAAAATTGGGACTGCTAAATATAGACGATCTTAAGATCCCATAAAATCAAGAATTCTTGCGGGAGAGCAACCCCAACATTGTTTGATTTTATCTTGCAGTGAGGAGAGAGACGTACACTAGGATAGAGCCAAAGCCAGGATTTTCATACTGACTATTGATTCTACCAAAAGCGATTAGCTACTTCTCAGTGAGGATCTATGGGTAGCCGGTAAACGGTCCGGATTTCCATAGTAGAGTGGGCAGTTTAGAGGACACTGCGTAAGGCTCCGTCCTCAAGTAAAGGGTAGCCGTTCTACGGTCCTTACTTACTCCCATACTGGCTGAAAGTAGGTGCAACTAGTCGTAAGAATTCGGGGCAGTCGGTCGGGAAATACATGCACCTAACAGCTCGTTTAAACGGCTTGCAAGATTTGAATTCTCACCAATTAATATTGACAAGATAATTGGCCGAACTCTCACGGCCTTCACTAGGTGAGATGGTGAAACAAAGCTTTGTATTGTATTGTATTTTATTTGTGCGTAGAACTTAGTTAATCATCGAATACCGCACACTTGTGCCTAGATCATGAACCGTACACCTCTTGTTGATCTTTTGAAATCGAGAATGGAAGATTGTGCTAATTTTTGTTTGGACTCCGCGAACCCTTCTCTGACCGCCACAAACTCTCCAGTCTCAAAGGTTCGGAGGAACTCTTACTCAGGACCACCTTGGGTTCAGGAACACCTCTCTCGAGAACCCTATTCCTACAATTCCTTCTTCTTTCTGGAAGGAGGACAAACCCATAATGTTTCTCTCTCACCAAAACACATCGAGGAGAACTCTTACCTCGATGATGCTTGTTCAAATTCTTTCCACTCTATTAACTCAAATCCATTATATTCTGAAGGTGAAGAAGAAGAGAAGAACTCACAAAAGATGCCTCCCAAGATTTCCTCCAAGAAAGATCATGAAGATGAACTCAATGAAGATCCAATGCAAATGATTCTTCTGAGACTAGCTGCATTTGAGCAGCAGCAACTTTTATTGAGAGAGCAGCTAGAACAGTTGAATGCCGGGGGAGAAGAACCAATGGAAGCTGCATACAACCCTGGGCAATACAGAGTTAGAAACTAGCAGCCACCTCAGCCAGAGGTTCACCATGAACTGAAGCCACACTTCCTAAGTCAATTACCACAATTCCATGGTAATGCAAATGAAGAACCTTATGAATTTTTACGAGATTTGGAGATGATATGTTCTAATCAGAGGCACCCGCAAGTCAGCTAAGACTACATTCGTCTCATTGCACTACCTTTCGCCTTGAAAGAGAAGGCAGATTACTGAGTGAAAAACTTAGGAGTGACTGTGACTACTTATAATAGGTTCAAAAACCTATTCTTGAAGAAATTTTACCCTCTGAGTCGGACCAATCAAATGCGGACCCGCATCACCAGTTTCTCTCAGCTGCCTAATGAACCACTTTGTGATGCATGGGATAGATTCAAAGATCTGCTGCAGAAATTCCCCTGCCATGACTTGGATAATAACATCCTAGTTCAGTCACTCTACTCTGGCCTCAACTACGAGACTCAGGGTTTTGTCAGCGCTGCCTGTGGAGGCAATTACACATCCCAAGGAGCTGAGACCGTCTGGAAAATACTGGAGCAGATGGAAGAGACAAGCCGTTCACAAATCGCCAGTAGAGCTTACACTGATTCCCTGAACACCTTTCAAGCCAAAGGAGGAAAGCAAACTGTCGCAGAGATAGTAGAGGATTTGATTCCAAACATGAACATCATTGTCGATAAATTAACAATTGTGGATCAAATTCATAAGAAGATGAACGACATTGACAACAGGATCTCCCAATTTCCAAAGCAAATGGAGGAGCTAACTGAGAAGGTATCCAAGATAGGGATACCCACTGCACCTACGACCCCAATCTATCATGTGCATCATGTCCAAGAGCAACCAGGATCAGAACAATAGCAACCATGGGCTCAGGACCACTCCTATGCCCATCCTTCCCAACAGCCACCTCCATAGGTCGAGACAGTCAAAGAATCCCCGTCTCTGACATTCGAAGTAAACGGCATTTGGTACACACAGGACACTACCCGACAGAGTAATATGGGGGACTGTCAGCAAAATCAATGTCCGCCCACTTTCTATAATGTCGCATTTCCTCCAGCTCCACAACACACTCAGAACATTGCATCTTTCCAGCATCCGAAGCAGCAGCAGCAGCCCTACAATCGCCAAAACCAACCTCAGCAATACCATCAGCAATATCAAGCTCCTAAACAATCTGCTCAACCATCCATCCCTCCAGAAGAACCGGTAGATATCCAGAAGCAAATGCTTGAAGAAATTCGCAACTTCCGAAATGAGTTGCACGATCTACGGGTTGATGTTAATTGCTTATCTCGTTGGAAGGATGAACAGACAGCCCCGGCTACAACCATTCCCGCCCAAGTTCAAGCTAACCCTAATAGCTTGAACAAATCTCAATCATCTCAACACAATGGCTAGGTATACTACTATTCAGATTTTTCCACATCTGAACATGAGATCCTTTCAATTGACAATATCAACGCCGTGTCACTCAGGAGCGGAAGGACCGTGGTCGTACCTGACCGGGCACGGGAATCAGAGCACGAAGACTCGAAAGATCAACTGTAGGATGCTTCGGAGGATGAAGAAGAAGGACGCCTGAAGATCCCAGCACAAGATAAAGGAAAAGCATTTATGAAGTATGCAGAGGACCTTGAACCTCTAAGTGCTGCAAAAATACCTTTGTCACCATTTCAGCAAAATGATTTTGATTATTATCAGAAAACTTATGATTATAATAAGAACTCCAATTCTAATAAAGATGCTCTTATTTATGATTCTGACTCTCATTCTCCTATCCCAAATGCTCCCATTCCTTTCCCACATGCTCTTAAGAAAGGAAAACAAAAGAAAAACATACAGGATGACCTAGTGATGGAAAGGTTCTGCCAACAAAATATTACATTCAAAGTACCCTTTGATCAGTATGTGGCCAGTAATCCAGCATTTCAGAAGTACTTGAAGATGAAATGCACTCCCACTAGGACTCATACAAAGAAAACAAATCAATTTATGGAGACTCATATCCTGACAGTTGCCACTACCAAATGTGTCAAAAATCAACATTTACCAAGAAAGAAAAGGGATTTGGGTGCTCATTATGTGGAGAGTCGCATTGGCGGCATTGCATTCGCACGCACACTTCTCAACAATGGTTCGTCCATCAATCTTCTACCCTTAGCCTTATATTACAGATTAGAGTTAGGTCCACTCCAAAAATCATTATCTTTGCTTCAATTTGCTGATAATTCCACTAAATGACCTAAGGGAGAAGTGAAAAATGTTATCATCATGGTCGAGGGTACAGAATACAAAGTGGACTTCACTGTACTTGATATGGAGACCCTGAACCACTGGAAGGAATCACAAATCATCCTCGGAAGACCATTCTTAAGAACTGCCAAAGCTGTATTCGATTACGGCACCGGAATGATGAAATTCTGCTCCCCAGGCGGAGAAGTGGATTTGGAGATGAAACAAACAAAGTGCCAAAGACCAAGATTCTGAATCCACCACTGAATATGCCGAAACATCCTAATGCAATCTCATCAGCACTACTGGGCCATGGGACCAATTGCCAGACCTTCAGATTGACAACACCACAACAGAAGAAGAAACAGTGCACCATGTAGTTAGCGAGATGTTGCCAGACATATCTAGAAACCCAAATGCTTATAACCTTGATGACACAGAAATCCTTTCGGATTTGTCAGTCCCATCTTCTTCGGGAAAATCAAGAAATATCGATGATGAGTCGGACACGGCTTTGGCCGAATTACCGTACTACTTTAGCAATCTGACTCACCTTCCTTCAGAATTTGTGGCTTGTATATCACAGAATGATTCACCGCCAACCAACACAGAGCCAGATTTAAAAGTCATTCAGCCAGACTTAATTGATGATACAGATTTGCCAGAACTGAAACCTCTTCCTCCCACTCTGAAGTATGCATTTCTTAATGGACCCAAAGATAAATTCCCTGTGATCATTAGCTCATCATTAACCATGGACCAATAATCTAGATTACTCGAAGTCCTTGAGCAAAATCAAAAAACCATCGGTTGAACTGTGTCGGATCTCGTAGGAATCAACCCCGCTCTCTGCTCGCACCAAATCTATGTTGAGGACAACGCAAGGCCTTCCCGTGAATTTCAGAGAAGATTAAACCCCAATCTTCGGGAAGTAGTTGAGAAAGAGATAGAGAAATGGTGCAAAGCAGGTTTTATATACCCCATTTCCGACTCCAAGTGGGTGGCCCTCCTTCATGTCGTCCCGAAGAAGTCGGGAATCCAGATGGTCACCAACGAGGAGGGGGTAGAGATCGCGGCCCGAGTGCCCATGTCATGGCGCGTCTGTGTCGATTACAGGCACCTGAATGCTGCGACCAAGAACGATTACTTTCCACTGCCATTTATTGATCAAATCTTGGAGAGGCTTGCAGGGAAAGCATTCTTTTGTTTTCTAGATGGGTACTCTGGCTACAATCATGTAGCTATCGCTCTCGAGGATCAGGAAAAGACCACATTTACATGTCCCTTCGGTACCTACGCATTCAAGTGCATGCCATTCGGGCTTTGTAATGCCCCAGGCACATTTCAGCGGTGCATGATTGTCGTATTTGCCAAAATGGTGGGTGATTTCCTGGAAGTATTCATGAATGACTTCTCGGTTCATGGTGATTCATTTGATACATGTTTAACGCACTTGGACCAAGTCCTCAAGAGATGCAGGGAGGTTAATTTGGTACTCTCCTGGAGAAGAGTCACTTTATGGTGGCAGAGGGTATCGTGTTGGGGCACGCCATCTCCAAAAATTGAATGGAGGTCGACCCTGCCAAGGTTGATGTGATCAAGAAACTTGAGCCACCAACCAACGTCAAGTCAGTGCGGTCTTTTCTAGGGCATGTTGGATTTTATCGAAGGTTTATCCCTGATTTCTCAAAGATCGCCGCCCACTGATTGAGCTCTTAGGAAAAGACATTGAGTTCATTGTAAATCACAAGTGTCTAGAGGCCTTCGAGCTCCTGAAAAAGAAAATATGTGAATCACCAATATTACAAGTTCCTAACTGGTCTCTTCCATTTGAGATCATGACTGACGCATCGGATTTTGCTGTCGGAGCTGTTCTTGGACAAAGACGAGATGGAATTCCTTATGTGATTCACTACACGAGCAAAGTATTGGATCCTGCATAGAGAAATTATACAGTGACTGAAAAGGAAATGCTCGCAGTTGTTTGGGCCCTTGAAAAATTTAGATCATACATATTGGGCTCCAAGGTGACAATTTTCACTGATCATACGACAATAAGATATCTTATGTATAAGAAAGATGCCAAAGCACAGCTTTTGAGATGGATCTTGTTAATTCAGGAATTTAATTTGGAGATCAAAGATAAACCTAGAATAAAGAATGTTGTTGTTGATCACCTTTCCCGAATTGAGCAAAATGATTATCCTGACACTAGACCTATTAAGGAGACTTTTCCAGACGAATTTGTTTGCATTATTGATTCAACCCCATAGTATTCCAACATCATGAATTATCTTGTCTCCAAGAAAGGTCCCTTTGGTTGAACCAAGAGAATGATTGATCGATTGAAATCGGATTCAGGAAAATACCATTGGGACGATACTTTTCTTTTCTATGAAGGAGCGGATTGTGTCTGGTGAAGATGTATTCCTCGGGAGGAATACCAGAGTGTCCTCACACATTGTCATATTCTCGAGGCTGGAGGACACCATTCGGGAAAGAGAACCGCGCACAAGGTACTCCAATGTGGATTTTACTGGCAGACCTTATTTCGAGATGCTAATGAATTTGTACGGTCTTGCCCGATTTGCCAAAGGATGGGAGGGACTGTTGGTTATAAAGATGAATGACCATGCAACCAATGATTTTCTGTGATCTTTTCGATGCATGGGGGATTGATTTTATGGGTCCCTTTCCCAATAGCAATGGATTTGAGTACATCTTGTTAGTGGTTGATTATTTATCTAGATGGGTAGAGGCTATTCCAACTCGAACTGCATATAGCAAAACCGTATGTAAGTTTATCAAGGATAATATCATTGCAAGGTTCGGGATACCAAAAGTTTTGATTTCTGATGGAGGAAGCCACTTCGTGAATAGGGAAATGAGATCTTCGGCTAAAGAGTATAAATTTGAGCATAGAATAGCCAACCCATATCATCCACAATCTAATGGCATGTTAGAGGTTTCTAATAGAGAGGTGAAGGGTATTCTTCAGGAGTTGGTTCATCCAGATAAGAAGAACTTGTCGAAACTGTTGGACCAGGTTCTATGGGCCTATAGGACAGCCTATAAGACTCCACTCGGTACGTCACCTTTTAGGATGATCTATAGTAAGCCATGCCATCTACCTATAGAATTGATTCACAAATCAGAATGGGCGATCAAAAAGTTGAATTGGCGTTGTCATCTTAGGAAATTATGCTGAGACTTAAATCTGAATGAGCTAATTGAAATCCGAAACCAAGCATATGACAATAGTGTGATCTATAAGGACAAGGTCAAGAGATGGCATGATAGACACATTCGAGATAAAACCTTTGTCCCTGGGCAGAAAGTGTGGTTGTTTAATGCTCGGTTGAAGATTTTTCATGAAAAACTTAAATCAAAATGGATGGGTCCCTACATTGTCATCGATGTGCATACTAATGGATGTGTGGATATTGCCAAACTCAAAGATGATGCACAACCTTTCTCAGTGAATGGACAATTGCTAAAGCCATATATAGAATCACCAAAAGAGCAGACAGTTCAAGTTGAGGTCATCTACTTCACGTAGAGCGAGGACACTGAAGATTCATCAGATCAATCCCACCCTCCCCCCCCCCCGACCACATCGATCTCCTTGTACAGCTTCTTCCTCTACTTAGGCCAAGGCCTAAGTATAGGGGGGACCAATGCCATATGTATATCCCATCCTTCTCCTATCTCCCGATCGCTCCATCTCCACCCTTCGCTTATACTTAGGCTGACCAGAGCCTAAGTATAGGGGGAACCCCATTTGTATATACTCTCCTCATTCACATATCCTGACCGCTTCATTTGTTTCCGCCCTTCTTCTATACTTAGACTGTTCACAGTCTAAGTATGGGGGCGGTTCTGTAAATCTTGTTCTTTTATTTTTAACTCTCTTACGCTTAGCCCAAGTTATGTCTTCTTTACGCTTCTAGTGTTCTGAGGACAGAGCACTCTCTAAGTATAGGGGGGTCTGTATATATACTTTGTATATATTTTATCCATATCTTGTACTTGCGCGTAAGTCTATATGTATTTACGGGATGGGTAATTAACTTGAAAAAAACAAAAAACAAACAAAAAATAGAAAAAAAGAGAAGAAGAGAGTTTTGCTACTAACACTGACTGTGCCCAAAAATTTTTGAAAAAAAATTGCTTCTTATGCAGTTTTGCATTAAAAAAACAACAAAAAAATCCCTTGCATAAAGTTTCAAAAACAATTCACACAAAAAAAATGCGTCTGCATTTCACACATCTACACTTCATCCAGCACTTCATGCATTTGCATCTGTGAAAAGTCATTGGGTTCTGAACTGAGTTATGAGCAGAAACCGAGAGTGGTCTGGACTTGACCTTAATCTGCCTAATTTTCAGAGGAACTTCACCGAGAAATAGGATTTTAGAAGCTTCAGGTCTTTGACTTAATTCTTTGAGTTCCACATGACAATGTGCAGCGTTGACTCTTAGTGTCTAACCTGGTCTCTTCATTCTGGGTACAACTCTGGAATAGGGAAATAATTTGTACTCTCGCACTATGCACTTAGCTCAACTCAGACGGGATTTTCGAAGACTGTGTGAGTTTCTTTTCTGTTAGTATGGAAATCTAAAGACCGGAGTACGGGTTGAAATAAAGCTTCGGAAAAGGGATGGACGGCTGGGCACAATTTTTTCTAAGACCCCAAAAAATATACGGAACAAAAAGTTTCTATATCCGTAGGGGCACAACAAGATCCAAGTAGAAAACACCAAAAATTCCAAATACAAAGAAGCATTCTACCAAATAAATATCTGACCAAAAAGGTTCAAGCTTCAAGAAAACCTGCAGATCTTGGTGGAGACTCGGCTACACTGGCCATCTTCACAAGGAGAGGTGACTACACTGGCCACCCTCCAGTTCTTTTCTCCTTCTTTTAACTTCTTCCCCCAATTCGATTGTGAACACAGCTCGACAGACCTTAGAAGGAAATACCTGACTCCCTGAGGATGACTTACTAGAGAGGAGGTTTGCGCGGTAGTCCGGCATTCAGTGTGGGAAGAGCTAAAACCTTTCACAGACATGAATCGATTGTTCAATGTTCATAAGGTATACTTTGGGAAGAGGATTGATCTAAGATGACTTCTAAGCTAAAACTGTAATATTGATGTGTAGAACTTGAAGGCTGTTGATTTTTTAAATATTCTAAGTCTCATAGAAGTTCTGACACACAAATAATCCAAAGGTCGAGTTTAGTTTCACTTTCACCTTCATCTCATGGTCTTGGTATGGAACCCAATCTCATTTCACCTCAAGGCATTTCTTTTTGATGCTCAGGGACGAGCATGGTTTAAGTATAGGAGGATGATGAATCTCGGATTCATCACTCTAAATCTCATTTATTAAGCTCAAATCCCTCAAAATCAACAGCATTTCTGCATCTATTCTGCATAATTAGCATTCATGCATGTTTTCATAAGAATTGCATTTTAGCACTTATTTATGCACAAAATAAGAAGCAAAAAATACAAGCCAAAATGACCTGTAAATAGCTTAACTTCCCGGATTTTTAACTCATTCATGCTAACTCCGAATGACACAAAAACCATCTCCACTGTTTACATATCACTAACAAGAATAAATAAAAAATACAAAAAAAAATCACTAACCCAAATAAATGAACCAAAAACCCAAACCCTAGTTTCAGGACTTCCGGACTAAAAACCCCGTATTTTCCCCATCCAATATCCGTTTTGATCCTACTCACTTTTGAACTAATGTACATTCAATTACCTTCAAAACAAGACCAAGTTCAAGTGAATCGGAGATCATATGTGAAAGTTGGGTTTTGGGCCTCTTTTGTACATTGTGTATTTTAGCGGTTTTTGACCTGATATTTTATGTACACATTTTCTTAATTAATAAAAATACAAAAAAATTAGATTAAGGTGTCTTTATTTATCTTTAATTCTTCCATACTTTTTCTGGTTTTTATCTGGTTTAAAAATGACATAAAAATGACAAAACCCAAAAATCAAGGAATTCTATTTACATGGGATACCCAAAAAAATCACTTTGTGCATTTGATCGATTTTGGTTTTATATCTTCATGAAAGTTGTAGATCTCATCGAGGCAAGCAATTTTCATGAAGGAACTTTTTCGATCCGAGGCCATTTACTATTTCTTTTTGATTTTACAAACTATTTATTTTTTGATTTTTCAGGTGTTGAAAAGTGGCAGCTCCTGGAGCCGCCACGTGTCAGCCATTA